>BRZM01000074.1:447446-480722 GCA_033238685.1 Lates japonicus | reverse complement strand
GTGTATATTTATGTGTGTGTATATATACACACACATAAATATACACGTATGTGTATATATACACACACATAAATATAGTCATGCAGTCATACAGACACACATATAGACATGCAGTCATAAAAGTAGTGAAGTGTTGCACCACCGACAGACATTTTCTTCAACCCAATATCAGTCTGAGTTTTCAAAAGACTTGTGTGTGGCCGTCTCCACTCATGTGGACAGCTGCATCTCTGCACAGACAAACACTATTTGTAGGGCTGCATGGTGAGGTGTTCTCACCATGCCAGATAAGGAGACTGCAATGTGTGAATGATAACAAAAACACTGACTTATTTTTCTATTGGGCAGTAAACGCGCAGGGAGTGGTCTGCCCGTCCAACTGTCATTGTGCGGGAGGTCAGAAAAAGGCTTGTCTCTATGTGCTTAACTCCAAGAGTAAGTTGTGACATGTTCAAACCATGAGGCTGCATGTTTCAAGGGATGTAGCTTGGAGCCTAAAATCAATGAATCATGTACCCACTGCAGAACATTCCTCACAGTGTCTATTTGAATGGCAAATGGGGCTTCACATACAGCTCATAGAGCAGGTCTGGTTTGTTTTGGTCTGAGGCAAAAAAAAAGGGTGCGACAAAGCTGACTGTGAGCTTTATTGTGAAAATCTCGGCTGTCAGGACATTCTTTACACACATCATTACAAAACCTACACACATAAAGAAAGAAACAGACGATTTACAACTCTCTCCGAGTACAAAATGCTAAGTCATTGTTTACAATCAAAAGGCCTAACTAGATGGTCTTAAATGCCTGTGCTCTTTAACACATACATGTACTGTTCAACAGCAGCTACAGTAGCTCCGCACTAATGTAACGTTAGCACGCTGGGAGCTGCGTAACGTTAACTTCTGGCAGCACTGACTTCTATCGCTACATTAGCATAACAGCTGCTAGGCCAACACTAACCATGCAGGTTATTTGCTTGCTATCTACGTAGGTCGCTTTTGTCTTTATGCTGGCTTAGTCAGCAAAGGACTGCTGACGGGGGAAGTATCCCTGCTTAGCTGGCTAGGTTTTAGGGCCTAGTGCACGTCGCAGCGCCAGGATCCAAGTGCGCCATCATCGGAGCAAGACTTGGCCGGCCGGACGGGACGACTCAAAGTTGTGAAGCTGCCAGGGAAGTGTTTAGGATGCGACCCAACAGGCCCAGCTGCCCCATTTCATCAAACAACGACACCAGGGAGCCTGGCTGCACACGTGGGGAGACTCCCCGGGCAGCCCGGACTCCTCGGCCCAACCCCTCCTCCACGGAACGCGCTTGCGCCCGGTGCTTATCCGCTCTGAGCGCCACGGCGAGCTCCGCTACGGACACACAATGTGCCAGCTCTGCACGCAGTTACAAACATTTCATAACACGCCTCACACTGTCCAATTCACGCAATACCGCGTGAACGCAAAAGCAGACACCGTAAACACCACAATAACATTTTTCATAGGAAAAGACCGCATGTAATCTGTAGGTTAAAATGTTCAGATTGTGCTAGTCGTTTCGTTCATTCGCCTTCCTCCAGCAGTTACGTCTTTACTGGGCCAAAACAACCGACAAACCTATCTATACACGCGGGACAACGACGCGGATCAATAAGAGGAGGTATTAACAATCTACAAACTTAATGTGTTTGGTTGTATCGACGTATAAACCTCTGAAATCCCCCCCAACCGACCCAGATCGTTCACCCACATAAACCTCACCTGACGCCGCCATGTTGGAGAGCGAGTTCGTAGTAGTTCCCGGATGAAGGCGTCAGAGGTTTATTATCGGGAGCGCGCATCGCCGTTCACGTCCCGTCTGTCTCCTCCCTTGTTTGCTTACTGACCCACATCTGCTCTACTACAATGACTGATGTTTTCATTGCACTAAGTTTATGCAGTGCACTTTCTGTCACTGACAAGTATACATGTTTATGTGCATGTGTTGCAAGTTTTTATATTCTTTATATAACTGTATAAGAACAGGAATGAAAGGAATCAATTATTTAAATGTTAAATTTCAAATGAATATTGAAGGAGAGACCCCTTTTGATAATTTTAGGCAACAAAAAATGATTATGGTGAGATATTGAGTGATAATGAGGGAAACAATACAAGACAGAAACTGTATAACCTGTTGAAACATGTACAGTAATGTTTTTAACAAATGTGCAAAACAGTGGGCATCGAATTTACACTTAGCTACAGATGAATTGGACTGGAATTCTATTTGCAAAAAAATGTCCTTTTAAAATCCCTTTAGATCAATAGGTAATAAGTTGATGCAAAATAAAATCCCTAATAGACTGTATTGCACAGCACACCTCAAAAATTTATGAAAGTGAACAAACGTGATAGTGGTTTATGCAATAAACAGGGACACTGTTTTACTTAATGTGGGATTGTGAGGAGATATGTAGACCTTAGTATTACTAGATTTAGACTACTTTTAATTATCGTAATATAAAAGTGCCCTTAAGCCTGGCCACATGTGTCTTGGGAGCAATTTCACATAATGATCTCTCTGCCTGGCAAGGCCGTGTGTTTCTTATTTTGTGTATTATTGCAAAAAAGTAATACCATTTAGTGGTGGGTTAACAGGCATACAAAGCTAATGTAATATGGAAAAAAGGCACATAGCTTAGACAATAGGTTAGGTGAATACCAGAGGATGTTGGGCCCATTAGACGACTATTTATTTGATATAGAAAGGAACATTCAGTGAGTTCATTTGTCATGATGCTGAATAGGCAAGCATTATTATTATTTCTTAATTTTTTTGTGTTTGTTGTAATGTCCTGTGATATTTTTCTGTTGTTTTTAAAGTTGAAAAGGTGAGAAAAGGTGAGTAAGGGAGCTTAAAAAAAAAAATTAAAAAAAATCCAGGTTTGCACTGCAGGTCAAATCACATTCTTCATATTATAAACCAGTAAATGAAAGCTGAAAACAAGGAGTTGAAAAAAAAAACAGAGCTAAAAGGACAGTTAATATTGCACTTTTGACCAAAGATATGACTCTAATGGAAAGATAATATTGCCCCGTGTTAGCGGGATATATTTGCTGGTGTATTAAATGACCAGTGTGTAGGATTTAGGTGGCTCTATTGGCAAAAATGGACTATAATATTCCTGATAATGGTTTCATTAGTGTATTGTCACCTGAAACTGAGAATTGCTGGTTTAGAATGAGCCCCTCACATGTTCATACAGTAGCACAAAATGGACAAACCAAACACTGGCTCTAGAGAGGGACTTTCACATTTTTACATTACCTGAAGACCACTGTGGGTTCTCCCACAGGCTTGGAAAAGGGAGGGGTGAGGGGAGGGGTATTCAGTTGGTCACAATCTGCATCCTGACCTCTAGATGTCACCAAATGTTGCACACTGGTCCTTTAACACCATACTAGATAAATAGGATTATAATTTTTCAGGATGGTGCGTCTCCTGGCTTGTTTTGAAGTTCCTCTGCCCCCTGGTGGCTAAACATCAATTAAGGCAGCTTTAAGCATCCTCAATGTGTGCATTGAGGAGTCAATGAACAACACCGACATTTTTCATAGCTAAACCAGTTACAAAATCATGTACCCTGTCAGTCACTGCTTTTTAGGCGCGGCTCTTCTGTCAACAGAAACAAATTAATTATCTGTCTATCTGAATCATGTAGTTCCTTTAAACTTTGGTTTTCAATCAGAGAGGGCTATTAAAGTGCAATAAATATGACAACAACTTATCACAAAACATAACATGCACATTCTTACATTATGTAAGAGTCATGACTGTGGGTCAACAAGTGGTTTTATTCATTTTTATTTTGCTGCCAGGTCAGGCAGTGGTTGCTTTTGAAACAGCCTTGCCTGTTTCATTGTGGTGTGGAAGAATGCCTTTATTCAGAATTGCTTTAATCATTTATGGTTTACACAGTATGTGGTCTTGGTACAAAAAATGGCTTCAGTTGATTGGACCAGCAGGACATTTTTTTCTGTAATTCATAGTTGTGGGTTACTTTGCTTTCATCCTCGGGATGGTCCCAGATCCTTTGTTCCAAATTAGCTTGTGGCCGCCAGCTCATCTAGTGCATCCTGGAGCCTGTACAAAACACAAATTAAACATTTTGACTTTCAAAACATTCACCTTGAATTGGTCACGTGACCACTGACAGCTGGAAGCGCTGCTTCACTTAATGATGTTGTGATACTTGACCATGCAAACCATGATAACAAATGACTTTATTATTCACCTCCACCACCATCATCACCTTGCCTCGATCTGTTTTTTCTCCTCCACCTTTTATAACTCTTACTTGAAGTCTCCACCATCCAGCAGACTCTTATAAGTGCCAATCTCTGCCTCCAGCTTCATCTTCATGTTGAGGAGTGCCTCGTAGTCTTGGGTCTGCTGCTGGATGTTTGCACGCAAGTTGGTCAGCTCCTCCTCCAGGCGTATAATAACGGTGTTGTACTTCTCCATTTCCATGTTGTTTCGTAGCTCTGTGTTGCGTAGTGTGTCCTCTAAGGAGGCTTTCTGAAAAAGGATTGAAAAGAAGGAATGAGGGAGTTCAGCAAGCAAGTCTAATTTGGGAGAACATGGGAAAGTTGCAACCTTTGTGAAAAAGATTATTTGGAAAATATTTGCTGCTTTACAAGAAGATGTAATAAAAATTCAGAGTAGATGTTCTGTAATCAGGGTTGCATTAAGAATTTCTAAAGAGAAGATTAAATTGTGAATAAAATTGTTTGTTTGTGAATAAAATTAACAAAAACAGACAATGAAACACATATTTGTAAAATGCACGCTTACTAAGCTCTGTTGTGATGCAAGTTCAATTTCCAGGGTCTGTATCTGTCTGCCTAAGTCACTCTTCTCCATCTGGGCCCCCTGCAGAGCTTCTGTGTTCTGTGATACCTGCGCCTGTACATCTGTAATCTGATGAAGAGATGGGGAAAAAAATGTTAGCCAAAAAAAAACAAAACAAAACAAACAAAATGTGTATTTCTTCATGATTATCCTCTTAGCACTGCATCACCTGATTTTCATGCCATCGCTTGAGGTCTTCTGCATTCTTCAGGGCACTCTTTTCATAGTTGGACCTCATGTCCTCCATGATCTGGGCCAGGTCCTGACCTTTGGGGGCGTCTACATCCACTTGCACACCAGACTGGGAGATCTGATTCCTCAGCTCCATCACCTCCTACAGGACAGATGGGGGGGCAGAAAGAGAGGAATGAACAAAAATATTTAAAGATTCCTGGCTGGGCTCACTGACCCGTGATAGAATATAATAGTAAAGTACGAGGATGTAATGTCAACTCACATTCTCGTGGTTCTTCTTCAGGAAGGCGAGCTCCTCCCTCACAGCTTCAATCTCGCTCTCGATGTTCATCCTGCTCATGTTGGTGTCATCGATGACTTTCTTCAGGCCAGCAATGTCGGCCTCCACAGACTGGCGGATTGCCATCTCATTGTCGAACCTGTGGGACAGCACAGACACAAACTCTATTAGTGACACAGCCAGCTCGTATTAGCACTGCGTTGTGTGGCATAGAGTTACAAAATGACTCAGCTGTTCTAAAAAAACATTCTGCAGATACAACCCTGCTACTGCAAAAATCTTATTCTAAGAGGCTCAGCGTCGCCTCATGCACTTAAGAGGTATTTGTAAAATGGAATAAATGACACTAGGATTAAATATAAAACAACTTACTTCACTTTGAAGTCGTCAGCAGCAAGACGGGCGTTGTCGATCTGGAGCACATAACGAGCGTTCTCCACTATCTTATCAAATATCTGCAGGAAAAAAAATAGACAAATGATTTTTATTTATTATTCTTTGGCTACTGTGTGTCAAATCCCCCCAAAAATGGTTTGTTCTGTTCTAATTTTACAAGTTAGAAAAACACCTTTGGTAAAACAGGAACCACTACATTCAGTGCATAACTTAGTGGCCTGCTCAAATGTTATGAGATAGCAATGTTTCACACAGCTACAGAACTGAACATATGATTTTAATCAATATTTCCATTATGTAACAATACCAATCCCCAGATTCAGATTGCATGTTAGGGCCACAACATGGTTGGATCCATAGTAACGTTTGGTCAAAAAAGAGGAACCGCAAACTGAAGAACAGGAAGAGAGGACATTCCTGTGCCAAAACAGAATCTGGTTTGTTTTAGCATTGTTGGAATAATGGGTTTCCTGTCTGAATAAGTCACAGAGTTTTTCTTCTCTCCAATTTTCAGCCAGCTGCACTGTCTCCGTTTGTCTGTTTTCTATATATCAGTGTATGCGTTTATGTGTGCAGGGATTGCTAAATTCTTTGTGCGTGAGTGTGTGATTTATTTATTTTTTCATGTGTCCATGGTGGTATCCTGTCTCAGAGGAAAGGGGAAATACATGTGCCACCATAAACGTGTCATTATTTGACACTGAAGAAGTGGAGTCTGGAGAAGAATGTGACATTTGACATTTGCTGACTGGAGCTGATTGTTATACAACCAGTGCACTCACACACAGCTATGCACGCGCACACACTCACTCCCGCTGGCAGTCCGAGATCCTTTGTGTCTGTGTGTGTGTGTGTGTGTCATAACCACACATCTGTTTCACATTGAGGCCCTCCTACACCAGCGCATGCTTGTAGAATCGCCATTTATAAGTGGGACCATTTGGAAATGCTTTTGTCTGGTGAAGGTTGCTTGAGAGATTTTCAGTCTGTCTCTCATGATGATACCCTCGTGGTAGTGATTCATCAGAGGAAGTTCTGGCCAGTTTGTGGCACAAATTAGTTTTGCGGGGTGGGGGTGGGGGGTTAGAGCCTAGCAACCACACCCTTCATTCTCTTGCAAGAAATATGATAACTTACAAAAGACATACTGCTGGTGTAAGCATTCTTAACCTTCACTTTCAACCTAGAGTAATAATGAATACACTGATACAATTTATGGCCACATGTAGGTGTATATTTGAAACATTGTCTGTGATGATGAGTGTCATCACATGCTCTCATTGTTTCTCACATCAGAGCCTCCATCAAGCCTTTCTTAGGCATTTAAACACTCAAACTCTCATCTTCTTATTTGTCTGTCTCACCACCTACTTGTACCGAAGACTTCAACCAACAGCCAGAACTTTCTAGCTTTAGACAACATTTCTTATTCAACTTTCACTCATTCATTTTAATGATCATTACTTATTTCCATGCTTACCTGTTTGCGTAGGTCGTCGATGATGGGTTCATACTTGCTGTAGTCTCTCATGTCGGGCCCGCCTTTCTCCAGAGCATCCCTGATCTTCATCTCCAGCTCCTTGTTGGCCTGTTCCAGGTTCCTCACCGTCTCCAGGTAGTTGGCCAGGCGGTCATTGAGGTTTTGCATGGCTCCCTTCTCATTGCCCAGGATCCCAGCACCGGCACCACCACCAGCTGCCATGGATGCACCGGCACCACCAAAGCCAGAGCCCATACCTCCAACCATTCCACTGCTCAGCTTGAAGGCACTTGAAGAAGAGGTCATCGGGGCACCAGAGCGCAGGGAAGATGCGGAGGCAGAGGAGATGCGGGCACCATATCCACCGGCACCCCCGTAAACGCTGATAGCACGGGGTGTAGAACGGGTCATGGAGATGTGGGTAGAAGGTATCTGCTGCTGCATGGTGGATCTTCTGTAGCTCATTTTGGAGAAGTTTAGGCGAGTCAGAGAATGAGATGAAAAATGAGAAGTGGAGGCTTGCTGCCGACCGGCTTAGAAAGTGACGCTGGCAGTGGGAAGTGGGGAACTTATACTCCTGCTTCTCCCTCAATCACAGCTGGTCTTTCAGACCCTGCCCACTTCAGCATCGCCCCAGTCTTTCTTTCCTGCCCCCCGCCCCCCTCCCTGCTCTCTAACGCTCTCATTCACCCACATGTTCCCTTTTTGTTTTAATATACAGTGTATTTTCTGTCTCCAAGGAAATGTATGAGGCATTTTTCTGTTGTGAAAACACTTAAAACAGTCACTTTTGAGCAACCAGAGCAAATTGGTTGACTCAACTATAGAGATCACATGAACTGCAGTTCCCAACAAATGAAGGAAAGAAACAACACAGTACATGCTTAAACAAAGAGGAAAGCTGGAATAGGTTTACACAAAAGTTAAAGGGTTGAATATTCTTTGTAAAATGAGTATTACTCTGTAAGCATGCAACAAAATTCCTTTGGTTTGCCCATAAAAGGCATAATGTCTACCATTTGCTGCATAGTTTGTGGTCAACCAGGCTCCAAAATAAACAGATTTTTCCTACCTTCCTATCTAGACTAAACTGAAAACAAGATATAGTCACTAAGTACAGATTCTTTTAGTTGTAGCTAAAACATAGAGGGAGTGGAGGGCATATTCTATTCACTGGCTTTTACCCTTAAAATGAAATATTATTTAGAAAGGACTATCCTCAGTAATAATACTGAAATGTTCATCAGAATAACTGCAATCAAATTTCAACACAGTCAATAGGGTGGACAGTATTAACAATGAAAACTGCCTGGTTTAAAGGGAAACCTGAGCTTCAGATATACCCAGAGGATAGCTTGTTAGCGGATACCTAGCTCTGAATACAATTGAAAGGAAAGAAAATCATACTGTAGGCGCTCTCTGAACACATCAGTTCAGTTCTTTGAAGCCCTATCTGTGGCACAGATCTTGAGATTTACATTTTATATCCCACCTGTATAAACAGGATTAATACTGTTATTTCTCCCAAAAACATGTTTTCTGTGCGTTAAATGACCAAATATATGAGGATACATGAGGCAAATGAAAAGGAAACTGCATTATTTTCCTCAGTACCAGTGTTCTGGCATGACCTTGGAGAGGTTTAACTGAGGCTGAAGTTGTGGTCAGAGAGGATTTTCACACTGGGCGCCAGAGAACTGGATAATAAAAACAAATGAACCAACCCCAGGGGGAAAATGGCAAAGACTCAAACGCCCTCCTGAGCTCCCATACAATCTAGTTCTTTTCTTCCCCGATCTTACCTCACCTTCATGGTTGATCAAGTTTCACTGTTTCTCACGCTTCACACTAGGCCCTCGCTGTGCACTTATTTACTGATCTCTTTTAGCAATTAATTCTCAATAAGAAGAAAAATCAGCTTCTTAAAAATGAACCATTAGTACCACAATACTCTACAGCAGGAAGTATATTCAGAATGGTGAGACAAAGTCATGTAACAGAAGAAGACAGACTGGTTGGTCAGTGGTTAATCCTACTGCAAGATAGTGACCCGAACTAGTGTCTTCATATGATTGAAGACCAGCACAGTCTCTAGACTTAAACACCATCACGCTGGTTTGGGCTAAACTGTACAGAAGGTGAAAGCAAAGCAACCTACAAGTGCAACACATTTGTGGGAACTTCTGCAACAGCACTGGGACGAACTTTCCAGACAATATTTCTTTTCCATTGTAGGAAAAACACCACGAGTTCAGCTGCTGAATGAGTCAAAGATTGAAATTAAATTTAGGAGTTAAGATTCCATGATAACTTTTTTTTTCTTCAAAAATCTTTATTATTTGTTTGTCCTGTGCTTTAATGTCAGAAACACTAAGACTTTACACTATGTAAATTTCAGTAACAACTGAAAAAATGATTTGTTCTAAAACTTTGATCGGGAGTGTAAAGAAAAAGTAAAGGAAACACCAAAGATTCTGACCTGTGACAAGGACAGGCAGATACAGTATAAAAGAGGAACGGTGAATTAAATCAGCATGAGTCATATCTCATGACAGTGTCTCCACTGTCTTGTTTGTTTGAATGTGTGTTGGCAACATTTTGCCTTGCCTACCAGGACTCAAAAAACAAGAAATTTACAAACAGGGACTTAACTTCAATATATAATGCATATGTATGGTACATATATGTCCTTGTAGGGTCTCAGTCATCCAGGTCATGGTAGTCTTAAGTGCCAAAGGTGAAGGCAACTGGACTTCTGAAGAGTCACGTCACTGTTTGAGGCAAGCCAAGCAAAGCATGCATTTTTTGATTCTTTTTTCAAAGAAGTCCACTTAAGACTATGGTACATATACTTTTTTTTAAATGAGGAGATTTTTCATTCTTGCTGACATCATGTGAACATATGAAGATTTTACTTTGTGAATGATAACTTTTGTTCCTTCATAAAATAATCTGGATCTGTACTGTATGCTTCTCCCCCAGATAAGACAGGAGAAAAAGAAGAAGAAAAGAGGAGAAGCTGGAGTCTGTGAGTCATAGTATCACACAGCAGGAATCTGGAAACTACTACAGGAGTTTATATGCTTCACAAATCTTGGACAACTGTCAGATTATTACTGCTTTCAGCCCGCTGTGGCCTTGAATGAACCTTACTTCCCTCCCTCATTCACTTTGGTTTTCCAGCTTCGGTGCAGAGTGACTGCTCTCACACACTTATATCCAAAGTCAAAAACATCAGTTTGCATAGATGCATATTCATATGATTGTGTGCACCCTGACAGACCCAGGAAGGAATGTGGACATGCGTGTGAGTGTGATGCACTCATACACACTCATTTCCCTACATCCTCCCTTCCTCTTTTGATCACTCCCTCATTGATTCACCCGCGATCTTTTCAGAGTCACCAACAGAGGCAATTTCTTCATCTTTTATTTGAATTTACATTCCAGTTTTATGGCCAGGGCACTTTGCAGAGTGTCAGGGTCAGGCATCAGAGATTAGCGAAATGTGTCGACCAAGAGACATTTTCTCTGTGGGATGTCATGTCCATTTCTAGCACAAAAACATTTCACAGGAAGACAAAAAAGGAACGGTTAGAACTGTGAAGAGTCACCCATACTCTCATTTCTCTTGTGGAAACAAATTGTTTATTTTATTTGAGGAAGTAAAAATATTTCTTGAAGGTGAAACTTCAGTACACAATAGACTTTTAAATTAGAATAGTAAAGTTACATGTGCTAATACCTGAGTAAAAGTAAATTACTCATAACATACCACACTTTAGTAACCTACACAAGCACCTAGCTTTGATGACAATTTCAGGGATCAACAAATTCATTAGAATTTATCCTCTGGGGGCCTTGAGCATATCTATCAGTTTTTTCATGAATCCATTCAATGGCTGTCAACCTCATGGTTACACTAGAGGAAAAATCAGGGGATCACCTGAGTCAATAAGATTCACATGTGAGGCATGAATGTCTGTAACAATTTGCATGACAACCCACCCAACAGCTTTTGAGAGTGACTCAAATTTCATGAAGTAGATTTTCTGATGGTCTGTATGACCACATCATGCCACACCTCCTGTGCAGTTGAGGTGGAAAACATCGACTTCCACCTTACAGTCACTAGAGGGCATGAGAGGCCTGTGCCTGTCTACTCTCAACCACATGTTCTGCAGCCACGCCTTTGACTTTTTACTTTGAGCGTATCTGCACTGAGTTTGTTTAACTCTATCCTCCATGCCTCGGTGTACATTTCGTTCCTGTCTGTCGTGGAGGTTCTGTGTTTAAACAGGCATCACTGGGTGTAGCAGGAAGTGACTTTTATGACTGATTTCCCATAGATTTGAAGGCCACACAAGACCCTCCTGAGCACTACAAAGTGTAGATTCAAGACCAATGGTGAAACCAACCACTACTTAAAAATATATGTATACAAACAAGCTTTTATAGCTGTAATTTTCTTTCTCCAATTCCCATTATTTTTTATTACTTTTTCACAATTCTTACTTTGACTTGAGTTTAATTTAGTATTGTTTATATGGTTCATAAAGCACTGCAAATTTAGTATAATCATATGATAAAAGTGAAGATGCAAAAATCAAACGCCTCCTGAGCTCCTGCTACACCCCAGAAGGTTCTTTTCCCACTACCTCACCTCATGGTTGATCAAGTTTCACTGTTTCTCACGCTCACACTAGGCCCTCGCTGTGCACTTACTGATCTCTTTAGTACTATCTCACAAAGAAAATCACAGCTTCTTAAAATGAACCACTAGTACCACAACATTTCACAGCAGGAAGTATATTCAGAATGGTGAGACAAAGTCATGGGCAAGAAGACAGACTGGTTGGTCAGTGGTTAACTTAACAAAGATAGTGACCAACTAGTGTCTTCATATGGGATTGAAGACCAGCACAGTTCTAGACTTAAACACTCACGCTTGGTTTGGGCTAAACTGTACAGAAGGTGAAAGCAAAGCAACCTACAAGTGCAACACATTTGTGGGAACTTCTGCAACAGCACTATATTAACTTTCCAGATGACAATATTTCTTTCCATTGTAGGAAAACACCACGAGTTCAGCTGCTGAATGAGTCAGTGATTGAAATTAAATTAGGAGTTAAGATTCCATGATAACTTTTTTTTTTTTTCTTCAAAAATCTTTTATTATTTGTTTTGTCTTGTGCTTTAATGTCAGAAACACTCAAGACTTTTACATCTATGTAAATTTAGTAAATTAACTGAAAAATGACGGTTCTCTAAAACTTGATCGGCGTAAAGAAAAAGTAAAGGAAACACCAAAGATTCTGACCCTGTGGACAAGTGACAGGGCAGATACAGTATAAAAGAGGAACGTGAATAAATCAGCATGAGTCATATCTCATGACAGTGTTCCACCGTCTTGTTTGTTTGAATGTGTGTTGGCAACATTTTGCCTTGCCTACCAGGACCAAAAAACAAGTGAAATTTACAAACAGGGACTTAACTTCACTATATACGTATATGTATGGCAATATATAACCTTGTAGGGTCTCAGTCATCCAGTCATGGTAGTCTTAAGTGCCAAAGGTGAAGGCACTGACTTCTACAGTCATTGCCACCGTTTGAGGTGTCAAGCAAAGCATGCATTTTTTGACTTTTTTTCAAAGAAGTCCACTTAAGACTATGGCAATATGCAGTACTTTTTTAAATGAGGAGATTTTTTTCATTCTTTGCTGGACATCATGTGAACATATGAAGATTTTACTTTGTGAATGATAACTTTGGTTCCTTCATAAAATAATCTGGATCTGTACTGGCGTTTCTCCAGATAAGACAGAGAAAAGAAGAAAAGAGGGAGAAGCTGAGTTCAGAGTCATAGTATCACAGCAGGAATCTGGAACTACTACAGGAGTTTATATGCTTCACAAATCTTGGACAACTGTCAGATTATTAACATTGCTTGTGCCCGCTGTGGCCTTGAATGAACCTTACTTCCTCCCCTCATTCACTTTGGTTTTCCAGCTCGTGCAGAGTGACTGCTCACACACTATATCCAAAGTCAAAACATCAGTTGCTAGATGCATATTCATATGATTGTGCACTTGACAGTAGACCCAGGAAGGAATGTGATATGCGTGTGAGTGTGATGCACCATACACACTCATTTCCCTACATCCTCCTTCCTCTTTTGATCACCCTCATTGATTCACCATGATCTTTTCAGAGTCACCAACAGAGGCAATTTCTTCATCTTTATTTGAATTTACATTCCAGTTTTTATGGCCAGGGCACTTTGCAGAGTCAGGGTCAGCATCAGATGAAGAAATGTGTCGCACTAAGAGACATTTTCTGTGGGCTGCCGCGTCCATTTCTAGTACAAAACATTTCACAGGAGACAAAAGGAACGGTTAGGAACTGTAAGAGTCACCCATACTCTCATTTCTCTTGTGGAAACAAATTGTTTATTTTATTTGAAGTAAAAGATTGAAGGTGAAACTCAGTACACAATAGACTTTAAATTAGAATAGCAAAGTTACATGTGCTACCTGAGTAAAGTAAATTTTACTGCAAACATACCACACTTATAACCTACACAAGCACCTAGCTTTGATGACAATTTTAGGGATCAAATAAACTATTAGAATTTATCCTCTGGGGGCCTTGAGCATATCTATCAGTTTTTTTCATGAACTATCTAATGGCTGTCAACCCCATGGTTACACTAGAGGAAAAAACTGGGGATCACCTGAGTCATCAAGATCATATGTGAGGCATGAACAACCAACACCTGTACGACAACCCACCCAACAGCTTTTGAGAGTGACTCAAATTTCATGAAGTAGATTTCTCTGATGGTCTGTATGACCACACTCATGCCACACCCCTGTGCAGCTGAGGTGGAAAACACGACCCACCCCGCAGTCACTAGAGGCATGAGAGGCCCAGCCCGTCTACCTCAACCACATAAATGCAGCCATTTTGACTTTACTTTGAGCGTATCTGCACCGAGTTTGTTTAACCTCATCCTCCATGCCTCGGTGTACATTTCCTGTTCCTGTCTGTCGTGGAGGTTCTGTGTTTAAACAGGCATCACTGGTGTAGTAGAAGTGACTTTATGACTGATTTCTATAGACTTGAAGGCCACATGACCCTCCTGAGCACTACAAAGTGTAGATTCAAGACCAATGGTGAACCAAACTACTTAAAATATATGTATACAAACAAGCTTTTAAGAAGGTAATTTTCTTTTCTCCACCCCATTATTTTTATTACTTTTTTCACAATTCTTACTTTGACTTGAGTTTAATTTTGCATTGTTTATGGTTCATAAAGCACTGCAAATTTAGTATAATCATATGATAAAAGTGAAGATGCATGCAGGGGAGATGACATCATCTTTGCTCTAGCCATCAGTGGACCTGTATTTTGTTTTTTAGTCTTTGCTGTCTCTACTCTTTGTTCATCCTACCCTGCCCTCACTGAACATCTCAGTCAGTCTGTCAATGATTGTGAAATAGATTTGTTTCTTATCTTTGCTAATTGTCTTTTCAGATCCCCCACCACCTCATCCTCTCCCCACCCCTCCTTTCTAACTTGTAGCATGTACGTGTCTCTCTCAGCACATTCCTGACTTGATGTGTCATATAGCAGCTTCATACAAACCAAAACATCGCAGGCCTCTTAAGAGACCTAAGGTCAGGGGGTTAGCTTCTTACCCTCTTACTGTTCTCATGCATAAAGAATGAGGAATTATCTCATTTGGAAAACTGAATAAAGCAGCCTTAATCATGTTTAAGCCATCAAATGTGAAATAAATGCATCTCTGTTCATCAGTTGATAAAGTTGTCGGAGAGGCTGAGTTAATGAAACAACAAAAACTGGCTGATTCTTGCACTTATATGGTTGCCTCCAAGTTTAGCACAGCAGCACCCATTGTGAAGAGTCACGTCACTGTTTGAGGCAAGCCAAGCAAAGCATGCATTTTTTGATTAGTGCAAAACCTGAAAGTCCCTTTCAGGTTGTTAAGATGTACTTTCCACAACACATGCCCCCCCCACCCTCTACCTATTCACATTCAGTTTCCACATGGCAGAGTACCGATTTGGTTCTTTTCATTAGCTGGTAACAGGGTGAACTTTTTTCATGTCCATATAAAACCTGAAACAAAAGAATAGGGTGTGGTGAAAAATCTTGGTTGAGGGGGCAATGGGGAGGGGCTGGTACAAATTAGGTTACAGTCATCAAACCGCTTAGAAAGATCATTATCATAACTGTCAGCGACTAATGAATCATGATTTGGCAGTTTGGAGATGATTGTTGAGGTACATGTTTTATATAAAACTGTTGATAAAATGATAAGGCCTACCAAAATGCTTTTTGATATTTAATATCTGTGCCATGGAAACAGATCTATCTATCTATCTATCTATCTATATATATCGCCTATCTATCTATCTATCTATCTATCTATCTATCTATCTATCATGCAATGTCCTCATGTTTTTATGGTGTTTTATGGGCATTTATCAATACTCTGTGGGTGGGGAAAGCTGTTTAAACCAAGGTGGGTCCTGAGTAAATAAAAAAGACAAACTCTGTTTGCTCTTCACTCAACTGATATGGAAGGAATGTTCATCAATAACCCCTCTGTGTGTGTACGTGTGTGTACATTGTACGGTTTGTCCTCTGATCAAGGTAGATAATGGCAACATCCTGCAAACTGCACCTTTAGTAATTGTGCAATATGCTCTTTTAAAAGCATGTTTACTTTGAAGTTTTAGATGGCACCACCTTTGGAAAGTCTAATTTTTGCTTTTCTAAACCTTTGTCAGTATCGTTTGACATGGTTATTTGTTGCAACATCTAAAACACTGTAAAATATAAAATGGATGTGGAACATATTCATGGGTGAAATTGGTTCTTCCACACAGGAGACATACAGCTGCCCACAAACACGTAAAAGCCCATCACACGGGCAACCAATTTACTTTGTGGTAAGGTCTCAGAGCTGTTGTAAAGGAGAAGAGAAAGTCATAAAGTTACTGCTTGTTCATTACAATTCGAGGTTTGACTTTATATTTGCGCTGTGTGTGCATGTGTGTGATACAACAAGGATGTAGACTTACAGTGCCAGTATTTTTTATGGGATGCAAAATACAATCTGGGAGCGTATGTCATTATGATGTAAAGAATGTAATGTTTCAGTCATGGAAAATGAGCATCACAAACGGACAAAGCTGGAAAGATTTTCCAGTGTTTCTGCAGTAGTTTTATAGAAACTGGCACGTGACTATTATAATCCTTGTTCTTTCTCCAACACACTTTGTGCTGTAAATGTGTAACATGATGCCATTTTCTTCCTGACATCTCTCATCCCCAACCTCCCACCCTCAAACCCCCCCACCCAACAATCCTTCACTCCCCTGCTGAGGACATCAGCCAATCACACCTCAGCAGGGTCCCTCCCCTGCTCTGATAAATAGCACCGAGGACCAGGGAGGGTCTATCTGCCTGACTCTCCTTCCCTCAGCAGAGTCTCTCCTCTCACACCACCTCATTGCTACAGACTCCCTCCGTGACCATGTCTGTCAGAGCCGTGAAGACCACCACCTACTCCACCATGTCCTCTTCCGCCAGGGGCCCAACCCAAGGCTTCAGCAGCCGCTCTTTCTCTGGCTACGGAGGTCAAGGTGTCGGTGGTGCCAGGCAGAGCTACGCTGTCCGCACCTCCTATGGGGGAGTGGGCAGGAGTGGCGCTGCAGTGGGCGCTGGGGGGTTTAAGGTGGTCGGTGGCTATGTTGCTGGGGGGTCTGGACAAAGAGGAGGAGGAGTAGAGTTTGGCTATGTGGGCTACGGTGGAGGTGTAGGAGGTGGCATGGCCAATGAAGTGGTGGCCCCCATCACAGCGGTGACTGTGAACAAGAGCCTGCTGGCCCCCCTGGACTTGGCGATTGACCCCACCATCCAGGCAATCCGCACCCAGGAGAAGGAGCAGATCAAGACCTTGAACAACCGCTTTGCTTCCTTCATTGACAAGGTCAGTCAACTGTAGATGGTCATGAGATATTAAAGATAAATATCATTGTACCAGTAGGAAATTGTGTCTTTTATGTCATAAAGTCTACATGGGGAAAACTGCAACACTAGCAACAAACAGCACATATGTATGTCACTTTGTTTTCCGTGTTCTGTTCTGTATCCATCACTGGGACAAAACCAAAAATTAAATTCCACAGAGTACAGAGAGAACTCAGGGAACCTCAGAGGAAATTAGTGCATTGCAGGCCAAAATAGCTGAAGGTGAAAGAGGTCTTATTTTCACAATGGAGATCATCCTTGAGTCAATCCCTGTAAAATACTGTATAAATAACAATACACAGCCTGCTTAAAGCCAGGCACAGTGATTCTTTGGAGGATACTGACTGTTATGAGTACTGGCTTAGCTTCCTCAAATGTGGAGATCATAGATCTCAGTAAGAGGATCAACCTGGATACAGAGCACATACAACGCAGAGATGAAGAGCAGAGCAATTTTGCTTGAAGGGGTACATCCCTGTGTGAGCAATATCCTGCAAAGGAGTGTTTGGGAAAGCAGATAAAGTGACAGGTGTATTCACGTACTCTGGCATTCATGTTGTCAATCCATTCTTATGTATTGTGTTATTTTCAAACTTTGTTGGCTGAATGTTCACGGCCTGTACAAACAATTACAGAAGGAAAAAGAGTGGGAGTGGAAGGGGAAAGGTTTTCATAAGACAAGCCTGTTAAATACTCAGTGGTGTACATCACCACAGTAAAAAATATCTTCCAAAGACAATCAGTAATCTGAGTAAACACCCGCTTTATGAGGCTTTGTAATAGTCAAGAAAGCCATTTTCTTGATAGTAGTATAAATCATTGTTATGCATCCACTATCAAACAGAGATTAGAGAAATAGCAGAAACAACTTATCAGTCAGTAGACATAGGCTTGCACAGTTCACTACTGGAGATTGATCAGATTCTTTGGTTATCTGTCACTGTAACTCATAAATGAGTTCTGTTGTTTAAGGAGTCACCCAGTGGGCATGTAGAGTAGAAGTTAACCTCTAAATCAATCACGCCGAGGTTAATTCTTCAAATTGTGAAACAAAGCACTCTACCCCTCCTCTACATGACATCGTGATAATATACACCCACAGGGCCGTGCGTGTCTCTCATTGTGTTTGCCGAGTGGTAGCAGGACCCCACCCAGGGTCAGGGTGCAGAATAGAAAAGTTGTAAAGGGGCGAACCATGTCACAACTGGGAAACAGTGCCACTTTGTGTTGAAACGCGGCACAATGGGTTCGAATGGAGCGACCAGTAATTGATGTGACATTTAGAGGTTGTTGTAGGTGGGAGAAGTTCAATTAGTCATTTTTCTTTCAGTTGATGTTCACGCGTTTCTTCGTCCATGTCCATCAGGAAACAAAGCGAAGCCATTCATGCTTTTTGAGTCACTCCACCCTCTGTTTACATGCATTCTTACTCTGTCAACCACACATATGTCTCACTGACTGCCTCCCTCCCACACTACACATTTATGTTTCCCCACATGAGAATATGGGAAATGTTATTTTTGCAGTATCATGTATCCACTGGTGAGATCCATATATTCATCCATCAAATTTGAAACAAAGACAAACTCATACAGCCTTTTCTAAATGAAGCTACTATTTGTTGACCTCTTTGTTTACTGATCAGTGACTTTCCTCTCTGCAGGTACGCTTCCTAGAGCAGCAGAACAAAATGCTCGAGACCAAGTGGAAACTTCTGCAGGAACAGACCACATCTCGCTCCAATATCGATGCCATGTTCGAAGCCTACATCGCCAACCTGCGTAAGCAGCTAGATAACTTGGGCCATGAAAAGGTCAAGCTGGAGTCTGACCTGCATCACATGACAGGCTTGGTTGAGGACTTCAAAACCAAGTGAGTGGAGTTGAACTTCTTGTAGAAATTGGGTCATTGTCCAGACCCACAGAATTTTATTTCATAACTTAGAGTCAAGATCTGATTGTCTGTGCGGTAGTAGTGTACGTGGTGGTGCAGTAGTGGGAGGTATCTTGTCTACTTCCCAATCAATACTGGATTTTTTTTTTCAAACATTTCAAAATTTGATAACAATATATCAACCAACAGTTGGCTTCTCTTCATAAACACATAACATAAACAAAGAATACTGATAACAATGCCACTTATTTCTTTTAAACTGTGACCAAGATAAATACTAAGCAGAATGTTTTACATTGTAAAAACTTTACTTGTCAGTGCCCTCTGCTGGACGAATTATGTAAACACTGTTCCTAGATTATCTCAATTGCCATTTCTGTACTGCGGTTTCTTTTTTCATGTTTCCTACTAGCTGACATATACATAGATACCATTATATATCTGTAATAATAAGCTAACATCTCCCTAGATCGAATCCATTTAGTTAGAATCAGTGCAAACGCCAACATACATTCAAATGATGACGTGATATGTAATGTATGAATCTGTTTTTCCCAGAGTTTTATTCAAATCCAAGGTGGTGTCTGCTGGCTTGATCTTTTCTATAAATATTGGTCAGATGGAGTTCAAGAGACAGGTATAAGGATTAAAATCAAATGAAAGTTTTCTATTTTCCAGGTATGAAGATGAGATCAACAAGCGCAATGAGTGTGAGAACAACTTTGTCCTCATAAAGAAGGTCTGTTTGAGTTTTCTAATATATTCTTGATCTTGAAACTATAATTATCCTTCGAGCATAATGAGCCCACACAATGTCCATTTGTGCATCAGAGTCAGGCCTATATGCACCACTGATTTTCTCTCAGTGCTGTCTTTTACCTTGCAGGACACAGATGCAGCCTACATGATCAAAGTGGAACTGGAAGCCAAACTGGATGGGCTTTCTGATGAGATTGAGTTCCTGAGGCAGATCTATGATGCAGTAATAACCTAACTTTACTTTTCAGTCACAGAGTTGTAAATAATTGATTTAGCTATAGGACATCTTAAAACACGTATCTTCAAAATGATGTTTTTCCATATCCATTTATCCTCTATTCATGTGTTTTCCTGTGCAGGAAATCTGTGAGCTCCAGGGCCAGATCAAGGACACATCTGTTGTGGTGGAGATGGACAACAGCCGTAACCTGGACATGGATGCCATTGTCGCTGAAGTGCGTGCCCAGTATGAAGATATCGCCAATCGCAGCAGAGCAGAGGCTGAATCATGGTACCAGTCTAAGGTGAGACCATATTTGAAACTAAGCCCCACTACCAAAGCTCTCCTCTCTTGTCTTCTCTTGTTTTGCCTTCTTTTCTCAACTCACCTCAACTTTTTCTCAAAAGTTCAATGTTGCAACAGAAACTAGACACTGTCCATCTGGTGACTGCACATCACTGTATGCTGCAGTCAATATGTAATTGTGCCAAACGTGAGGCTAAAAACAAACTCCTGGAATGACAGCAGACTAAATGATATCTATGATCATGCTGCATTTTGATGTGTTAGTCTGACTTGTCCCTGTCTGTATCAGTATGCAGAGATGCAGCAGTCTGCAGGCAAATATGGCGACGACCTGAAGTCAACCAAGGCTGAAATTGCTGACATGAACCGCAGAATAATGAGGCTCCAGTCTGAAATTGACATAGTTAAAGCACAGGTGAGGATTAGAGATTTGATTTGATAACTTTTTATTTCATTTATGAATTTAGCACATTTAGAAATACCTGTCCTCATAAGGACTACAGTATCAAGTGCTTAGAATACAATTCATTTTTTCCCACTCTTAGCGAAACAGTTTGGAAACTCAGATCGCGGAGGCTGAGGAGCGTGGTGAGCTGGCAGTGAAGGATGCTAAGCTCCGCATCAGAGACCTGGAGGAAGCTCTCCAGAGAGCCAAGCAGGACATGGCCCTGCAGGTCCGCCAATACCAGGAACTGATGAACGTGAAGCTGGCCCTGGACATTGAGATTGCCACCTACAGGAAACTGCTGGAGGGAGAGGAGGACAGGTAAGGTGTTACTGTGAACTGCATCATTTACAGCAATATTATTCTGTATAACTAATGATATTTTGCTTGTTCTCGTCTTTTTTCCATTTGTCTCTCCAGGTTAGCAACTGGAATCAAGACCAATATATCCAAGCAGACTTGTAAGTTCATGCTATATCTTGGTACAAATAGTTAAAGTGTTTCACCATTATTGTTGATTTTTGCCATGCAAAATGATATAAAAGTATGGACACTAAATTCAGGATTAATCCTATTCAAGGTCTTTCAAGGTCTTACTGAGATAATATATGTCATAACATATGATCTATACCCTATCAACTCCCTATTGACATAGACATGTTACAGTCAAGGGAAGTTGCAGTTATGTATCTCTTCACATTCTCAAACAGCGAATGAGCAACACAACAGGAACAAATCTTTCTTCATTATGAACAAGCCTGAGAAAATGGAGAGCAGAAGACTCTTGGAAGAAATTTCTCTCATTGTCTACACTCCATTTAAATATAAAACCATGTTTCCCATGTGATGGTTGCATGAAAGCAAAGAGTGTTACAAGGCCCCAAATCATTAAAAGCTGGTGCAGTTGGAGGTGTGTACAGTGGAACACAGAGAGAGACTGATATTCAAATGCAAGCCATGTTTATTTGGACACAACTAATTCACATGTAATGTCTGAATAGGCTGTTCAGGCCCAAATTAGGTCCTGTTTCTGACATCAGCTGACAACTCCCCAAAGTCTTTGAAGACACAAAAATATATTCAGATCACTATAAAATACAGTACAATGTGCACATAAATACATTCAAATGTGAACTCTTTTGCTACACCATTTTGCCCACTTTTGTATCCATGATAACCACGACCTTTTACTTCTGAATGTGTAGCTGTGAATTACAGCGCCTACGGCTTGGAGAGCTCCCGCACCCCGTCCTACG
Source organism: Lates japonicus (assembly GCA_033238685.1). Lineage (NCBI taxonomy): Eukaryota > Metazoa > Chordata > Actinopteri > Centropomidae > Lates > Lates japonicus. The sequence goes on along the minus strand of BRZM01000074.1, from coordinate 458,545 downwards.
TCAGCTGCTCCTTTGGTGGAATCAAAGCCAGTACCGGTACCGTCGCCCCCCTTGAGGCAGCAACAGTGAAGAGCACCACAGTCACCAAGACAGAGACTGTGGTGGTCAAGACCGAGGAGAAGAAGGAGGAGGAGCAGGAGGAGAAGAAGGAGGAGCAGGCAGCAATCGAGGAGCCAGCTGCCGTGGAGAAGAAGGAGCCGGAGCAGGAGCAGGTCAAGGCCGAAGCTGTGGCCGCGGAGTGATGATTTTGGATTTGTGATTTTTTTGGTCTGGGATGTTAAGAAAAAAAATGCACCTTCTCTGCTTTATCATCCAGTTCTTTAATGGTTCACTCACCAACGTGCCTTCACCAAATAATGGGTGTGTTTCTGCTGTAAGAGGTGTAAACACAACTTCACATTAACAGGTGTTAATGGATGAGCCCTCTGAAAACTTGTGTAGTTCCTTACTGTCAACTGTAGTTTGAGTCACTGCTGGTGGTTCAGTGATCACTGCACCACACTGCTTTATCCAACAGGTGGCACTGTTGTATCTGTTTTTCTCTGCTGTTCCACCTTGTCCTTTGACCAATGCAAAGCACTGTGAAACCTGTAACTTAAAATTTGAATTTTTTTAATGGGAGTAATTTGTGAAAAAATAAACCATCACCATGCTAAACTCCTTGTGCTAAATCTGCTGTGCCTAAACAGTGAAATGTACATCACTCACAACAGTCTTCATGACTTAGAAAAACTTTTTTTTTCAGTGTTTCTGCTGTTGACAACACCTTGAGTCCTGTTTGCTCAACAATAAATCTTCCTCAAGCAGTAATTTACATGGCCTTCCGTTGTATTTTGTTGTCACATTTCCATATGCATTCTATTTCATCACACTTGAGTGAAAACATTATATTTTAATTATTTACAATTACTTACATTTGGAGAAAAATATTAAAGGAAACATTTAAGAACACAATGAAGGACAGTAGGAAAACATTTGTAATCAGCCTGAAGGGATCCAGCTATTCTACTATGTCAACACATACGCACACACAAAAACAAGTTGTACTTTTAATACTGCTCTAGAAGGAAACCTTACTTGACAGAAGTGATGATAGTCCAAACAGTTAACCTTTTCTCTGAAACACCTGACAAGTCCCAGCCTGCCTGGGTCCAGGTTCATACTAAACCAAGAGTTTTTCTATAACAAAACGAATTGAAGGTCATGCATTCCAACAGAAAGTCAGGAAATGTCATATTCCCTACACCTTTAATCACTTATTTTAAAACGGCTATTGTGTGTGAGAGTCTGTGAACATACTGATGTAATTTATCTGATTTAATAAGGAATAGGGTTTTTTTTTCTCTTCCAGTAAATGCTTACTTAAGAGACCTTTTCAGCCCTGGAGGGACAGGTCTGAACATGAATTTTGGGTAGTGGTGCCGCACCCAAGGCTATACAAGCTCTCATGAAGTTAAGGACAGAAAACTGCACAAATCCCACAATCCCACCCACCGTTTTTCGCTTTCAGCAGACTGTTGTTTGGTTACACCTCAACATGGCATTTTCAGAACATGGAATGGAAGACAACATGTACATTCTGTCAAATATGTACATCCACAAATATGTTCACAACAATAGCTGGAGCAGGTGACCTGAAATGACAGTGAGAGCTGAAAACCCCACCTTTAGTCTTATCATGCTTCACATTTCTGCTCAGTGTGGGCTGTGAAAACCTGTGCTGACTCTGCTTTTAAGGAATTACAAAATGACTAGCAAAAGAAACCTGCATTCGGTATTTAGTTATACAAAAAGATTGGTACCACTCTCCACATATCTGTCCCTTAAATGATAAGACTACAGCCAGGAGAAAGTTAACTTAGTATAAATAGTGGAAACAGGGGTAAACAGTGTTACGCCCCACCCTTGGGTGGCCCTATGGGGTGCACAACATTCCACCACTGACCCAAATCAACCACAGAAATCATCTTACAAACAGCCAAATTCATGGCATTTATTAACATAAAAACAAACATATAAGTCTAAACACAACAGCAACACAAAAAGAAACAAGCTGAGAGGCAACACATCCATGTAAGCATGTCATTAACGCCAGGTGCAGCTCATTGATGGCTCATCAGGTATCACCTGGGTGGAGCTAGTGGGAAGACAGGAAAAGGACAGAGCACCACAAACACACAGCCGTAACAACAGTTAGCCTAAAACTCAGTATTCACATGTAATATTTAATTTGTTTTATCCATACAATAATGAAGTGTATAAATGACATTTGCCATTATATTAGGGTTATGTGCAGGACTTTATATTGGCTGGGGATAGTAACACCCTGGCAACTGCTGAGAGTGCTAAACTAAGCTAGCTAGCCATATTTAAAGGACAAATTTGAGAGTGATATCAATACGCTCCTTGGGATTGCATCAGCAACTTATCTGGATAACCTGAACAACATATATGGTTGTTCAGGTTGAAGGAACTGATTTATTGTTTAGCGTGAAGTCTGCAGTAAAATATATCTTTTCTTATTCACATCTAACTCATTTAACCATGTAACTGTATTTTGTAGCTTTGTCTTATCTAACCGTTTGAATGGTTGAGCCTTGGAGTGTCTCTTGGGAGCTGATCTGATTGATTGCCCCTGCAGGGGAATCCTGCCTGACTGTCTCTGCTACACAGACATACTGTAAAACAGGCATACATACAGCTGCTGGTGGTTCTGCTAGTACAGTAGGTCTGTAGGTTACAGTAGATACATACCTACGCCTTCTAGATCCAGAACCTCAGTTCATTCATTAAAATTCACGTATGCATTCATTTGTTAAAACATTGCAACAGTAATTCATTTAGTACCAGTTGTCCAATCTGCCCGTAGGAGGCATTATACTATCTACTACTACTCTGCAGATGATACTGAGCCAGAATCATGCAGTCTCCTCCTCTCTGCAGTATTGCTAAACTAATGTGCTTTGATTTTGTTGTAACAGGAAGGACAGGCAGTTCCGCAGGCCACTTTGTTGACAGCCTGAAATAGGTCCATCTTGATGTCATGTTTGCTCCTGCACCCTTGCCAGATCTACTCCTGTGAATAATATCTTGCTCATACTTCAAGTACAGGATTGAACATATGTCCTAACAATAAAAGCTGTAGCAAAAAAAACAGATATGTAAGTGTGCAGTATGGGGTGAGGCCATGGTGACGAGTGAAATGGTAAAATTTAAAGAAACTTAACCCAGGGTTAACAGAATGTCCTGTGCTCACAGGTACCACTTGTACCTTTATGTTATGTAATCTACACAATATGCCTCTGTCTACTACAGCATGTCAGAATGCCCCAAGACTATCTGCAGAGTAAATACGTTCACACCTCAATGAGAAAAGAAAATCAAGTGAATGCTTTTCTTCTCTGCTTCATCCAACTGCCCACAGGCAAATGCCGGAACAACACAGTAGATGAATGAAATGTCTGTGTAGTCCTCAGTCTTTGATGATGAGTTATTTTAATCAAAAAGTTCTCACTCAGCATTCCTTTTAACAGTGCCTCTGGTTTGCCATGTAACATGTTGGCCCAGGCTTGTCTGACAGCTTGTGTAACATTTGTAATGAAGGACCGAGCCAACAACACACAAACATAGTGTTTGATTGCAGAAATGCCTTACAGGGGCATACTGAGCACCTGAGTCTGCGATGAGTCAAAGAGAAACGTACGTCTCAATGACACGTATCAAAATGTCTGACACAAACTTTGGCATTGCAGCCAAGTGGTTTAACTTTTCCTATTGTGCACAGTAACAAAGTAACAAAATCTATCCTCGAATGATGATTAATACACCTACACTAAAAGCCAATAAAGAAACGCAATGACTTACTTGTAGAAAACTATTAGTGTTTGATGTCTCTCCAGGTTTTCATGATTTAGCAGTGTAAACTGTCAGATTTAATCGTCTTCGAACACTAAAACTACACCAGCGGCAATGCACTTAATCACGCCAATTTGTCTCATCCAGGATTTGTCTATACAGGACTTCATATAAAAAGCTGAAGACTGACAAGTGTTTTTAAATCATGAAAGGAAAAAAGAAAAAAAAGAAGTTGTTCTACAACTTAACAAACAGGTCTGGATTCCTCAGCCGGGCTTAGGGCGGAGACGATTCACAGAGGAGGCTCAAAATCAGTAGAAAGGAAAAATAAATATTTAACATTCTGAGTGCCTGGTAGAGGTGTGCCCATTTTCTTGTGTTGAATCCAAAGCAACAACAACAACAACAACCACAACAGCCACTGCTTTCTTAGGTAGTCAGACTCTCTTTAGGTGGAGCTGCAGGACAATTACACTGCATTCAAAAATAAAGTACATGATGAAGATTCATGGCAGTGCTGTTTTGCTTATTAGCTACACCAGTACAATGATTGTATAGGTGTAGCTAATAAAGTGGCAAATGAGTGTACATCCCTTTGACATTAAAGATTCTAATTCTTTCTTTTGAAATATATATCTGCCTTCAGAAGAAAGCCCACTAACGCCATATGATCAGAATATTTAGTTCATAGTACAGGTTTTGAATTACAATTTCAGAGATAAATTGGGGCAAAAATTCAAACCTATGGGATGTTCAGACATGGATCCACTGAGACTGTCTGTAGTCGCCTGTGAGAGAAAATCCCCAATCCAGAGCAGGAATCTTCTGTTAATCCCTACATTATGCAGTCTTGTCTAAACTGAGCATATTTACACAGTCAGAAGCAGAGGTAAAATCTAAAATCAATTTCTGAGACTTGCCTTAGAAAGCTTGAGATTTGACATGACAAGGCCTTCTCCCTCTCAAATCTGCCATACACAATATCTTCTTTGTTTTGTCTTTGTGCAGCTTGTCCACCAGTTCTTTCAGTAAGAAGAGTTCTTAAAAGCTGCTTTCAAGAACATCCTGACTTGAACCTTAATTATTTTGTGAGTCGCAACTTTGTGTCTGGCTTTTGGTAACATTGCTTATACAAAATCTCTTATAACATGATAAAGTGCCTTAATGTCATTCTTACCAGCAAAACATGAGATATGTACTATATCCCATATTATTGTCTGTTTTGTTTTGTTTTTATCTATTATGGCCTATGCAAGATTGCATTGTCCAACAGGGCAAGAGGCCCAGCCAACCTAGCCACTGAAATAAAAACTGAGACATTAAATACAACTGATCATTTACCAAAAGGAAAGTCATAAGAGATGCATTAAAGACAGGACCAATAAAATGGGCAATAATTATGAAAAGAACTAAACAGGAAACAAATCAAAAAAGCTCAAACACACATCCAGTGTCTCTGAAAACACGCAAACATCAGATAATTTATCAGCTTCACCTACATTGTTACTTAATCTTGTGGTCCTGTGAACTAGAGGGCCTGAGGGGTGCTAAATTGTTTTAGTTTATACTGTGTTCACATGGTGCATATTCCTAAATCAAGTCCAGTTATTCAGTGAGTGTATAAATGTGAAGACAGCAAAGCAGTTTAGTTAATGTATTTCTCTGAAGTCTGGAATCAAAGCCTGTGGTGGATGCAGCCAAAGCAGTGATGATTGTGGAGATAACTGCAGAGCAATGAAGCTGCAGCAGAACTGGCAGAGGCATTTTTAAAAGCTTGAACGGACAAGTTGTAAAGGTGCCTTGGATAAGGGCATGTCACATGCAGACGCAGCAGTGCAACTTAAGTGAACTTGCCTTCAAGCTTCACTTAATTTGATTACAATCAAATTACCACAAACTAATTGACAAACATGAAACCTGGGGCCATGTGCACGCTGCGCTGTACTTATTGGTAGGTTTCAGGTGACAGGGTACTCAGACAACAGGCAACAAAGGTCAACAATGGCCTAAGTGCAAATTTTTGCTCCCCAACAGATACATTTCTGCCATATCAGGTGCATAATGGTAAGTAAAAGTTATTTGAACAAATGAAGGTATTAAGGTCACACCTTCACGGTTTGTTATTCACACCTTCACTGTTGCAGCCTTGTCAACCATTCAAAGCATTTCACGCTTAGTTTCTTTGACCTGCCAGAGACGCTAGACGGTTTAGCAATACTATCATCTGTCATTTTCCTCTAAAAGTGATTGACAACTCATCCAGTCGCTGCAGGCCATCTCTTGAGGGCAGGTGTGGAAAGATACTTTGGTGGAGTTACTGCATAACTCTGGGGCACCTGACAGCTGGGTGAACCTGTCAACTGGACCAGTTTGGTTCCATGTATCTAAGCTATGATCTGACAGAACTAAGCTGCCCTGCCCCAAGGGTGGTGTTTGGTTAGCACTGGGTGTGTAGCTCTAACTGGTAGATGGTATCCGACCTCAGAGGATGTTTCCAGAGTTACTTAGAATTACGATTCAACAATGTGGCAGACACAAATAGTTCAATTAACAATCATTTTACTCCACAGATATGATAACAGCAAGGTGGGAAAGTTGCATAACCTTGTTTGTTCTGCACTCATAATCAGTTCTAAAAATTAAACTAATTCCTAATTCCTCACCTATTCCCAAGGAAATACACATTTTTTGTTTGCTGTATTTCAGTGCAAGTGTTTCCTTGGTCTGTGAGACACAAAAGTGTTTGTAACGTCAATTTTTTTTCTCAGATTTTCCTGTTCAACTTAATGTCAACAGAAAACAATCTCTCAACAAAAGCTGTGTGTTAAAATGACAAGAGGTGACATAAGATGTGCTGTCACTGCGTGATGCCACTCAATCATCATCACTGGGTAACTTGCAGTCACTGATTATTATGGCCTGAACATGGCATGAAAGGTGTGTGCCGAACTCGACTATTCAGGGTTTGTTTCATTTTATGATCTGTAAATCACTCAAGTGAGATACTCAAGTTGTGGGGCTGTCCTGCAAACTTAGTCACTGATGTTCAGCTCTGATAGAGATGCTTGTGGGTGTGCACAAACACTGTGTTTATTTGTGTGTGTTCCTCACACATAACTTGTGGGTGTGTCAAGGTAATTTCTCCAGCTCCTGCATGAACTTTTAAATGAAATTACTGAGTTATTGATTTTTCTTTACAAGATCTCATGATCATATTTATAGATTGATACCAAGGTATAATTAATAGCATGTTACATTTACTTTCCACCACATATGTGCAAATACTTGCTGAAAAATGTATTTAATACAGGTGCATGTTGATGGCAAGTCCCTAAAATTATGTTTCTCTAGGTGGGGATCATTTATACTCTTGATTTTTGTGACCCACTGACCTTAAATCTGGTGCAAACATAGTGCCCCACCACTGGTAGGATTCTATGACAATTACCTTCTGAGGCGAAGCTTATTTTACATTTTGTTTCATCATGGCTTAAACCTGGCCCACACCTACTATCAAAAATCTAAATCAATGTTCAGCCTACAGATCTGCATTGATGTAAGACATCATTAGTTAGTTCTTTGTGATGGGAGGAACTTAAAGGCAGGTTTCAGTTGGCTATTAGATGATGTTTAACATTTTTCATGCCCCCCCATGTTAGAGTACACTGTTGAAAAAGGTTAACAAACTTTGTTTGGTCATTTATTATTATTATTATTTTGACTCGCTTAATATTGTGTGAATAATGAATAATCAATCTATGTTTCTGTGTTTGAATTAGACTATATGTTGGATTAGTTTGTGTGACCTTTAGATACATGCTTTTTTACAATAAGTGATAGTATGAACCTGAACCCAGGCAGGCTGGGACTTGTGAGGTGTTTCAGAGAAAATGTTGAATATTCACAACTGAATGTCAAGTCATTCAGTCTCTGCAGGCCATCTCTTGTGGAGTGGATGGACACTTTAGTTGAGTTATTGCATAACTCTGACAAACCTGTCAGCTGGACCAGTTTGGTTCCAGTTATGTATCTGAAAGAGTGAAGATACCCTGCCCCCTGGGTGGCTGTCCTGTAAACTTAATCACTGATGTTCAGTTCTGATAGAAACTGTAGGTATGCACAAACAGTCTGTTAATAGTATTCATGTCTGTTTCTCACACGAAACTTTCACTGTAAAGAATGCAGGGGTGTGTCAGACCAAATTCTTCCACTCCTGCACAAACTTTTTAATATAAAAACTGGTTTAATTGGAGTTAAGATTATAGATGGGGGGATGTTCATTTATATTTTTGATTATTGTGACCCAGTGACCTTTCATCTGGTGCCATCTTTGCGCTCCACTGTGGTTAGGACTCTGTGACCATCCATCCAAAACTTCCTTATTATGAAGGGAATTCCCTCTAAGAGGAAGCTTATTTTGCATTTTGTTTTGTTTTGTGGCCAAAATCTGGCCCACACCTACTCTAACAAATCCATGTTCAACCTTAAGATCTGTATTGATGGCAGACATCATTAGTTAATTTTTTAATGATCTTATGGTACAGTCTTTTTTTTTTAAAGTGCTGAAAATGCTTTTCCACTGTAATTTCTGTTATCTTACAGTGTACATTTTAAAGTTATCAAACTTTGTTCAGTCAACTAGAGCACTGATAAGTTGCAAAGTTCTGGCATCCTGTTGACAGAGTGTGGTTTACGAGCACAAGTTAATAATTTCCTACTATCAAGTGTAGCATTCTGGAGGTGAAAAAGGGTGGAGTGGTTTGATGACACATTCTCACTTTTCTTTTACCTGTTCAAACACGCAAATATGCAGGTATGTGCCCTGGGAGTCTGGCAGCAATTTTTTTTTGTCCTTTTATATTGTGTCATTTACAGTGTATTTATTTACTCTAAATCTTTATTGGACAACCTTTCAAAAATTTTCACATGAATGGCAAGGAGTGGCAATTATAAATGATGATCCAAACTATGTTATCATTTATATACACACACACACACACACACACACACATCCGCACGGCCTCAAAAAAGGGACTTATATGGAAGTGATGAGTAATGTAATAACATGACAGTGGTTGCTAGGAACAGCAGCAACAATAACAGAAGGTGGTTATACATCAAGTGAATTGTGGGAGAATAATCTAGTCTGTCTGATAACAGATTCCAAAGTAATTTTTCATTTCATACTCCACTGTTTTAGGATATTTAGATATTTGTAATCTGCTTTAGACAGCTTTACTTCAAAAATGTCTGCTTGAATGGAAAAGATCAAAAATGAATACTTGAAGTACATTTGACAAGCCTTGTTAAAGTGAAAGCTATGACATTGCTAAGGTGTAAATGCTTACACAGAACATTTCAAACTTTCATGTCATTGTAGTTCTGGCCACAAAACAATAATTTCATGTCTTTAACTCTCTTAGATCTTGTGAATGGGAAACCCAGTTGCAACACCAAACAGGTTTCACTCTCTATAGGGGCCTTTAACCCATGACAGCTTAGCAGCTACTGAGTAGCCACACCCTTTATGACTTGATTTGTAGACAGATTCTGTAGGTCTCAGTGTATTTATAAAGCACACAGCGGTAAATTTTTTACTAATATCTATTGAAACAGGTGATGGATGAGTAGGCTGAGACAAGTGCATGACCTCTACAGTATGCTGTATTGATTCACTGTGAAGCCAATGGTAGTACTGAATCTCTGACTGATGGGTGGGTGGTGTCCCAGGAATGTGTTCACTGCAGGCAGAGCACTCAGACCTATTTAGACAATTGTCTGTGTGTTGTAAATGACTGTCAAGCACTTTGGCCCCTGAACTGTCTAAAGCAAGAAATTGGATGCAGATTATGGTTAACTCAAAGAATGGAGAATGACTTATTAAAATACTAAAAGAATATTGAGCTTAGAGGACGTTTCTATGTCACTTTTGGTCCAACAAGAGTGGGTGACCAAAAACAGTTGGGGCTAATTTTTTAAGATAGCAGTGAGACAATTAAATAGAAACCGGCAACTATTTTATCTTTTGTTATGTGATACAAAAATCTAAAATTATCTAGTATGAATGTGTACTTGCACATATGTGATACGCCACACCTTGCTGTATGATGTTGCATTGCAGCAAGTTGTCGGACAACCCTGTGTTTTCTTTGCCAGAGCCCTCTGCGTTGGCACCCCCACTGTGTTGCCAGGCTGGTTCCATTCAAATCAATGAGCTTTTTCATGCAGGGGTAGTGTAGAGCCATGCCTGAGGTTCTGTGAGGCTGTAGGCCTACTTAGGCACAGTGGTGCTCTGTCCTAAATTCTAATGTTAGCATGCTAACATGCTCAGACAGTGTTAACATGCTAATGTTTAGCAGGTAGGACAATATTTGGCAGGTTCACCATCTTAATTTAGACTGTTGGCATGCTAACATTTTTTTAATTAGCACTAAGTATTGAGGTTGATGGGAATGTTATTAGTTGGTGCAGAGTATTTTTGTAGGCCGCTATAACCCTGGTTCCCTTGACAAAATGCAAATTAGATCTTTTCATCAGCTTTAGGATTATTGTGGAAAATAAACTCTATGAGGAACAAAAGTTTGTGATACTTACACAATTTGTTCAGCAAGATAATCTTCACAAATGACCACCACTTTTACAATTTTTGAAGCCTAAATACAATCAACAGAAGCAAAAAACTAATGTTAGAAAGGTAGTGATGGTATGACAGAGCATGAGGATAGACATAACAAGTCTGTAAAGGTGGAATGGTATGTATATTGGTTTTCATGTGCAGTGTTATGACACTGATAACCTCTGATGCTAGCTTTTTAAGACACAGAAAAGCTTTAAAAAATCACAAATGGGTATTTTCTGGTGTGTTTTATGTTGTAGAATGAAACATGAAAATGTCTTGACTTTGTGTTAACCACAGACCTTAGGCCTATTTCAGCCATCTAACACCCATTCAAAAAACCCACTGACTTTGGGGCAAGGAAACTGGAAGTGCTAAAATGCTACCTTACTTCTGAGTTTTAGGACTCATTCTTGCGCTACTCTATTTGGTCATAAACCAAAGCACTGGACAAATTATAACTTTGGCCTGATTATGGTGTTAGATGAACAGCCTGCGAATCACCTTAGTTGGTAGAATTCAGTAGTATTCTTCTCTACTGTGTCTCTGAATATGTCTGGACAAATGCGATGGACTGACAGACCAATACTTGCCATCCTTTGAGCCACATGCTCCACTGGCAAAAACT
>BRZM01000074.1:0-447436 GCA_033238685.1 Lates japonicus | reverse complement strand
AGGGCGTTTACCTCTTGCAGGTGGTGAAACTGTGAGGCTCAGATTAAAATCCGATTCAACAACACTCCCTCATGATGAACACACCCACAACCTTATGAGGATGCCAAAACAAGCATAAAGGGGTGTGTCTGTGTGTCTAAAGGCTTCAGATTTTCTCTTTTGTGTTTTTGCATTATTCTTCATTACAGTCAATGAAAAGTATGGTCAAACTCATTCAGATCTGGTGCAACTTTTGACCATTTGATTTTTCTGAACTTTGTTGCAAAGAAGCTCCAGTGAGCACAGTATTATCGCCCACTTCTGTGATGTTACAGTGAAAACACAGGTGGACATGGCACAGCACTTAATGGATAATGTGTGCAATACTGTGCCACGGAAAAGCGACTGCTTAACATACACTGGATTGAAATACGGAGCAAAGAAGTTGAAGGCAGACATGCAGGAACTTGATCCTCCCCCAGATCAGAGTCATGCCGTCACTGCTGCATTAGCTTACCATGCAAGTGTGTTTGTGTTTGAGTGACACAGAAGCAAAGCATTCCACACTCAAATAATGCTGCCACTGGAACAATAAAGAATATAATACACATGTGAGTGTGTAGAATGAGTATAATGACTAATGCGACACAGCCATGCAGTTAAAGGTTCTCCTCACTGGCAAGGCACAGATACCAGTTTAACCAGTCACTCTGTGCTTGTGGTTGACTGAATCCTTTACATTCCATTAATAATCAAGACAATGTGTTCCCATGAGAATTTTCTCATAAAATTTTTCTCATAATTAGAGGAAGTAGCTGATTATTCCTAACTATGGAATTCATAGTCATACTTTCTATACTTGTACAGTATACATTCTTTAATTGAAGGTAGGAAGGTTTTATAGAGATTTTTGAATGCAGAATAATGTTTCTACACCCAGTGGTTCAAGAGCTGCATGCCTAAATGTAAAATATGTTTCCACAGAGCACTATAGCCAAAATATGTAAAGGTTGGTATTTGGGAAATAATGTCAGTATAAGACAGGAGACCCCAAGCGCAACACTGAAATTCAGTTGGTTGTGAAGACCTCAGTTTTTGTCAATCAACATAATGTGAAAAATCCAAGTTTAAATAACTGTAAATATGTGTATATTTTTACTACTCCCCTTATAAGTGAGAGTCACTGTCTCATGATGTCTGCAAAGATTCATGACCATCAAACTCACAATCTGTGACTTGCTTTGACAAAAATGTGCTCCACCCAAAGATAATGCTCATCAGATATGAAGGTGACTGGATCAACACTTAAAAGGATTTGCAATGACTATGTTCTCAGGAAAATTTGAATTATGGACACATGCCACACCTGCCATTTAAAAATGTCTAGTTGTAGATCTAATAATCTAAGTAGTGGTCTTATTTTAATCAGTGATAATAGCTGGATAATGATCACTGGCCTTTCCTGTCTGATTGAACTGCTGCATTAACAACTGCAGAGCATGTTTGTGAAGTATGTTAACTAAAGAATTTACTTTAAACAAACATGAGGCAAAGTAAATTACCGCAAGACATGGAAAGCTGGAGCTGTTCAACAGGTTTCAGCATCCAGAGGCAAAGCTGTTGAAACAGCAAAGAAAGTTACGATCACAGCGCCTAAGGCACGGGACAGGAACCAATTTAATGCCTGACAAGTAGAATTCCCTGTTTTGTCAGTGAAAGCACCATCAGTGGTCTTTGGGTGTGAGGATACTAACAACAGTCAATCTTCATTTTTATTAACCTGTTTTTCTCAATTCAAAAAAGAATATTAAGGAGGAGAGCTGAGGCTATATCCAGCTATCTGTGTGCATTAATTTTAGTGCTGATACAAAATCCATCAAGTACACTGGATTCCTAAAAACCATCCAGTAAGTTTAGAGATTTATTTTGCATCTATTTGCATTTAGTGATGTGTGCAATGTGTAGTCAATCGAGGTCAGTGACCACTCTTACTGTGTGTACTATAAGAAGGTGCGGAAGGATGCCTAGAGCTAGATGATGAAAGATTTGTGTGTGTGTGTGTGTGTGTGTGTGCGTGTGTGTGTGTGTGTTTGTGTGTGTGTGTGTGTGTGTGTGTGTGTGTGTGTGTGTGTGTACGTGTTTGTCAATACCTCAGTGCAAAGAAATATTTAGGTGTTGCAAGGATGACAAAACTCCCAGTCACTTCATCAGCACCTCATAAGCAGAACATCAACAGTATTACCCTGGACTGCTGCAGCACAAATGTAGATATGTACCATCTTACGTTGCGTGAATATGATATAGAAGTGCTAGTTGGACCTATGGCCTGACCTGCCTTTTAAAATGAACTTTACAAGTCTTAACTCAATCCTTTGATTTGTGTCTGTACTGTAACACTGAGAGGAAAAGAGGTATTGCCTTAAACGACATACTACATACTAGTCATAAAATACAGTACATATATGACAGACATGGGGAGCAGACATTCACAGTCTGAGCATGGCTTTCATTCACACTACAAACTCTGTCTTGCATTACTGAATCAGTCTGTGACACCTCCGTTTTCTGCACAGCCTCTCATTCAAATATTTGGTATAAAGAAGAATGAGCCGCCAAACTACACCTCAGACATTGTAAAGTGCCCACACCCAGTTTATAGATACTGCAGAGGTACAAAGGGAAAGCCCTTTAAGTAGGTTATGCTAAGTGACTTGGTTTTGTTTAAGTTGAGATATGAGATGAAACCAATCGAAATTTTGTCCAGAGGCAGGACAGGCAGAAGTGGAGGCAGTTAACACTTTCACTGACTTGACTTTTAAAGACATTCTTGACATTTGTCCTCTTGAGAAAAATATTCATTCAGGGCTCAAAGTCTATTATTGTGCAATTGCTTAACTTTTTACGAGTGCCAGTAAATTTACTCAAATAATCAACTGTAAAGGTTGACAGAAATGATCAGCTAAACAATGGAGGCTATGTAGAAGATAAACAAAGAAAGGGAGAAGGATAAGCAGTCATTGCGCTACGAATAAAACTTATAAAGTGATTTGTACTTTTTGATGGTTTTTGATTGACTCTCAGAAATAGTGTTTGTTTTGTGTGTGTGTGTGTGTGTGTGTGTGTGTGTACCTGTACATGTTTTTGCATATGTTTACACCCATTTGTATTTGTTCACACGAGTGTTACAAAAAAAACAAAGTCATGATGAGGCAAATGCCTTTCCATGGAGAGTATTTTTACATGGCGGACGACTGCTTTAAGGCAATTCACAGTCCCATAAGAAATAATGCAAACACATTAACAGACGGACGCAGCATTGTTACACATTGCATGAACTAATAACCCTCACTCTGCCCCACCTACTGACACACATGGTCACATTTTTAAATACTGCTCCAGTTTCATAAAGTTCATAAAGTTTCATGAACCTATGCATCATCACACACATCTAGCAGCATGAACTTAAACTTGGTGAATGAGGCTGTGCATGTTGAGGTGCTTCTTGTAAGCCAGACTTGACTGGACTTGAGTTCTTAATTTATGACAGTCCATGACCGATGACTTTTCAAACAAGCACAGACAAAGCTTGCAACGATTGTGATCTGTGTCCACTGTTTCTTCAGGTTACACCAGCAGCAGGTTTTTCTCTGAATCTTTTGCTGCCCCACTGCAACCTCACTGCTCTTTAGTTCACATTTATCGTGCTCTTTAATAATGCAATAGTCCAGGCCAGTTGTAGGGGCCTCACCATGTCGCTCATCACTGTTGTGTGGTTCTGATTTATTGCCATCATGTGGTACTCAAGTATGTGTATGGAGTATTTGTGTTAAAAATTGCACAGCATGAGAAAATAGTGAAAGAGATACAGGTGTTTGCGCACGCGTGTGTGTGGTTATTGTTAATTGAAAGGTCAAACAATTTTCAGTTTCTCATTGACTTTAGTGCATCTGTTTGAATCTCAGTAAGAGGCAAAACTAGCACATAAATTTTCTCCAAATAGCTGTGGGACAGCAGAGATTTGAGCTTTAGAGTAAAGTTCCACACCATGGTAGAAATTGAAGGCATGTGCATGTGAAAAGTTGGGGAAGAATGAAGAAGAACGCAGGCCTCACCTACAGCAAAGGTGCAGAGGGAAGAAATAAGAGCGGTAGTGCTTGAGTCTGGAACAGAGGGGTGTGGTGAAACGTTTCCAGTGCAAAAACAACCACTAAATCTGTCATGTGTATCACTGATTCACGATTGTTTTTAAAAGAACAAGGATGCCCCCGCAAAACAAAACACAATGAACTATGCTGTGAGTCTGAAGCATATAATCTTTGGTGGCATTAAAGCCTTTTTTTCTTGCTGTTATAACTGGACTTTAATGAGACACAACTCTGCTTAAGGCATTTGTTTGAATAATCTTTAATAATACTTTATACTAGTGGTTTAGCCTTGGTATTAATCTACTAGAATATCATAGATGTCTCTGATTTAAAATGTAAGTGTTTCAGTTCAATGTACAAGGCAGAGCAGAAATAGTTAGTTTGAAACTGTTTGAAAAATAATGTTTTTTTTTTCCAACTTATATTTGGAGTGAAATTTTCAGGTTTCAGGTTTGTGCATAAATCTTGTTGGCTGTGGTGTGGGTTGACCAGTGTGCTCAGTCCTGGCTTGGAGCCACAACACACTAATGCTCAAAAGAATTTGAGCAGCAACAGAGTGTTTACAGACCTGCAGGTGACAAGATGATTGTGGAACACTTTCTCCTTGTTAATATGTAGACACTGAGTCAGAGTGAACTTATCCTGCTATAACCAAACTAATTCAGTCCTGGAGAGAAGAGAGATTGAAAAATTTAATAGCAGCACCGGTCATATGTTTAAAGTGAGATAGTGTAACTTTTGCTGGGGGGGTGGGTCACTGCAGCTACAAATGACAATTATGAAGTAATACTAAATGCAAAGTTAAGACAGTAGCCTTTAGTTAAAATACCAAGCTATTATAACAGTATCACGAGAAAAGTCATCTACTCAGTATTACACAGCAATATTTACCTTAAGTTGACTAACATTAGCTATCTTTAGCTACAATGAATTGGTCATACCAGACCAAGAATACTGTAGCAGCAGAACCTCTGAGTGAACTGAACTGAGTGCTAGTGAGTCATGTTGCTTATGAATGAATTTTTCATTTGTAGGTGGAAGAATGTATTGTGTATTCTCATAAATGTTACATTATCTCCCTTTAAGTCAACATACTGCATGTTCACATTGAGTGAGAAACCAGGGAGTAGTGCGACATCCTTATACTGCAGAAAAAGCCATAGGGAAGAGGTCAGGGTGGAAGTATGGCCTCACAAAGTGAGTGACTAAGTAGTTTTACTTGCCTAAATTTAATAACATGATTTGATTACGAGACAGGCTACATTTTTTATTTATATGATACTACAATTATTATTACCTTACAGATTGCTTAGTATGTTCCTGGATTGTTATTGTTCATGCTTTAACATGTAAACAGCATTTTAATGTAGATGTGAAGCAAATTTGAATACAATACATATTATTAAGTAGTTGATTTAATAACATAACCTCAGTGATACTTGATTTCTGAGGCAGATGCTGATATCAGTATTCATATCTTACATTTATCAGAACTGGCCCAGCTGATTTTATCTGTCTAGATTTTGATCTGTCTAGATCACATGTTTTGGATGGAAATTTCAATCTGAAAAGTAACTAGTGTGTGTTGCTGTTAAATAAATGCAGTTGAGTACATTTCGCTTTGAAATATAGTGGAAGAAAAGTAGGAATCTGAATTTCTTACCACTGGTCTTTAGTTTGATTCTGCTGTGTAAATCTATGTGCAGACTATATAAAGTAAAGAGTAACATGGTTGATGCACTACTTAATCCTGTGAAAAATTACACTACATGGAATAATTAGGAGATGAATAGGTGATGAGTTTTATTTCATGTCATATGTATTTGTATACATGTATGTTTGTGTATATGTGTGTTTTGTATGACTTTATGTAATATTTACTTGATTTTCTGTATTTTATGGAATTATAACTGTATCTTTTACCACACTGGATGTTTGAAATGTAGTAAAATCAATGAAAATAAACTTTAGAGCACTTAAACAGGTTCTTTTCCCTTACATAACCACATTTTCACTCTGCTTCTACACCCCTTTCTCCCTTCCTCTTCAGCCTGTCCTGGTGCAGGGTGTGTCACGGCTTATCTTCTGACAATCCCTCCCTACCTGTTTTACAGGATTGGCCACTCCTGTCATTCAGAGCCAGAGGCATGTAGGCTGAGGTGGAGGGGAGGCTGGACAGCAAAAGTAAGAGTACAGGTTGAAGTGGCTGAGGAGGATCCTCCCCCTGGCTCAGCACAGCCATAAAAGCAGGCAGAGTCTGCAGTCAGACACTCAGAGGGACTTGGCTCTCCTTTTGAAGCCTGCTCATCTTCAGTTTTCTTCTGTTCACGAGTTGACAACCTTTACCACTGAAACCATGTATCCAAGGAAGGCATCCTCAGTAAGCTACAGTACCACCACCAGGAAGTCCACGGCAGGACCAACCACAGCCTATTCCATAAAGAGATCCAGCTTTGGTGGTCTTGGTGCTGGGTATGGCAGCAATTTTAGCAGTGGTTCTGGTTATGGCATGTCGATGATGGCTGGTGGTGGTGGTGGTGCAGGCTTCAGTCTTGGTTCTAGCCAAGCAGGAGGCACTTTCATGGCACCGATCACAGCTGTCACAGTCAACCAGAGCCTGCTGGCCCCACTGAACCTGGAGATTGACCCCACCATCCAGGCTGTCCGCAACCAGGAGAAGGAGCAGATCAAGTCCCTCAACAACCGCTTCGCCTCCTTCATTGACAAGGTTAGTTCCTGCTCTGTGTGACTTCCTTATGTCTAATGTGCAATTTACTGCCTCATTATCATTGACAACAGGCATCCTCCCTGGGGTTCATTTACTAATAGCAGATGTCAAAAGTGAACTGTTTTATTGCTCTGCTTTCACCTGTAATTGAAAAGAAATGTCTAGAAAATTACAACTTTAGCATCTAGCATAGTAAAACATGCAAGCATGTCCTTTTACTGACAAAGCTGACAAAGCAAGAGAGCTGTGGATCTTATCTCTGTGGTGTTGTATCCATCAATGAGTTACAGCCCCTGGGATTAGGAAAGCTTATAAAAATCTCAAAGTCTATTAGTGATTGTGACCTCATCATACACTGGCAACTTCATCCAGAATCTACCTAAAGTAACAGTTGGTCTGTGGCGGCCTCTCTGCCCACTATCTAAACATGGGTGGGGATTATATTGCAATGACTCGCCTATCCCTCACCTGGCAGACTGGGAGAGAGAACACTATGCCCACAGAGTCCAAAGTCTGTCATTTGCACATTTCACCTATCACCTGGTTGTTATGGGCAACAAGAATGCTAAGTACAGAGGTGTAAATCAACTTTCACTTGTTTTTAATACTACAGTCACGCAGTCTTCATTGCATGCAACCTTTACGGTGATTACCTTTGTGTAGAATGAGACAAAAACTCTCAAAACAAAGCTCTTATCGCATGACACTGTCCTGCTTTGTCTTCTGTGGTTTACCTGCCACACCTAGTTTTTTTTTATTTATTTTTTTTTATGGCTAGAGTGACTATGTGGCCTTCATAGCTCAGCAGAGCATGCAGGATGAGTCATAGCCAAACAAGAGATACAATAGGTGAAACACTTACAACCACATAAAACATGTTGGTGAAACATCTGCATAGAGCATACTCTATTATCTGATTTAAGAAAGAGGAATCGAAGAATTGTGCACTAAAAGGCTCAAATATTCCCTTTACACCTTTTACTATTACAGCTACAGTATGCACACAAAGATATGCCTTCATGAGTTACAATTGTGTCTAGGGTGTGGCCATATGTAGCTATCTATTCAGTTAAGCAGATAAGGGTGAGGCATTTTTAAACCCGATGACACAAATGACACACCCTTCCAATGCTTTTTGCACTGATCCCCCCCTTTAAAAATGATAAGAATTTTTTTAATCACCATTGAAACCAAAAGCAATTTAGAGAAGAGTTAATGACAATTAAAGCACCTGCCACACCACAATCTCTATTTATATATCACTCAGTATAGAAGATCCAGTAATTATTATTATTATTATTATTATTTATTTATTTATTTTCAGAACAACATCTGACAATCTTTTCTGGTTTTCCATCTGCACAGGTCCGTTTCCTGGAGCAGCAGAATAAGATGCTGGAGACCAAATGGAGCCTCCTGCAGGACCAGACCACCACCCGCTCCAACATCGAGGGCATGTTTGAGACCTACATCTCTAACCTGCGCAGACAGCTCGATGGATTGGGCAATGAGAAGGTCAAGCTGGAGGGAGAACTCAAGAACATGCAGGGCCTGGTTGAGGACTTCAAGAGGAAGTGCGTGTTGGCATAATACAGCCAAAAGTTGTAACATTTCCCTCATATAATGAGCACATGTTCAACCTGGAGAGGATGTACTCACGTGTTGCCTTGTGTTCCAACAGGTACGAGGATGAAATCAACAAACGTGCAGCTGCAGAGAATGAGTTTGTGCTCCTGAAGAAGGTGCGAATACATCATGGCCCTTTAGATTTTGTTTGCTTGTTTGTTTGCTTTTAGCCTGGAGGTTTAATGTGGCCAGTTCTAACACTTCCTGTTTGTTTCCAGGATGTTGATGCTGCCTACATGAACAAGGTGGAGCTGGAGGCCAAGGCTGATGCTCTTCAGGATGAGATCAACTTCCTCAGGGCCGTCTATGAGACTGTATGTACTATGTATAACATCTAACTCATACAACTTATTTCATAATAGTATAATTCATATCGTATAATAGTATAATCAACATCTGAGTTAAAGCTGGTGATAATCCAGACATTAACAGTCAACTGTTTTACATCAACTTTTGGTTCTGTAGGAGCTTCGTGAGCTGCAGGGCCAGATCAAGGATACCTCTGTCATCGTGGAGATGGACAACAGCCGTAACCTCGACATGGATGCCATTGTGGCTGAAGTGCGTGCTCAGTATGAGGATATTGCCAACAGGAGCAAGGCTGAGGCAGAGACCTGGTACAAACAGAAGGTGAGTGAAAAACACAGTGAGGTACATCTCCTGTGACTTTTATACTCCAATCCTCTGGATCATCTTCATGATACACATTCTTGTGTTTTTCATAACAGTACGAGGAGATGCAGTCCTCTGCCGGACAGTATGGTGATGACCTGCGCACAACCAAGGCTGAGATTGCTGAGCTGAACCGCATGATCGCCCGTCTTCAGAATGAGATTGAGGCCGTCAAGGGACAGGTGCATTTCAAGAACTTCTTATGGATGAGGCCCTATCATTAACACATTTCACAGGATAAGAGGATGTGCAGTTACTAAATCATTTGTGACATAATTTTCCACAGAGGGCAAGCCTTGAGGCTCAGATCGCAGAGGCTGAGGAGCGTGGTGAGCTGGCAGTGAAGGACGCCAAGCTCCGCATCAAGGATCTGGAGGACGCCCTGCAGAGAGCCAAGCAGGACATGGCCCGCCAGGTGCGCGAATACCAGGAGCTGATGAACGTCAAGCTGGCCCTGGACATCGAAATCGCCACCTACAGGAAACTGCTGGAAGGAGAGGAGAGCAGGTGGGATAAACTTGAATATTTAATGTTGTTTCATGGCTGTAGAATTTGTTTTAACTCTGAATTAAGCACTAACCCTACGTTATTCCACTATTAGACTGGCCAGCGGACCCTCAAGCGCAACCATCCATGTGCAGCAGAGCTCAGCAGGTGGTTGTAAGTTTCAGACTTTAGACTTTATCATCATCAACATAAGTGACACCAAAACCAACAGACCACACTGAAACATGGATGGATAAATGATAACACTTCTTGTTTTGTTTTGTTTTTCTTGCTCCAGCTCTCTCCAGCTCCAGCGGTGGATACGGCTTCGGTAACAGCAGCATGGTTGGTGGTTATGGCGGTCTTGGTGGCACCATCACCAAGTCAAGCACTATCACAACATCCTCCAGAAGACCTTATTAAAAAGGAGAGCCGTCCCTCTTACCCTTCAGAAACTTTTGAAATTCATTTAAATCTGTCCCCTCTCAGGGTGCTATGCAATACTGTCATGTTCAACAAGAGAGCTAAATATTTCAAAAATCAGTGATTCCTAAAATGTCAGACAAAAAAAAGAAAAATTCTGATTGGATTGTGTTACACTGCCACCATTTGTGTCTCAAGGATCACTGGCTGCTTTTCTTACTCTGTACTTCAACATCATTTAAGAGTTTCTGAAGGTAAACATTGGCCTTAAACACACAAGGGCCAGGTCAGTTAGCAAGGTAAAATTGGTTTTCTTTCTGCACTGACATCCAAGAAATAATTAAAAACAAGGGTTTTCATGAAGTGTTAAAACTAAGCAGGGAAAGTATTTGAAAATCTGGACTCTCCCTTGTCAACTTTGTACACTGTTGTACACTGTTCTGAGTTGATAATTCCTTCATTTGAGTGCTGGTCCTAGTAAAAAGAGCAAGTCACTGACCAAATCTGGTCACTATAGATACAATAATAAGAAATTTATGTGACGTTACATGTTTACAGTTAAACTTTGAGCTGACTGGTTACTGGCTTGTTCCTTTTTACTGTTCTGACAAATGTTTCCCTGCTCAGTTTTGCCTTTCCTTGCCTTCAAGCTAAAACTATGTTGAAACCAGATTTATTTTGTGAACGCCTTCTTAGCAACATGACTGATGAATGTTGCAGCAAATGACATCAAATCGATCTGAATAAAATAAATCTGAGAACTGAAATGATTGCCTCTCTCTCTCATTATTGTTATTGTTATGATAAGTGAAAGAAAAATGAGAACACTACTCCATTTCAAGCTTATGAGGGTTGTACAGTAACAGCAAGATGAAATTTCCTCACTGAAATTTCACATGGTGGCAGTGCTGTGCCACTTTTACACTTCCTGCTTGGTTTTGTGGCCCCCTCTACACTATACGCTCTCTGAGCACTTTATTAGGAACATCATACTTATACTAGGTAGTTCCTCCCTTTACTCTAAGAACAGCATCAGCTCTTCATGGTATGGATTCCACAACAAGTTGAAAACATTACTTTGAAATTCATGTTGACATGATTTAGTCACATCATTTCTGCAGATTTATCACCTGCAAATTCTTGCAATCTCTGTTCTGCCACATCCCAAAGGTCTTCCACTGGATTTGGATCTGGTGACTGGGGAGTCCACTGATACTCTGAACTCACTGTCGCATTCATGAAACCAGTTTGAGATTGACTTTGCTTTGTGTCATGGTGAATTATCATGCTGGAAGTAACCAGAATATGTAAAATTGTGTCCATAAAGGAATTCACAATACTCAGATAGTCTATGGCATTAAAACCATGATTGATTTGTATTAACGGGCTCAAAGTGTGCCAAGAAAACATTCCCCACACCATTACACCATCACCACCAGCCTTGACTGTTGACACAAGGCAGGATGGGTCCCTGGATGTATCCTATTGACACCAAATTCTGGCCTCTGATTTCTGTTCTTGGCTGACAGAGGTGGAACCCATCATGGTCCTCTGCTGTTGTAGCCTGTCCGCCTCAAGGTTCATCATGTTGTGCAAGGAGTTTCTGTCTACAGAACTCCTGCTCACTGGATGTTTTTTGTCTTTCACACCATTCTGAGTAAATTCTAGAGTCTGTTGTGCGTGAAAATCTCAAGAGATCAGCAGTTTCAGAAATACTCACACCAGCCTGTCTGGCACCGACAATCATGCCACAGTCAAAGTCACTTTACTTCTTATTCTGATGCTTGATGTGAACTTTAAGTGAGGCTCCTGACCCATATATGCGTGACTGAAATGCATTGCACTGCTGTCACATGGATAATTGCATAAATAAGCATGTGTAGAGGTGTTCCTCTATATGTAAGGGGATTACCTGGGTTTTACTGCATCACTTTCTCATCCACTGTTGTGCCTTTTATCATAAAAGAACAAAGGTGTAGCGGCCTCAATGTCTGCAGTACAACTTGACCTCCTTTAAACTCCTCTGACATTCATCATCCAGTGGCATGGGCTCCAGTTGAAGTTTCCTTATATTACATGGCAGTAAATGAGGATATCTGTAGAAGAGGAGTGCAGGACAGGTCATCATGAAGGCAGGAAAGTGGTGTGGAAGGAATCTGCAACAAAGCATAGTTATTAAGTCAGGTAGGGAATTTTTCAGAAACAAGCCCCTGGTGGGCAGGTGAGGTATAACTGGATCTGTAATCACATGATGCACACGCAGAAAGTAGGAAGGGGACGAGTTGAGGCAGAGGCAGGGGGACAGGGAGACTGTACAGACCTCATTATAAGACCGACAAATTATGTGTCCAAATGTTGCAAATGCTCATGCCATGTGTATGTGTACTGTTACTGTAAGCAGCCAGTGTATTGCTGCCAAGACAGAGGTGGACAAACAGAGCCAGGAGGACACACCCCAAAGCACGTATAACATAGAGTGAGAAACTTAGGAAATACTGACACATATTCTTTCAGACTGATAGTGCCCTTATTGTTGTAATCGGATAGGTGGGAGTGCTGAAAATGCCTCAGTGCACAGAGTTAACACACAGAGGACACACAGAGTTAGCCCATTCCACCCTGTGCCACTCATAATGAACTTAGGAACATGTTGTCAGACTGATAGTGCCCTTATTTTCTTAATCAGATAGGAGGGAGTGCCTAAAAATGCCTAAACGGTACTGCAAAGTTGTGAAGTGCATGCCTTTGTGCTTAGTCCTCTATTGTGTCTACTGGATTAAAAAATACATTGAAGTACGCTATTTCTTGCCCGTACAGCAGTGTATTTTTAAATGTGCCTCGAACACTCAAAGTCTGTATTGGCAGGTTGACAGAGAATTTCCTTTTGTTCATCTTCACCTGAGGCTCAGAGTACTGGCAGTATTCGTGCATTTAATTTTTGAATTTGGTCCCAGAGGAATTAAAGTTTGGTTGACTCACAATAATGATGCAAAGCGCATGCCAAATGCTTGAGTCGGAGCCATTCATGTTCCCACCAAACCAGTTACATCACTGCGAGCCAACAATTACAGGTGATGCATCTTTTCTCCCCGGGGACAACATGAGGAAATCGCTCTTGCTGTTGTTGTCTCAGCTCAAACTCAAGCCTATTATCACTTGTACACGGCATTATGCACCTGGCTCCTGAGTGATCATGATGTCCTCTGCTGTGCAGCAGTATCACTGTCATTAACTGTCAATTCTCCTGATGATGTGAACAATTTAGACACCCATTAATGCAGAATAAGAGGAAGTAATGAACATGTATCTGTAATTGACTAAGGTTACATGTGTAATGTTGAGCTTGACAGCACAAAGGGAGGTTGGGGGGTGCGCCGGAAGAATAGAAAAGCACAAGCCATTACATACCCCAGGGCAGCTGATATAGAATGGTCCATAAGCAGTTTGTCCTTGAAGAGGATCACTGGTCTTATTGTTCTACGTTTAACCATTTCTCTGTGTCAGCAGCGCCAGACAATATATCTCAGAAAGCAGGTAATGTGCCCCCTCCGAATAGAGCTACAACCTCACAAGAAAGCACAAATGAATAAGACATACAGCTAAAGCCTGAGTTCACAATAGAGATAAAAACCTGGCTCATTCTGTTTCCTCCTGCTGTAATCTCATGCGGATGATCAAGAATATAAAGATTCTTTTTCTTTTTTTTACAAATACAAAAGGAAAAGAACAAGAAAGACAGGCTGGGATAGGAGGCGAGTGTCCATTGTGCAAGCTCAGAACACTGTAGCTGGACATAAACCTGCTGCCTGTGATTTAGAGGATAATATGAAAGACACAGTGGGAAAGAAAGGAAATGGTCTGTGCAAAGTACCAACAATACCAGAGGGGGAACAAACATACATATCAAATTATATGGCTGCCTCATAAACAATTGATATGTGTGAAGTCAAGCACATGACAAAGAAATCATTAGAGCAGACAAACAGACCTACTTTTTTGTAACATAAACCATTATTGAGCTAGAGTACCGTATGTTTACTTGTAGGTATTCATGAGATGGCATTTCATTTAGAGTCATTTTAAAACCTTTGTGCCACTTTGTTTAGCATTATTATTGCTTTTTTGGTCAAATCTTTTAACATTACAGTTGCACTTACGCAGTGATTGTTTTTCTTTCTATTTATTGTGCAGGTCCTCTAGACATACCTGTATAATCATATTTCAGTTTTATAAAAGACTTTAATTTCTTCATAGATTTAATTATTTGGAGATCAATGTGTTTTTCTAAGCAGAGAGGCTGAACGATTGCACTTGATTGGTAACTTGACATTAAGTGGAGCACTGAGGCAGCTGAGTGGGCTCTGTCTCAGGCTCGTTAACTACAATACCTATTGGAAAACTGCTGGAGGCGCAATTTAAGTGAAACAAACAAACAATTACACTCACGAAAAATAATGAATCATATTTACACACTGGTGTTAACAAGGTGCTTGGCCTGTTGCAGCACAAACTATAAAAACATAAAACTTAAACTTTAATACAAGTTATAGTCTCAAGAAATGACATAATATGATAAATATGTCCAAACAAAGCATTATAATTAGTCATAATTAGAGTCATTTGTTGAATCACATTTGTTACAAATTACAGTGTAAACAACACCTAAGGGAAAAAGACAACTCCTATTTCCATTCACACCTTAACTGATCAGGGACAAAAGTAGAACAGGTAAAATAAGAACTTGAACTCATCATAACAACTTGATATGAAAGAACACTAAATACTATCTAAGACATAAGCCAGAAATAAGTTGTTTGTTAGAATTTCATAAATGACTTTAGCGTAAGTAAACAAAAAAAGATCAAAATTTCACTGCAGACCAAAACATATTTGGTCAGAGTTATTGTTTTGCTTAAATTATGTGCTTTTCACCTGTGGTCAGTGAAATCTTTCTTCCCATTTATGCACATCTATGTGTGTGCATTTTTGCATTCAATGTACACTAAGATGATGGTAGTTTGTATTATGTTAACACAATTGAGCATGAAGACTATTTATTCAGTCACCTCACAGAGCATTTGTCAGCTTTTTTATTCTTATAATTTGGTTTTCAGGAAACACACCAGTGAGCATGTGATCTCAATCACTGCACAGCAGAGCAAAGTTCATTAGGATGACCTTTGTTTTCTTTGCCCTTACGGCTGCGTGAAGAAGCACAATAATGAGCTATTGATTGAGGAGGGGGGCTCTTCCACAGGACTGGAAGAAATTCTCAGGAGTGATGGAAAAGACTGACCTTACTCTTAACCCGAGCCCAGCACCACGATCAATAAACATTACACCTTCCACAAACTCCGACACCTCGATCGATACCGGTGAATATCAGCAGCCTCAATTGGGAACACTGATGAGCAGTGTGCTGCATGTGGAGCGGATAGGGGTCAAATCACTTAGTGTCTTTGTCAAGTGGTAATGAGGTGTGTGTGTGTGTGTGTGTGTGTGTGTTGGACTAGACATAACGACTTTTCAGGAAAGTAATAGTAATAATCTACTGATGGACATATAATGTGTTGATAGCTCTGACTACATTTCATGAACCATTTTTTTCTTCCCACAGAAAAATACACTGAATAGAGCTCTGTTTACATGCTTTTGATTTAGTACATAGACGCCTCTTTGTGTAATAAAGAGTTCAGCCATGAGCAGATTTTGAGATAAAAATTGGTTTGCTGTTGTGCTTTCTACAAGACAACCCTGGAGCTATTACTCTAAACAGAGGATGATGACCCACATGCAGCATCAGCTATAATGAAATCCAGTGGTGGGCTGTCATTGCCAACAAGGCCTTCTCTGCTGGCCCAAACGTTGTCACAATCACTGAATTATATTTTTTTATATGTTTTTTTTTTTTTAATCATTAACACTATATGTTCCCAGTAATCTACTCTCTTCATCTCATAGCTTCCCTCCCCTCCAGAATCAACAGTGCATGCCCCGGTAATTTAAAAGGAATGGCAATGAAACCATGGCTTCGTGGATCCTTTAACCAATCAGATTGCGAGTTGGCGAGCTCAGGGCCTTCCTACAGGCCTGCATTAACGTCGGTATTTCCATGTGATTTGATTGGATAGTCAGAGCTAGCAAACCGCATGTATAGCTATTAGCGCAAAAACATGCTAGTATAGATTTAATAGCTGTTTTCTCAACCCACAGTGGCTGAAGGAGGAGGAAGAGTTCAGTGCAGAGTTCTGTTGCAGAGGTTGTCTGTGCGTCTCAGTTCCAACAGTAAGCCCCTTTGTATCGCTATGGAGGCTAACACTGAAAGTCGAGTCTGCCCAGTTGTACTTCTCGGAGTTTTAATTCGCTTTAGGGCTGAGAAGGTCCGCTCGACAGAAGCAGTTTTTTTTTTGTCTACAAATAATCAGCAGTTTCGGTGAGTAAAATGCATTTTACCTGTTTTATTGTTTACCTCTTTGTCATTTTATTAGTTAAATTGATGCTCCTGCTTGTTATGACCTGTGTGGCGCAGCTGTGGCTGCAGTGTTTGGAGACCTGTTGAATTGTGTTCATTGGGTTTTTATAGCATTGCTTTAGTAATGGCATTTATTCTGACTACATTATATGCCTGTCTGTGATGCAAAGCTCTGGTAATATATTCTATATATTGTTGATGTTGTTTCTATGGCCGTGACGTTAAAGTATTAAAGGAGCACTAGTGAAGGCATAGGTGTGAAATGCAAGGACCACCACTGATGAAATCTCCTACTATTATTAGGCTACCTGTAAACATCATGTTTGCGTGTGCAGAAAGAGCAGGCACTGAAAGTTACTGTAGGGGATGGGGATGGTTTACAGTTTTCAAACATAACAAAATTTCTTTCTGAATGAGCCAGTTAATTTCTACTGCAGTGTTAACATGAGGCACATTTAGTCTGACTGAGCTTCTTCTCTGATCATTAATGAAACAAAACAAACAACAACAACAACAAAAGAAATACAAATGCAATGTAAATAAACTACTGCGACCTAATTGTGAGCTGAATCCCGCCCATGATTTGTGTTCTCAGAATGTTGGATAAAATCTCACTGCCTGTGCCTGGTCAGACCTCCTCTCTGTGCAGGCTTGTACAATCTGGGCTTGATTATCATCTCTCTCACTCTCCTGTTAGTTCTGTTGCATCATAGCTTACTGTAATGCTCAGTCAAGCCAGAGAGCGGCACAAATAAATTAATTCATGAATAGGCGGTGCTGGAGGCCTGCAGGCCATGTAATGCAGCTAATATGATAACTTCCACTATGTTGCATTATCTTGTGCCCTTTACTAACCATCAGAGTGGCACTGATTCTTTAGGAATGACTTGATTTTAGTCTTAAATCGCACTGTTATAAATGCTGGTGGGGCTGTGCTCACACACAGAGTTTGGTAACATCAGGTAATTTCCTGCACAGCTTCACAAAACGTCATCGTGAGCAGAGTTCTAATCAGCTACAATGAGTGAAAACACCTGTGTGTGTGTGTGTGTGTATGTGTGTGCAGGGCCTGAAAATAATTTAGAGCTTTACAGCTCTCAGACATGATTTCATCTTTTCTGCCCCATCTGAGTTTACGAGTGAGAGATGTGTGTTTATTAATGCTTTTCGTGTCCTTAGCTGGACCTCCAGGATTGTTTATGTTGTGGTGAGAGCATGTGTGTCACATGTGTATGTACAGCACAGTGCGGTGTTAAAGTCAGTTTGAACATGCTGCACTCGTGAGTATCTGTAATGACCTTTCACAATGCAAATATTGATGTGGATGCAAATCTAAATTTGCTTATTTGTTGAAATCAGCATCATTCTTAAGCCTGAATTATGGAATCAATGAGTCTGATTATTTTGGCATTTTACTGTGTAAAGCTTCCAGTAAAGGTCGCTAAAGGTCAGTTATCAGTTTCATTCGCATTAACAGAAAGAAGAAATAAAAATATCAGAATCCGTAAATGTGCCATTTTCTGCATCCTGTAGCAAGTAAATAAAGATGTGAGTTAATCAAAGAAACTAAAACACATCAAACAGTTTCATAGGCATAAAAAGAATAAGCTGTACAGTACTTTCTAATATGCAAATTGAGTAAAGCTCTAATCTAACAAAAGCCACTTTGACAAAGATGTGATTTCAAAGGAAATTGCTTTTGGGGCTGCTTTTACAAATCTTGGACCTCAGGTGTGTTGTTCCGTTGTCTATTGGTGCTGCAAAATGAGGTACGTGTGTAATGTCACAGTGTATTAACCCACATAGTCGACGGCAGCTGAGTGATAGGCTGCCTTGTGTTAGCGCTGCAGCTTTGTGCCCTCCAGCTGATGTGTTGTAGCTCTTGTCCGGTGTTCAGACACTGCAGCTCTTAAACATGGGGAGATTTATAGCGATGTCGGCCGTGCTCTTGCAGCTTTGGCCTCAATAAAAAGACATTTTTTAAGAGTTTTTTGTTGCAGATGTTCTTCTACAGGTAGTTTTCTCACCCAGTTCCAAATCCAGTGGAATTCAGCTTGCCCATTTTGCATTTTAAATGCTGTAAAACCTGTATTAACAGATATTTCTTTTGGTATTTCTTCTTTATAGACATCCTTGACTAACTCACTCTCCCTGCCATTTCAATTCAGCTTTGTTGCATGCAGAGTGATGCTTCCTTGGCCATTGTTGAGGCTCACCACGGAGTGTGCATTAAACCAACTCCCTGAGTGTTTGCTTATGTGTCCTACAGCAATATTTCTCTGCTCTGCGGGCTTTGGCTCTGTCCTCGGCGACAAGGCAGTGTGTTTGAGTGATGGTGCTTTGAGGCGGGACAGACAGACGTGAGGAGACAGATTGCCTATGCCAGGGCTCCGACACCAACCTATTCAGCCGGTGGGGAAATGATAGATGCCCGGGCTAATTTTAAACTCTGTGAACTAAATTCCTGTTACCAAAGGCAGTGATGGGTAACTGGGGCACAGCTGGAGGGTCCAGATAAGACCTGCACTCACCTGTGTCTTCACGCCTTCCGTGCCCTTTCAACTGCTGCATGCTGCAAAATGTTTAATAATGATGGGGTGTTAATGATTGATCAGACTGAGTGAAGAGCCGTTGGGGGTATAGTTGCTCCTGATGTTGCAGTTGGGTGGTGGTACAGATATCAATGAGGTTAGCCAGATGTCATATCCAGCAGCTGGATAACAAGTACTATTACTAACATGTCAGAGTGCTGACGTTGGCATTTAGTTCAAAGCATATCTGTGCCTTAGTACGGCTTCACAGAGTTGCTAGTGTAGCTGTAGAGTTTTAGTCCTGCGAGGAGATTGTGCTCTGATAAACAGTGGAAGGAGTGTACAAAGTGTGTTCAGTTTTCCAGAAAGTCTTCTGCAGCAGAGCATACCACTTTTCAGGTTTCAGCATGCAAGCAACACAATGGATAGTTTGTATTTCCTTGATGTGCTAAGTGTAATTCTTCATTTTCTGTCAGTGGTGAGGCGTAGATCAGAAATTCAAACAGAGCAAATTTAAAGGCTTTCATCAAAGGGGATTAACTCTGCTTCGACTATTTAATCAGTCCGATAAGGTGGTTGAAAGTTAACAAAAAAAATTGTGTAATGCTGATTTAAAGTTACTGAGCCCAAGTATCTGAGTCCTGGTGGCGCTACAGTCCGGCACGTTTACCCTTTTACTCACTGCACTGTTCATTGAGACTTCTACAGTGCAAATACCACAGCATACACTGCACTGCAACAGTCCTGTGTGCTCCAGGACCTACTACCAAGACAAATTGGTTTAATTGGATCACACACAAGCAGAGATGTTTGGGAGGGATAAAGCTACCTCACCGCTGCCACCGCTGTAGTGCACATCAGCCGAATGCATTTTAGAGTGCTGACACTGTATACTGGCTGTTCCTTGGACCTTATCATTTCATTAATGATGCTGCAGACTATCATGTATCCCAACACCCAACTACAACTTTTTCTGGTGTAAAATAATTAACTTTATTGATATTTCTCTTTCTTTTTTGCTCAAATAATTGTAGTTTTGCATGATTGCTTATTTTATCAGGATCATGTTTATCATTTCCCAACATGTACCCTGAAAAGCATCTCTTGTCTTAATCAGCAGTGACCTTTGAGCTCTTGTGTGTCATCTCAGCATCATCAAAGCTGGAATGCAAAGCTATCAACTTATATTTGACCATGCTTTGTAAGAACATAATAAACCATTTCAAATCATAGCTATATTATTTTATTAAATTACGTTTGAGCCTTTATACAGTGTATATTATTCCCAGCATTAAATTTGACAACTATTGAGGATTTGCCAAATGCAAGTTTGTGTGAGGAAAAGTTTTTAAATGCGGTGTGTATCGATGGGATCTGCCTTGAGACCCTGTGTAAAGTGGCTATCTGGACTCATTATCAGACAGATCAATGGGCTTGCTGATGTTGATTGGTGTCTTTGACTTTGCAATCTATTGCATGAAAATCTATCGACTCTACCGACACCTGAAGCAACAGTGGTAACAGACCATGCATAAGAATCTGTTAGTGGAAAGCAATAGTGAAGGAAACTCTACATTGTTAACTTTTTAATGAGATCTTACTTAAGTTTTGTTTGGTTTTTTGGTTTTTTTGGTGAAAGTTAAAGAATATACAACTTTTGTGTTGTGACTAAAATGGAAATTGCAGGTCACATGCAGTCCCCCACCAGACCTTGAGGCCTTATATTGCAGTTAATAATGCTTTATCTTTTAAGAGAAAAACAACCAAAGGAAAAACAAATCTCATATCTTGAGCAATGGCCAGCTTTACAATGAACATGACTGTAATCCTAGGTGTGATTCTAAATTTTCTACATCTACGAATGATGAAAATACCCACCAATTCTTATGTCTAAGCCATTCAAGCAGGATAATTTTAGTAATTCTGTACAATTCACATTCACGGTCTTGTAACAGGTAATCTGATCTGTTCTCTTGATACTTTTACTTATGTGACACACAGTTTTGTCAGTAAAGATGAATTTGGCAGCCTTGGCCTAAATTCTAATGATGAATTCTCCCACCAGGTATAATGGACCAAGAGCAAAATTGAACAACAAAACATGAAGGATCAGTGCTCCGTGCTCTCGCTGGCTCAATTGGAAGTAACCGTTTCACAATCAAGCCCCAGGTGAGTCCTGTCTGTCGTGGTGATGGAGGATTCCTCCTGGCATGTGGTGATAAAAACAGTCCCACAGTTCATTAAGGCACCCCGGTGATCACGCTCTGTCCGGTTCCTCCCTGTGTCTGATCATCACAGCACAACCACCTAGCTCGCCCGCTCGCCAGCAGCTGACGGGGTGTTTAAGGGAGACGAATGAGCGCTGACCTTATCAGGTAATAGATATCCCATAGTGGAAGAATGGGTAATTGTTCAGGGTTTTCATTTTGCACTCTTTCTTGTAGAGCTTTTTTTTATGGCAACAGAGGGGAAAAGTTTCCCCTGGTCATCACTTCATACTCGCCCACCCAAATGACAAACACAGAGGAAGTTTCACCAGGCCTCTCTTTTGTTTTGACGGAGACAGATTTGTGTTCTTTACACTATATGTGTGGCATCAAAGAAGAAGGCTGGTGAAATTTTCTTTGGTTATAGGGACGTTAAACGTGAATAGCATGCCACTTTCAGGGACATTTCGCATGACGTTGAAGCTTTTCATGTGTAATTTCACACCGTCCAGTCCTGTGTGTCATTTAATGCAGTTTTGCTATTATTCATGTGCCATTTGGTGAAACCAGGCTGGTATGTTACACTTACCCTTACTCATTTCCTTGGTAGCGCTTTACAATATGGCACACAAAAATATGACTAGTTACTGAGGAATATTTACTCAGTGAAAACCGGATCATCTTGTTTTCAACAGCTGCATGGCCTTCATTCACGATCCTTTTAACTACTCCTTAAAAAAGACTTTGCGCTTTGAAGCTAACATTGGACCGATTTCTTAAAAAAAAAACACCTTATGTTATAGCAGAGGACAAATTTTGCCAGGAAAAAAACAAATCACATTGTGTGGTGTTAGTGAGGTTATGCAAGACTAATGGGATGTCAGCTTTTATCAGATCAGCCTGGCTCATGACCCTGGGTCAAAACAAGAAGCTTTGCAGGAAACACTGTCACTGTGCTTTCACAGCAGCTTTTAAGATTTACTTCCCCGCTGTCTATAAAGAACATGCCGGTTTTAACAATCTAAATTGAAAACTGCTGGAGGGGAAAATGATAGTGTGTCACAGGCGGGGTAGGTGCCAGCAGTGGAGGGGGCTGTAAAGAGGCAGCGACAGGCCGACGTGTTGGCACCCATCAGGGGGAAATGATTACCTCAGTCAGGAGAAAACAGAAGAGAGGGGAGGGGAGATTAACACATGCAGGTTAAAACTTGACTATTCATGCTGATCCACTTATTGAGATAAAATATATGCACAGTTTCAAAGACTAAAATTGAGCAATATTTCTGTCAGTGGAAGTATGGCAGTGGTTTGCAGAACTTTGATGGAAACACACTGCAGACAGGCTAAAAGGTTGTTTACTGGTCACTGGTCAGAGTGACAGTCAGGGGGCAGGAAGGACATTGAATGCACTGGCAAGTAAGGTAACACACATAGTTTGAAATCTGAGGCATCTAAACCACATGCACAAGGGGGAAAATAATGTTTACACAAAGCAGGAGGATCACAAGGACAGTCAGGTGATCTACAGAATCAGGAAAATCACTGAGGACACCTAGTGGACAGGTGTGGTAAGACCAAGTCTGGAGATTAATGTCCAAATTCTGGACCACGGGTACAAAAAGTACAACTGAGAACAGTGTGCACTGTATTGTCATTGTATTGTATTGTCATTCTGTTTTTGCAGGTAGTATACAACAAAAAATATACTTTCTGTACTTCTGTATTTTCTGTTTACTGACATGCTTTTGCAGCTGTTTCACCACCATCCACAACTTGTGAGCAGCTTCTCCATTTCCTGTCTACACTTTTGTGCTACATTACCAGTGTAAACATAATTTCCACAAATTTATTTACATATTCAAAACCTCCTTAAAATTATGGAACTGGGGCACAGCAGGTTACATCCCAGTTCCTGAAAATGTCTTCCCATATGCTTTACTTGCATCCTTTCATCATACCTTAGTTCCTCCAAATTAAGACACAAGGAAGAGGATAAAAAAAAAACAAGAATCATTTAGTTAGTTCCTCTCTTTACCTGATGCAGTGTCAGTTATGGATGATGGCTGCACAGCTGCATCATTGATCAGTTTGCGTTAACAGCTCTGTAGGCGCAGATAATGTGGTGTAATGTTTAAACAATAAAGGCACCATTCAAGCTATGTCTGTGAAACTGACCGCCTCTCTATAACAAGCCCGTAGCATAAGCAGTTTCATTCACTTCTCAATAAAACCTCATTGCCCATGTAATAAAAACATATACAGTGACAGAAAAGATTTAACAAATTTAAAGATCATTTAACTGGACAGCCTCTCTGTCAACACACTGTTCTTCTGCACGATCCGCTCAGATGCACTGCAGTAGTGGCAGTGCAGCAGCAGTGAACCACTGTGTCTACAGGGACCGAATGCTGCTTTGTGATCAGCTACAAATATAGAAAATTCATTTGTTCTCCTCCAACCACAGAACATCAGTCATACAGACAGTCCCAGTCCACTAGGAGTTCACCAGCCTCTGGCCAACATTCATGGAGGTCTCTACTTCATGAAAGGTGTAAAAAATAATTGCACTTTCTCCCCACTCGTACTGTGACTGTGTGTGTGTGTGTTTGAGACAGAGAGAGAGAGAGAGGGAGGGAGAGAGAGTACACTTGACTTCAGCCATGAGTTGTGTTAGAAAATCGAAAGCAGAAATTGATGTTCAGCAACAAAATTAACCTCAGCTGAAAGGTAACAGCTGGGCTTACTGTACCACAGTGAGTAAGTGCCTCACAGCTGCCTGACTTCACATTTGTTTTATTAAATCTTCCCTGTGATACTGCTCTGCACTTAAACACTTTCCTCTTGAGTTTAAACAATGAAATAATTCTGTCTTTTATTATCAACAATTCCCATGAAGAACAACCTTAATACTACAGCACTCCATTGTTTTCCAAAAGCCATTAAAACACATAAAAGAGCCACACCATAGCTTTTGGCTGAAGTATTCCTTCATTACTATGAACCTAGCCAGTGCAGCTTATTCCTCTCAGCACAGTAAACAAAGAGTCTCGTTCCTGAGTATGCTCAGTGATGACCACCCAGCACAGAGTTACTCTCCAGAGATCAAAAATGTAGTTGCAAATATGTTTCAGAATGAATGATTCTAAGCTACCACACATCCTCTGGTATAGTTTTATCAATCTTTGGTTGCATAGATAATGCTTGTTAGTAAGAAAAATTCACTGTTTGGTTTAGTGCCTTCAGGGTATGATACAGTAATAATAATAAAACAAAACCACCAGCATTACCCTTTAACACACACACACCGACAGCAAGGGTAGTCATATGTATTTATCAGTTACTGCACCACACTGACATGTATTGACAAATTAACCACAAAGGATTTGATCCCTAGTACGTAACCTTGCCAATACAGCAATCTCCTCATCTCAGTCTCCACCCAATATTTCCTCCCACAGTCTGACGAAGGACACGTCTATTTCATGGGTCAATTCATTTTAATTAGCCCTCATGCCAGTACCACAGGCACAGAGAGAAGTTGCATCTGACAGGTTGGAGGAATCCTAATTGAACTCTAAGCTCACTCACACAGGCCAAACGAAAAGTTAGGTTTGACTAGACTCAAGGCTCAAATCTGGTTTGAGCTAACTAAATATGAAGCATATACACTAATGAAAATTAATCATACTACTCTATAATTGACTGTATCTGCCCAAGGCAAATGTTGACTAAGATGGGCCAAAAACCCAATGTAGATAAACTTCACTACAAGCCTCCACACTTTTTCTTCCAAATCACTGTCCCCTCTCTAACCTAATTATCCCAGTGAGCCAGGGTAAAGGTAATTTGGCCCTGACTGATTTAGATTAATGCTGCACGTTCTGCACAGCAGCTGCACGTGGTAGACCACTGCTTTACTGGTTCTGCTCC
The DNA here is from genome assembly GCA_033238685.1 of Lates japonicus. Taxonomy (NCBI): domain Eukaryota; kingdom Metazoa; phylum Chordata; class Actinopteri; family Centropomidae; genus Lates; species Lates japonicus. The sequence continues at coordinate 422,237 of BRZM01000074.1, read as the reverse complement.
CTGCCACTCTGCATCTCAATGACGCCCAGAGAGTTCACTCAGTATTCAACAAACAGCACTGTGAGTGCTATAGCTCATGGGGGCTCATCTCTGTGGGCTGTTAATAGGGACAACACAATGTGTCCTGAGCATACAATATGTCTTATAACTAACCTTTAAATGAAAAAGACAACATTGCTGGAGGCTGAGTGGTATTACTCATAGGTCTGTTCTTGAATGCAAACATACTGGAACTGGATGTATTGACAAAGAGGTGAGCTTTCTGTTTATCTTGTTAAAAGTAGTTAATATTGCACATCGACAAAAGTAATTCTTTGACTTAGAAGTGCATTTTGGGAAACATACTTATTCACTTTCTGGCAGAGAGTGAAAGGACAGGATTTATACCACTCTCATCCCTGTGCACCTGTGGAGCTGGAGCCAGTTAGCTTAGCTTAGTCTTTGTACAGTTTCACATATAGCCTGTTAATTTGTGAGCCTTAGAGGTGACAGTAGGTTATATTTTAACTTTGGAGAGAGCAAAGCCAGCTGTTTCCCCTTTTTTCAAGTCTTTATGCTAAGCTAAGATAACTGCCCCTGGGCTTCTGTAGCGTGGTATCAATCTATATCATCTCCTCTTAGCAAGACAGAAAGTTAAATTGTTCCTTTGATTAAACCTCATCACTCCCCAAATATATGTTTATATAGAGATATTTGGGAGTGATGAGCAAATATCTTAAACACCCTGGCTGGAGCCTGCAGGTGGGTGCAGGGGTGGTGGTGGGGGGGCTGAAACAACAGGCAATAATGCAACTGCAGGGCAGCAGTGGCACTGACGGGTAAAGGGAGTGATGGGAAATTTCTGCAGCTTAAATTGAGAGGATGTGTGTTTGATGGATGATTGGAGAAAGAGGCATGTCATATGAGCAGAGCAGAGCAGCTTAAGTTGACTGCCTGAAGTAGCTCACAAGCATTGTTCCATATGTGATATTCAAAGTGGTCAAAAACATTTTCACCCTCTTAGATTATTAAATAATATTAAACTAATGTTAAACCATTATTTTTGTTATCAGTGGAATTAATGGCTCCATGTAAACACAGCCACTGTGACTTGTTGAGCAAGGGGTGGTTCACATCCTGGGCTAAATATAGGCTAACATATATTGACTGGCAACCACATTCCTACCCAGTGTACAGACAACTTCCAGATCACCTCACCTGTATTTCCTCGCAGGAGAAGCTCACACTGCGAGGTACTGGACTCAAACCCACCAGGCACTCAGCTACAGTATTGCTTATTCCTGCAAGGTGACAGTTGTGACTTGTGTATTTGACAAAAGTCTTTTAAAATAAAGAAACCGAACCATTTCATTCACCTAGTCTGCAAAGCACTTTTCAGATATACAGTATGAAAAATGATTTGAATTTGGTCATTCTGATGTCATCATTTCTTTATCTACAGTCCATATAAAAGTCCCACCTCAGTACTGCACAGTATATCAAACTAAATGTGTAATCACCTCTCTTTTATCGACCTCTCCAGTGAAAGTTGTTCAGTGTATAATTTCTTTTTCTTAGTCTTCCCACTTCCGTCAAGCATGGATACCCGATTTAAATTTCTCCTGACTGTACAATCCCATACCCCATGATCCCTTCTTCCAGTGGTAATGGCCATGTCTCCAGGCAGCCCAGCCTCCATTAGTGACACTGATTAACCCTGCGGTATCTGGTCGTTCACTGCTTGATGTGGCTGGACAGGCGATGGGTCTGAGAACAGGCCAGTTGAGGAGAGAGGTAGCCTGGGAGGACTTGTTAAAATGTATGAGTTTTATCACATCTTATTGAGGCTACTTCATTTGCTGATTGAAACGGAGATGTACACAAAAGCGGCTGAATGAGATTTGGTATTGGATTTTCACCTGGGCATTGACCAGCCTGACAATTAGATATAATTTGAATGGTGCACTGCAAATTTGTTCCCTCTACAGCTGGAAGCAGGCACAAGTTCATCTTCAAAACACAAAGTAGTTTCCTTGTGCTCTGGGGAGAGAGAAACGGTTGCTTTGATTGACATGACATAATTAAAATTGGTATTAAAATTACATCTACACTTAACAACCGATCCACCCTTGCTCATATCCCCGACTACAATCATCAGGTTGTGGCCTCAATTTGTGTTTGATTGTGACAACAATGGATCAAACAAGACTAAGAATCCACAGCCATGCTAGCAGCTCTGTGAGGCTGTACTGTGTATCCTACACACTGCAGTTGTTGATATATTTCATTTTGGACCAAACTGGTGGACCAACCAAGCGACAGACATTTCCACCCCTAGATCCAAATTGTTAGCATGACTAAAAAGGTCAGTAGTAACATATTCATGATATACTGTCAGCCTGTATTTTGAAATTTAACAAGATAGTACGAGCAATAACATTTAAATGTTTTCCCTGCATGAAAGGTAGAGATGAATATGTAACTTTATGTTTCATTTCCACCGACAGACTAGACCAGCAGACCAGTGATGTTCAAGGTACGGTTATCATTATTATTATTATTATTAGCACCTTTCCAGATATACACTGTATGCTATTTTTTACATATTTGCATCAAAGAAACCCAACACTATTAAGTGTGAATAAAAGCAGTCATGTTACCATTACTTTTAACATTTGAGTGCATGGCATGCAAACAAAACATGAGACACTTGGTAATGAAGCTGTAAATACTTGATGTGTGGAGCAAAATTAGATGAGGTGGTTTGATGCTAGTTGTTCCACTAAAGTTACAGTATATTCATATGTTGCCACAATAATATAAGTGCTACATTATTGTTGTGATCGCATATGGACCTGCAGCAGAAACCTCACAAAGAGAAATGGATTAGGTAAGAGTGGGAGGATAAATTAAAAACAAGGTATTGTAGAGCAGTGGCAGCTTTCACAGAGGGATCATGTGTTTCAAATACAAGAAATTACATCTAATTTGATAACTTTACAATGTGTGAAAGAAATAAAGGATGTAGAATGAGAGGAAGCAATACATTGCCAATATTGATTTCAGCAAAGATTAGAGGATAATTGATCATGATGCTTGAGGTCCACTCATTACACAGTCCAACAGTCCTCTGCAAACTTACACGTTCGAGCTTTGCAACTGACTGCATGATTGCAATGGTTGCAGTGTATGTTAATATTTGATCAAAGCAAAACACAAAATGACTAGTACCTGATCTATGTAGTTCTATCAGGTGCCTGCTGGGTTAGAATTATTCATGAACTTTCTATATCAGTTTAAAGCTTGACAGTGTTAACAGGTCCATCCTCAGAGGAAGCTACGCTGGCACCCGTAATATGTGCAATTAATTATCACTAAGTATCTAAAGAAATCGTGATACTGAGCCACCTTCATTTTCACATCAGTTTGAGATTAAAAGTTCACTTTGACACCTATAGGGATGTTTTCTTCACTTCCAAGATTCTACCTTAGTTGTGTCTTTGTTTCCCTTCAAGGTTAAGTGCACCAGAATTCTTGCTCGACTGATGGCAAGTGACAACCGCAGCAGGTACTGTGGGCCCAGACTCATAAACATTAGACATGCTTGAAAAAAAAAAATGATTTGCCTGTCTGACAGCACTTGTTGCCTACACCTGCAAATGAAAAAGAGCCCCATCACCGTGCTGCCAGGTTCAAATAAGACAGTGAAGGTAGAGGTCAGAGACTGTCTGTCTGTGATGTCACTTTCTGAGGAGACTTTCTTAAGCTCTGAGTTTGGATTTGCTGTTTTTGCAAACTTGTTAGCTGTAGCAAAACAAAAACAAACATACAAAAAAAATCATATTTGGGCAGCATGATGCAGCCTTGGTGCACTACCACTAAATTATGTTTTTCTAATCCAGAAGGAATCAATACGTAGGTGGGAGCATTTGACAGAACTGAGGGAATCATCTGAAATTGTACCCCAAAAGATTTAGTCACAATTTTGACTTCAAAACAAAATCTGAAGCTCTTGCCTGCAGACTTCAGAATTATTTGACTCTTAAAAACCCTTGAGACCCATATGCACAGTGTTTTATATCAGCTTCTGCAACAACAACAATTTCCTCCTAATCAGACAGTGAAATTGTAGTTCAACAAATGTGGTTTATTTAATTTTGATTAACTGCCTTATAAAGAATACAGTTAACCACTTTTAGAAATCAGTAAGTCGCTGGTGAAGGAGACTTTGCTTCCTCTCTAGTTTCCTTTTCATCACATCTTCCATTTTGAAAGGTATGATATGCTAATCTTCTCACATTCAAGGTTTGCATTATTCAATAAGGGTTGCACAAGTTATGTTCATTTGGGCTTGCTTTAATGCATTTGGCCCTTTTCCTGCAGTATTTTCTGAGATGCACTAACAGGAATTACATGGTGGGGAATTGAGAGGTGGAAGGTGTTAGCGCTCCTTAATGCCCTGGAGAGCTGGCCTGACTTCTTTTATCTCAAATGAGCAGATCAGAGGACTGCTGATGGATTGCTGAGTGCGTGTGAGAGATTTTCAGCTCTGCTGGGTGTACGCCGGGTAACTCGTGTTGTGGATTTTGCACTTGCATACAAATAGGTCTGGCTTTTTATGTACAAGCTGTGATCTTGAATGTTTTAAGACTGCACCATAAATATACACTGAGCAAATATGTTAAGAACATTATGTGGACTGGAATATATTAACATGACATTCATAATCTAATTTGTGAATGTTGTGCAAAAGACCAACCTTTTTTTTTTTACCACATGTAGAGATTAATCCATCTGCTTATACAAAGTGGCCAGCAGCATCAGTCTTGAAGTGCATCTGCTTTGCCAAAATGGAAATAACTGCTAATCACTAAGTCTCACAATTTCCACAAACACGTTTTGTCACCGCTAATTGTGCACAGTTTTCCACTATTATTTCATTGGTTGCTGTGGCATTGGTCGGTGTTTTGGTGATTGACAAGGCTCTCTGCAGCATCAGCAGCAGTAATCATTGGGTGAAACACTGCAGTAGAAATCTCTAACACTCAGAGGAGGATGAACTATGAAATACCAAAACAAAAAAACAAAAAACACTAAATCCAGCTGAATGAAGCTGATTGCAATCCAGATAGGAGCTCTAGATAATTGAAAGACAAACAATAAAGACATAGTTTTCTGATGAGATTTAATAACACACAATAAGATATTGATTCTTATCAAAATAGATTTTTGCTTGGCAAGAAAGACGGTTCAGTATTGTGGGGACTTAAGTCTAATATTGCTTATATTTCAGTCCTGAAAAGGCGTTATAATTTCCTGCTGGCCGCTCTTGGTTACAGTCACACTCTCACATTAGCGGCTGCTACAATGACTACAGGTCAACCTGTGATTGAAGTCTTTATGTGAGAGAATTCAGCGATGCCCGGGCCACAGAATGAGCTGTTTGGTATGCAGACAGACACACTGTATTCCAATTGAGGCATCACACTGTGATCCTCAGCCCCTAATCCGTGTTGTTCATGGTCACGACAGCGCAGGAATGTGCTCCTCATTGCAAGCAAGTGATTAGGGTTTTTGAAACATCTCAGAATTGTATTCTGTGTCACGGACAGACAAACTCCATTTTAATTACACTCTGCCTCATTCCATTTCTCCCACTTGTCTAATTCTAGCATGTTATTTCTATGTTGACTCTGCTACCATAGTTGGTTCTATGTGTCCATTTTGTTCTCTGCTTATCTATGCATTTCTTTTCTGCTAAGGCCTCTGGAGGTTTGGTTCCTTTGATGGCAGCAAGGCAAAAAATTGTGCAAATCCATTTTGTAAAGGGATCACAAACAGATACTCTGTGTCCTCATTGGAAACTATGTGTATCTCTCTGTAAACCCTGTGTCTGTTGTCTGAAAAACCTGGAAAATAAATCTGTTCACAAAGAGATGCAGTAAGACTTCAACCCAACCAGAATACATTACGAATGACATTGTGAATGAGCCGTCGTCTGTCGTCATTTCCAGAGATAAAACAAAATGACGTGCAGTTGGTTCTATACAGAGAGGGCTGACTCAGGTTCATGTGAGGTGAGAGATAAAAACAGGAAGTCATCCTCTCCGGTGTCTCAGCTCGTATTTTCTCCATATATTTTCTCAACTTACCTCTATAATGTCAGGGATGTTCGTAATCACTCCATTTTTACTGTGTGCATAATCCAAGTTTTATTTTAAAAGCTGTAAAAAATCACTGCCAGGCCCAGGCAGGAGAAGCACAGGAGTCTTGTGTTACAGGGGGGAAATGTAGAGCCTTTACACTTTTATGAGCAAAACCTGTGAAGTGTCACAGTGGCTGAAGGCTGGTGAAGCGCAACCCTGTCTGACCTCACTGCAGTGTCGCCCCCTGGGATTTATGAAACCTTATACTCTTTTCATGAGCTCAGAACAGATCTGGGTTTTACCTCATAGAAGGTATATTGTGTTATGGTCCCTTGTGCCCCTGCAACAATAGAGTGAATACAGGAGACTTTAAAAGGGTTATTTAAGGGAATCATGAGAATCATATGAGTGCTGTAATTATTGTTATTAGCTAAACTTGTGCTCTTACTGCTTTAAAAAGTCAAAACATCCACTTGTCTTTGATCCAAGCAGTAGTTCAAATCTAGGATTTTTTTTGATTTTTTTTAGTTATGTTGATTCCACTCAGTCAGTCCATAGCAGTCAGTCACATTTTGATTCTGGGTATGCCAGTTAAAAGAAAAAATAAACAGGTATAAATTACTATTCAAACGAGAGAATAAAAGACTAAAATGTTTTTTACAAAAACATGTTTAGGGCTAATGGGAGTTATAAATCAACTTCAATTCAAGGATTTTCAAAAAACGTATTATTGCCTCATCTCTCAGGGTTTCTGGGGTCAGTAACTCAAGTTTTGTCCAGAGGGGAACTGGAAGGTGCCCTTGTGTGAGTCCCCCTTTGGAAAGATAGCTTTTTTCTGTTCAGGGATCAAAATGTGGAACTCAGCTTACCCACAGACCTCATGTTGTGTTTTGTGCTGCCTTGTATGCATTACAAATTGTCTTAGGCTATGAATTTTGAAATATGTTGCGCTGGTTCAACATACCTCGACGTTAGTAGCCCAAACTATGAATGTAACTTAATGAAAATAAATATTCATTTTAGGTTTTACTTGACCACTTACTATGAATAAGGCATGGCTCTGCAGGTCTCCTGCAGGATAACCCCTGTAAAGGTGGGACTTGTCTACAACGAACCAAGAATTTCCTATACACTGTCTGTAGACAATTGTCTGTAATTGTCTAGAGATTTTCTCTAAGTCCAGCATTGCATCTTGTGACCATCCTTGTTCTAGCCCCCCCACTACATTCGGGCTACACTGACATTCTCCCATGGTCTCACCATATATCAGTTATTCTGCAACTTATAAACCCTTTAAAAGATCACTTTCCTCAGTTGGGATGCATCCTTCAATGAGCCAAACAGTTTGATCAATTTCTCCTCTATTTGGTGTGTTTGTCAGTGTCTGCACTCCTCCTCCATTTGTTACCATTGTCTGTGCATCTGCTTTCTTCTCTCAACAATCCTCTCTCTCTCTCTCTCTCTCCCTTCCTTCCCCCCTTCTCTCTCTCTCCAGCGCCTCATCAATCTCTATTCTGCAGGACTATCTCTAAATCTGCTCCAGCACTTTGCCTCTCCTCCTCTGGCCTCTCTCCTCCACTTTCACCACAGTTCACTGGTGTTCCCTTGAGGAAACCACTTAAAGTGATGTTTTATTGCAACTTTCAACAGGCAGACTTTCCTGTAGCTGCTTTACACCTTCTGTCCTGATGGACATTCCCCCTTTTAATGGTCCATGTTTTATGTTTGTGTGGTTGTATTTTACCATCTATGTGATTATTCTGTGCAATGGCACATCAAATCTAGTGTCATTTCCATATCAAAAATCTATTTTTTTCATCAAACATTTAACAATATTGTAAATTTTATGTTAAAAACAAACTTCTTTTATGGTCTTTTAATCAAGAGGGATAAATATGTGACAAACATGTCGTCGTAAAACAAAGTATGTTGGTATTTGTTGCTTGCATTTCATTATTTAGAATCAGCATTGATGGAAAACTGCCTTAAGGTTTGAGAGGATCACAGGTGACAAAATGACAGGATGACAACCTTGCTGACGCTCACTTTGTCATTATGTCACTGATGTCTGTTAAAGCAGAGGATCCCAACCCTTTTCCTTTTGACTCCACAGACTTAAGTTTTTTACTCCTCTGATCAAGACCATTTAATTTTCACCATCTGTAGCACCTCATATACCTCAAAAGACCAGAATAAGAAAATGTACCAATATAATAGTACAAGTAAGGCTATAGTATAGTAAGGCTTTAAGGTTATGTAAATACTCAAAACTCCTGGAAAGTTTCCAGGAGAGAACCAAGTAATGTCGCCCTAGAGAGTTGGCACACTTCCAATGACTAAATTTAAATTACTAAGCCTATGGAGTCTTTTAGTTAACACACATGAGGTCAGCTTAACATGCTGATTTTCAACTTGTCAACAGGCAAGCATACAATTCAACATATCTGAAGTATATTATACATTTCCAATAACAAATCAATAATGAAAATATATGCAATTTTATCAGTTTATTTTGGGAATTTATTATTATTTGAAAGTATTCATTCATTTATTATCTATACCGCTTATCTGTTAAGGGTCGCGGGGGAAGTGGGGGGAGCCCGGAGCCTATCCTAGCTGACACTGCGCATGAGGCGGGGTACACCACAGACAGATAGCTAGTCCATTGCAGTATTTGAAAGTAACGGACCTTTAGAATTTAAAATGTAACCAAAACAGGAAAAGGGATTTACAGAGTTGGAATACTGAATTCAACCTAAATATCATAATTTGCTACCTGTTCACCAGTTGAAAGATTTGCATATTTGCAATCAAACCTTCTTTAACATACACTGAAAAGATTTGTTTCAGGCCTATAAAAAGCTGTACATACATGTTGGAGAGCATTTGTTGCCCATCCATTTACCACTGACCTCCTTATCGTTCCTTGCTAAACTTGAAAGGGCCATGATCCTGTGTTTAATCTAAACAGAGGTCCTCTCTGGGTCAGGGGGGAGGAGGAGAGTTTGCCCTGTGCCTCTGCTGAGCAATGGATTAGTAGCAGTGGCAGGTCATTACATACCTGGAAGCTGAGGCTAATCAGAGTGTCGGCAGAGCAGCAGGCATCCTGAAATGATCACCTCTGTTTTACCTTTCAACGCTCATCTGTACTAATGGTGTTGTCACAGTGCTGGCATTTTTATGGCCACCTATAGCACATTTCCAATGCAAACACTGCGAGAAGGTATCCATAACTCAGGGGCTGTAAGATTCTTGCCTAAAAAAGGGGGGGCATAAATTGAGCACATGAGGACTGGGGATAGAAGGAGCAAATCTTTCAAGCAAAAAGGATTCTGCCTCAGCAGGAAAACCAAAAAGGTATATTATTGCTGAGCCACGTAGCATTATGATGGGATTATAATGCACAGAATTTAATGCTTCTTGGCATCTTGTTCTCTCAGTTCACATCTCTGTGTACAAGTCTAGATACATCTGCCTGTACAGCATTCTATTACCATGTTAGCATCAAAAGTAGTTTATGTATCCCCTTTCAGATACTGCTACTTGCATGTGCTACTCTGCCCATCAGTAGATCATCAGTATGTGGATGCTGATATAATTATTTGTCAGTTCTCTAATTCATCCAGATTTCATATGCACTCAGGCACGTTTACCTCAGGCTCCTGAATTTCTCGCAAGGGCCCTTTGTGTTAACAAGCTTTGAGATCTAATTAGTGCTGTTTGTTCAATGCTCAGGGGTCAAGGACAGCCATGGCACTTCATCTTTGGTGCAAGATTTAAAGTTCACAGTATACACTTTTAAACTTACAAAGAGAGAGCACAGTTTTACTGTAGTTCCAAAGAGGTTTTCAGAGTTTTATTAGTATGTGGGATTAAAGTCATTAAATGGAATAGTTATAAGTTCAATATGAGTATGTTTATATGCTATTTTGCATTGGGAGTTGGTTCCTAACTAAAATAGAATAAAGTAAAATTTGAAATTAACATTTTACGCACGTTAAGCCAGTTATATAAGCCAATGTTTTGACCTGTATCACACAATTAGGAAACCTCAATATTAAACAGTTGCAATCAGCACTGAAAAAAATCACATAAATCTCAATTTATTAATGCTTGCACTCTGTGCATATTTTCAGTTGATCCACAACCTAACTTTCACTCTTCACTGCTTTATATAGCAGCTGCTTTGGGGAAGAAATTAGCAAGATTTTGGTCAGACTGAGTTAGATTGATGGAGGAAGATAAGAAAACAGGGTCCAGGTCAGAAATGGTGAGAGATGTGCTTTCAGTGTTAGGCCTAATAAGTTCCCTTGGGCAAAGTTTACTTTATTCTAAGACATCCAGGCAGACAGTCTTTTGAAAGTTCTCTTAATGACTTTAATGCTTTCAAGTCCTGATACATTAATTAGCTTTTGGGGTCACCTCATGGTTACAAATTGTATACCTGCAAATGAAAACAAAGATGTATTATACACAGTAAAGCATATATATTTTTCCCTTCGGTGTTAAGCTATGAAAAGCCCACCAAAATCTCAACAAAACATTTTTCCTGTATGCATTTTGATGAAGTTTTACCGCCTGCTCACTGCTCTCCTTCTGTCGAGTCCCAGTGGTTCCACTTAGCACATATTGCACCATTTATTTTCATTATGCTCTGACACTGTGACTACAGCCTAAAACCAGCAGCTCATCATCTCACTGCTTTCTTTGTTTTAGCCCTCTATGGGCCACAAAACTTTGGTAATTATATTTCATTCCCCACTCATTTATTGCTCCTTAGCATTTTCTTTTTGGAGCTTTCATTTTGATATTCAGAACATGGCATTTTATTTTATATTAAAGTTATTTGATAAATTACATCTTTGGAATGTCAAAGGAATAATAACAGTGTCAAAGCTTTAATTGCAGACAGCTTTATTAGTTTAAAGCTGCATTTTTGCCAGTACTCACAGCAGAGATAAACAAAGAACAGGATAATCTTAGTCCTTGAAGAATTGTTGTTCTACCACACGTCAGTTCATAGTTTATACATTTCAATGTATGCATGAAATGAACTGAGTGCCAAACAAATCTTGTATCTCACAATGAATAATTCATATCGCCCCATGGCGTGCATGTAATCCTGCATGTGTATGATTTCTTGCTCAGTAGGAGAGAAACTTAAGCTTTTCAATAAATAAACTCAGCAGTCTGCTGCTTTCTTCCAGGAGAGCAGAGCCAAACCCCACAGAAAGTCTGAAGGAGCAATTACAGGACCACAGAAGTGGCAACTATCATGCTCCTGTCAGGGACGATGGTGAAGATGTGGACGTACTGCCCTGTGTGGCATTTCTCTCTGCCAGTGTGACAACAGGCAATGACTGTGAGCTGAAATTCAAGAAGAATAGTATACCCACAAATATCAACACAAACCTCAATCACAACTTACACTATCCTCAATGCATTGCTGTCCAACTGAAATCACCTCTCCTCTTTAAATGTCTGCCACTGTCCATGTGTTACCATGCACAGTATGATCTAAGGAGCCACTGCTTAACAGTGACTGTCCTGTCACAATTGAAGAACCATAGGCCAGAGTCCTGCACTAACCTGTGCCTAACTAACCCATGTGTAATAGATAAAAAAAATATATTCAGGACTGAGAGAGCAGTTGACTGACAGTATAACTGGGAGTCGCTTTGTATATGTAGACAGACCATTACTGCAAAATCAGTAATTTTTCACTTTGCATCACTAACAAATTGGAGTTGACTGAGTGAGTGTTTTGCACATCTGAATGGGACTGTACATTACGCTAAACCGCGGATAACCTCAGACCAGCCATCATGCAAGCTCTGTGTATAATCTGAATGAGTTTTGAAGTGAGTGACTGTGCAGCCTATGCGTGTAATTAACATTACAGGTACAAGTATGCAAAATTGCAACCCTGCAGGACTCTGCTGTAAGCAGGGCAGACCTGTCAATCTTGGTATTTTCCACATATAGAAGCAGTATGTTGTTGTATGAGTGATACTTGGCATTTACAGTGTGGAGGATTAAAGTTTTCAGCCTTTTAACAGAGTGTCATAGTTACTGAACTCACCCACATTTGAGCTAAACGAAAAGTGAATTCTAAAACAAAGAACGGTGGCAAAAGTATAAGGAATGGGTTACAGAGTGCATTTATCTGCCATAATGTAAACACCATAATGTTAGCATACCCAGCTTGCTAGGTTACTACCTAAAGTAGTAACGCAGCATTACTTTCAAGGCCCAGCAGATCAACATTAGCTACTGCAACATCACTTTGTTGGGTTCCAGGTTACTCTCAGAAGAGTCTTGTTCATGACTTCCACTTTGTATTTTCTAGATGCAATCAGAGTTTAGGGTGACAATAGCAGCTCTGCCATGTTTTAATGAATTAACGAAAGTTTGCACCCCAGCAAACCCAGCAGTTTTACCACAGATACCACTATGTTTGCCAGAGATATCACTTAGCCCTCATTCATAAAGTCTTTTCTCTTATAATATTGAGAGTGAAAACAATAAGTGTTTGAAAATACATACATGTTTGGAAGATAAGCTGCCAAACAATGTTATGTTAGAACAAAATAAAAGTTCTGACAGTTTTCTCATCATACAAGTCACACTTGTTCTACACTGCACACTGAGTCTTTTAACATGGCGCCATAGATTGAATACACCCACTAGTGAACCAGCCTTTCTCACCACTGTCATCTTTGCTTTCTAACCGCTGAATTTTAAGCTTAAGCAGGTTGATTGAATGTTTCTTGCCAAAACGCACCTTAGGAGTCATAGTTAATGTTTACCTTGAAGCTAGTACAGCTTGTTCTTCACAGTTCTTAATCTTTTTTACTGATGTGGATGTGGAAGACCTCCAACTGTAAGTCACGCAACACTGTCTATGGGTGAGATGAATGAGAGTTTACTTCTGGAATCAGGGGCATCAAACCTCTTCCTGGTCATGAACTGGCCAAAATGGTTCACATTGTCAACTAAGCAGCTCAGCCAGTAAAGTTTCTGAGAGAAATTACAAAACCATCAACTTTCAGACTTGGAACAAAACAGCTTGGCTGTCAACAAAAACCCCTGTGCCTGTTCTGCGTTTTATCATCACCATAAAGTTGGAACCATACCAATCGCTTCTCTGGCCTGCTGTTAAGCTGATTTTTTACAGCTTGACACACTACACCAGAGCCCTTGTTGTTCATAAGACACATGAATTCACCAGAGGGGCCGTTTGGAGCACATGCCAGTTTATTGGGTGAGTTTGGCACCACTGCACATGAAACTGTAATAAAAACCCATCTGTTAGAAGGCTGACGCTGAGCCAGTCCACTGGAACTGAAGCTTGTCCTCTGCATGTGAGTGTGTGTTTTTGTATAAAAGTGTGTGTGTATGTGTTAGTGGGTTTGTGTGTACACTTGAGGATTTGGCCGACACTATCAAAGAGTCCCCTTTCTTAGGTTTGGATTATGATTTTTAGATGTTTCCCTAAAATCAGACACATGCTATCTCAGTTTCTAGATATATACATGCAACTGCCAAAAAAACAAGGGCATGTTTTCCTGAAGATTTCATGACAGAAATTACAAGCCCCTGAACACACTGACATGATACACATTGTCCTCACACGCTGTCAAGCTGCGTACCCAATGCATTTCAGCAACTGTGAATGCTCAGTGTAGAAACTCTCATTTCCTTTTGGCAATGTATAATAGTGTTGTCATGACAACAGGGTATAGTGATGGAATTAAGTAGCTGCACTACACAAGCAAATGCAAAATTGATTGACTCTGCATAATTCGCCCTCTCTCTTTGGGAATGCTGATGAACACAGGACGAGTCTCATCAGAGAACAAACATACTGCAGGATCCTACACACTCTGGAAATCCCATCATCTTACAAAGTAATACCTACTAAAACACCTTTATGTTTTTTCTGGAGCAAGTAGATGAGATTTGATATATTAGCCCATCTTGATAATGTGTGATGGCAACAAAAGGTGTTGCCACAGTTCCAGGACTGATTTCCCTTAATAATCTTCCAGTGAGGCCTGTTGGGGATACATTTAAGAATGGAGATTGAAGGTGGGTTATTTGCAGTAGCATACATTCACATGATTTAATGTGAAATGTGGTGTGGGTGGCAATGAATTCTATATACAGCAAATGCAGGGAGATAGTCAGGCAGTTCAACATGTCAGTGTGGTAAAAATGTTATCAAAATTCTCACATTTCAGTGTTCTGCTGCAGAAAGGTTTGCTTTATAGTTGCTAGCAGAGTGGAACAAGAAACATCTTCCCCTGGGGAAATTTTCAAGCTCAAGCTTAGTTTTAGAAATCTATTGTTTCATTCCCCCCCCCCCCCGCCCCGAAATATAAAGGGACAAAATAAGAACAAGAGACAACAAAGCACCCAGAACTGTTTCAAATGTGGATACTCTCCACCAAAAATGTACAAAGACAGACAATCCTATAACCAGCAGCCCACTGTAGCCAAAACAAATATTCTCTTCTGAGAAATGTCTGTCTTCCAGACAACTGGCTTTATTAGGTTTTCTCCGAACACAGACCTAGAGGAACTTGCCACAGTAAATTACTGTCCTATTTTGTGATCTATTTTCTTTACGTAATCCATGGGCAATACAAATTCTCCAGCAATAGCTTATTATATGGGAGGAAAACACATGGAAACCCGCTGAATGTGGATTCTCCGTGGGTGGTGGTGATGGTTGCTTGCCAAGAGCTTTAGTTTACAAAACAAGAAGTTAGAATACACCCTCTGAGCAGCAGTACCTCTTCAGGGAAGTCTGGATGTTACAGTCAGTTGCTATCAGAAACTAACGAGACGGGAGTAGCTGGTTAGCATGCTAACTTCAGTAGAAGGAAAGAAGTGATTGAACTAGATGCAAGACATTGCCACTGAAGTTTTGAAAACAGCTCTTGGTGAGTGCAAGAGTGAAGTTTGATGCTGAACTACCAAGGTTTCCTCTAGACTGGTCATATTTCGTGCCTTTCCAATATTGGCCTTCTATTCATTGTTGTATAAGTATGATTAATATAAGAACTAAATTACTTGATATTTATGTGTTAAGGTGAAGAGTTAATGAACATCTATACAGATATGGCCCAAGGACCTAAAATGCTTCACATGTAGGGCCACATGTCAGGTCAGCGTTGCTTTTGCTTGTCTGATCAAAACATTGGTCACTCGAGTGGTCAGTAGGAAGCTGAAGTGGACACGACCCTGCAGTACTCACAAAAATTGGTAGAAGATTAAAAAGCAGTTGACTGCAATCTGTACCCACTGTGTTGAAATGCCAAGGGCTGCTGAGAGCGAGAGCACAGAAGATTGCATCACCTCCTGAGCCAAAAGCTTGCTCTAATGAGGGCGTATTAACACTTCACCATTAAATAGCCAGAATAGATCTTGCTTGTCCAGCTCCCCATAGACTCACAGGCACTAAGTCCACAGAGGTGGCATTTAAGTAATCACAAAGCTATTGACTGCTGAGTCATTTGGTTATATAGAGCAATTATTAGTAGAGTGAAACGTTAGATTATTTTCATATATATGTAATCACACAACAGTGTTTTTATGAGTTGATTATTGCCTCATACAGAAAGCAGAGAATTATTCACACAGAATTGTTTGACTATAATTCTAGTTTACAAGTTCGAATTTCCCTGAATGTTCAGCACCCTTTCATTTACATTTGGTGCACAATACACTCATCACCACCACACCCTGATCTATCTTTATTCATTGCATGTTTCTGTCAAGCCACATTAACCTCAGAGGGAAGGCGGTAAACTGAAAGATGGTTAATGTGCCGCACCTGCTGCTGCCAGGATGCTAGTTGACATCTTCGCTTCTCAGCAGCAGCCAGTTAAAATTGTACCAGAAATGAGCAGCAAAGATTTACTGGAGCGCGAAGCTGCATCCAGTGAACCAGGAAATGGCGGTAGGGTTCTTGCCATCATGTAATTTTTCCTGAACGGTCAGTGAGATGACAGGTAGAGACAGAGGAGGGCAGTCGCCAACAATCTGCCTGACTGGAAAGTGATGAATTCTGTGAGGTGAAAACACTTTCTCCTGTTGAGAACTAGTGTCTTGGTGTAACATTCATGGAGGGTCTTGTAGGCAAATGACATCGAATCAGTTGGTGCTACAAAAGATGGGTTTGGAAACATGTCTGGTGGTTTTGCAGCTGAAAAATGAGGATAATTTTCAAGTTCTGTGTTGTATTTAAATTTAAACCATCGTATTAATGTTTTCTACTGCTGAACATCCTGCAGTTTTAAACCAAGGCAGTAAAAACAAGAGAGGAATGCTTAATAAATGTCCTCAAAATCGTGCCGGTCTTCCTCACACTTGCAATGCACTTTTGGATGCACAGGATTCCTGAGGCCCAAAGACCGGCCTTAAGAAGTCACAGTCCTGCTCAACTCAGCCTCCACTTCTGACCCCAAGCGGGCACTTCTCGCAGAGTGTAAGCCCTGCACATCTTCAAAAGGTATATAACATCAACATTTGCCTCACAAAATAGCCTTGCTTGGAGATGATACCTGCTCATCTACATGCTAAAAGCTTGGCCACTGCAAAGAGAGGAGAGAAGAAGAGATGCCTTAGGACTCTACATGCCACAGAGTTAAATCCCTAAGGACTATAAAGGATCGAAAACAGCCTGAAAAAAAATACAGAATGATTGAGTGAGACAGCTGCACCCACATTTTAAACCCTCACCTTGTGCATTAAAGCTGTCAAGAGTATGGCTTCTGAAGCTTGGAGCTCGGTTTATTCATGAAGTGCTGGAACAGCCTGATTCAGCAGACCAAGAGCTAAAAGATATATTGTTACTGATGTGGTAAACAGAGCCTGGAGAAAGGAGCAGAGAGGCCATTTGCCACACACACACACATACACACAAACAAACTGCCATTTCTCAATTTTATAACAGCATATATAGAGTTCAGAGTTCAAAGCTCTAAGGGTTACGGGCTTGAGATAAATTAATCAGGCAATTTAAGAGCTGAGAGGATCACTAAGAGTATTAATACATGTCCTGTCCCATGATTCTAACATGCAAACAAGAAATGAACTCTCCAAAGTACAACATAATACAAAAAGGTGAAAGAAGAAGAATGAAACAGGACAGTGATAGTTTAAACTAAAGTGTAATCGGCAGTTTTTGTGTGTTTTTACTCAAACATTTTGTTTTACATAATCCACTAACCTGACATTATATTGATACCACCCTTGTTGGGTTTTTGTTTGTTTTGCTTAAACCAACCAGAAGTGACTACTGCTGTATTCATCCCAACATTTCGTGTGACACAGAAGTTGCTGAAGCAGTTGCTAGAAGCAAGCAACTTCATGTTTTCCATATTCATCAAAGAATTTCATTTTGTAAGATGACAGCCCAGGAATGGGAAACTAGGAGAATCAATTAAATTGATGAAGGCTAACATTTATTTTGAATTACATGAAAAGTAAAAGGTAATTTCTCTGTATGTGCTGCCAAATTTACACCATTTGCTCGTATAGTTTATATATGGTTCTTGGGAAGCCTCAAGGGATTTTCACAGAGGTCATATGTACAACAGTTATTAAAATGGAATGATCCACAAACCCAATATTATAACAGTTAAAGATGAAAATCTGTTTAATTTTCTGCACAACACAAAAATACTTATTTAAATCTAATAAATAGTACATTTTTAATTAGTTGTCATGTTAAGAGCAACTATTGTGTTACATACCAGCTGATTGCATCAATTTGCCCAGAAAGACGAACGTATTTCCTCTGTTCTGCTGTCTAAAAGCAAGTGCGGTAAGAGAGAAGCGGCTAACGTGTCAAAGAGAACCCACAACAATGGATGCCTGCGAAGCTTCAGTGGAAGCTGTCGGCTTTGAAATCCACTCCTGGTTGAGTCACACACTCCCAGTTCGCTTCCCCTTCATTTTACATTTAACGGCCTTTGTGCTGTATAATCATTATCTCCACGCACACACATATTCACACACACACACACACACATATACACACAATTCCCCATCTGGCTGGGGCTGTCTGAGGCAGTTAGTTCTGGGAGTGTGCTGAGCTCAGAGCTACCAGGCAGCAGGCAGTGTTGTGTCCATCTTAGGGCTCACGCCTGCATACATCAGCTTCAATTTCACCTCACTTCTCTGGGCTTGAGAGCCAGGCTGACACCCACAGGAAGGGCACAGACAGCAATGCCAGAAGGAAAAATAAACAGCTGTGTGAGCCTCTTCTGACCAAGCACACTGAAACCGTAGGTTTCTCAAAGACCTCTAAGGTTAACTGGCTTTTTGTGGCTGTGAAGTGATTTCTGAACCCCTCAAATGGCGCTTATCTGTCTACGCCCATATGTGGATAGGAGCAAGTTTTTAGCTGTGGATGTCCCAAACATCTAAACCTCAAACAAATCATTTTCCAATATTGCTGACACCAACAGAAGATAGCAGGTGCCTTGAATTAAAGATCACAAGTAAACTAGGAGCAAACAAATTGATTTATGGCCCCAATATGACTCTAATACAGCTCTATAAAATTCATGATCACAATAACAGTTTAAACATTATTTTAAAAATGCTCATCTTTTTCCCCGGAAAATCTGAAATTATGCTGTGAGCCCCACATGTCGGGCTCCTTGCACAGATGCTCATGTTTGTAGTTTACAGATAAATGGCCTCATTATACATCATACTCAAGCAAAACAATGCAGAGTGCAGGTCTACACTAAATGTGAGGGGATTATACCTCTCTCAGTGACACAACCCAGAGATATGGACGTGACCTGTACCCATTATCATTTTCTTACCATGTATGCACCACTGCTACCAAAAAGAGGACAGAAGAAATGTCTTTTTAGATTCACGGAAAGAAAGAAATTTGGGTGTGTGCTAGTCAACATTTCATAAACACAACATTGACATAAAAAGTAGAGGACTGCATGAACAAGTCAGAGGTATTTGATCCCTGGCTTAAAGTTGCCATGGATGCAATTTGCTCATTGCAGTGATGCAGAATTTATGTAAAATTTATGTTTGCAGAATACCAGAGACACAAGGAGACCTGCACAGAATATTCTCCTTGTCTCCATCGCCTCCACATAGACCATTGTCCTTCAGCTATAATGTGAATCTTCTGGCTGTCAAACTGGAAAGAGAACACTGGCTAAAGGCCACTTTGTTCCTTTTCACTGAGTTTGTGACCGTGTTTGCACTGTCAGTCCTGGACAGCTCAACACAGACTCATATCCACCCACCACTGTATCATGTGGAGGTAATCTAAATACATACACATTCAGACATGTAGATATGATTAGTCGATTTTGATGACTTTGGTATCATTACCTGGTCTGAGCCTGTTATCCAGCTGTACCATAAATTCAGTAAGCCTTTACAACAACCACCACAAAATGCAAAGGGATCATTTCATCTCCATGACTGCTAGACCCTCTGCGGAGCAAACATCTGAGACACACACACCTAAGCACACCCTGTTACACCCATGCATACTGTAATTATGGTGGGAGATGGCAGTTTATTGGCAAGGACATTGCAAAATTTCTCCATACAGTAATTGTTTCTGGATTAGACTATGTAATCCTCTTTGCTTAATGTAATTGCATTTTTAAGAATGTGCAGTAGTTTGACATTTTAAGAAATATACTTGGTATTTACCTTCAAGTTAAGCATTGGCATGAGAAGATTGATTCCACCTTGTATCTATAATAGTAGTATGTAGCTGGAGCCAGCAGCTGTTAGCTGCTTAGAAGCAAAGCCCGAAAGACTGGAACAGAGGAATGCCAGGCTGTACTCTGTCCTAACAAAATCTGCCAACGAGTACAAAGCTCACTAACCAACATGTCTCATAAATTTAATGGATACAAAAACCAAATCTAACAAAATTATGATTTTTGTTGTTTTATTGTACAGAACTATTTCTTGGCCTCTGGTTGCTGCTCCCAGCCAAGAAATAGTCCAGGACATAACCCCACATAAAATGATGCTGTTTTTAAATCAGTTTTTTCTACACCTCATTTTTTGTACTGTAACACATGAGGTATGTTTATTAGTTACCCTTGGGTATAATCTGGCTAGCTGTAGCCTTCATCATCAAACCCAGTCATCAGTGGATTAAATAGCATCATCATCATCACCCACTGGATACATTAAAGCGGGGGCAGATAATAAAGTTAAATCGACACCAACGCCTCCGTGAGATCCCTCCGCCTAATTGACTCTCGGCGTGAGCCGCTGCACCTGTCTCCACGCTGCTTCTCCCTCCGCCTCCGCTGGCCGCATCATCTCCTCCTGCAGAGCCGAGTAAAGCGGAGCAGCAGCGTCTCTCCCTCTCCAGCTCCAGCTTTATGTCTGTGAAGGTTGCCCAGCGCCGGTGGGGATATTTTATCGATGCTCTCCACCTAATGTGACAATTTCACACAACTACTAGAAACACCGGCTGAAGCAATGGGAGCCTTCGGAGTGTTAATTGGGATTCTACAGTACGCGGGACTTTACATTCAACTTAACGCAGCTCTCATCGTCGGACACGGCGAGGTGGACAATCATATCTCTGGAAATGGTAAGCTGTTTTGCACCTGTGTTTGTTGGTGGCAGCTTGAACTGGAAAGGAAGCTTATAATCTTATGATTTTCACTCTTGAGGAGAGGCTGGGTGGGGTCCACTGAACGTTGATTGCTCTTGATTAGGTGGTGATTTTTTTTTTCTTTTTTACTTAATTGTTTTTGTTATGAAGATAGACATATATATTGCTTGTTGCAGTCATATTATTGTCTGTGATTAACCTCGTGAGTATGCACTTTTATCCTGTTTGAATGTTTCCATATGAAAGTGGTTGAGTATAGTGCAAGTTAGTGAAGCATTTTGATCTCCCTGATACTGACAGATCACTTTTAATAATTTATTAAGGGCACACTACACACAGCACATTCATACCCCATATTCTGATTGATTAGGGGTGTGTTTCAAATCTGTTTTGTTTGAATCAGAATCATTTACAGCGTAAAGGGCTTTTTAAGCCAGTGTATAAGAAGCAATTTTAGTATCTCTACTGTGAAACAGTAGGTGCAGACCAAAATGTCTGTGTAATTGTTTCTGTATGAAATCCTTTATTAAAAATGTCTGCTGTAACGATAACCATAATATTGTTGATATAAGCCGTCTGTGGACTTAAATGCCAGTGCAAAATGAACAGACTTCCATGGAAATAGTAATACAATTTCATAAGAGATACAAAAGGACTAGAATAACCTATAACAGCATCACTATAAGCTAAACAATGCAGGACAACACACGTTATAGTGATATCTTCTATGAGGGTCGCAGCTGTTATAGTGGAATCAGGATGGAAATTTAAAATTGCTGTTGATTTTCCTGTTGGAGTTGAAAAGGTTTTAATATTAAAGTAAGCTAGCTATCCTGATTTGGAACTTGTCCTGGAAAATGGAAAAGTGATTTTTCATCCGACTTCACTCAACAGAAAACTGACTCAACTGTTTCTCCAAGGCCTTGCTTTGCATACTGTAAACTAGTCCTCAAAGCCAGTTCCATTCATGTATTTGACAGTTTTAACTCTCAGCTTTAAGATTTAAACCACCAGGCCTTCTTCACTGACCCGAGACTCCCAGAATCCTAATAACCGAAATGACAGAAATGATAAATACTCTAATGCCTTAATTCAATACTTGACAGTAGAGACTGACAGAAAGGAAAACCTGAGGGTAGAGTGGGGGGGTGGGGGGGTGGGGGGAGGGGGGGGGGTGTTACATGCAACACAAGTCCCTGATCAAATCAAACCGGGAACATTGTGATTACATGGTATGTGCCTAAGACCACCAGGCTGTGGGAATAGAGATACAACCTACAATTCAAACCGCATTTCATTAAGTTGTATATGGAGCTGTACATCATTAAGGACAGTATATGAACAACAAATACATATACTATTTCAAGTCAGTTATGTGAGGGTTGACATGAACTGTAAACCCACACAAGGAGACCAACAGTTCAGTTTGTTAGCTGTTAAAATTTGCACAGTGTAACCAGATTAATGTATGTTTAAGAAGCCTGCAGGCCCAGGTTTGGCTGGGGGTTTAGTCTGATAAACATGAAATAGCAACTTGTAGGTAATACAAGCCAAGGTGAACCATAAAAACAAAACAAAAAAAGCACAAGGGCATGTGCCTTCAGTGTTCTTGAGACAAATTACAGTTCCTGTAGGCACCCAAAGGAAAGAGGGGCTCTGGGCTGCACTATGTGCTTTTTATGGAGGTGGGTGAAGCCCTGTTACTGTACTGTAGCACCTTTATCATAATTCATATTCACAGCTGGATGTTGAAACAAAACTCTAGGGTTGGTACTTGACCACATACTATTTATGCTGTTGCCTTTGAGTGACTCTGCTTTGTTTGCTATGACTAGACAGGTATATTAGTGGCTGATCCATCATGTCAGATTGCTTTTTATTACATAAAGCAGTTAGTGTCATTCGCCACTGATGAACCTCCACTGAAAGAGGATCCCTGACCATAAAACTAGTCTATGAAACCTGCAGTAAAACTGTTAATTAAAGGAGTGGTGGACAGCATGAGGGGCAGCAACAGGGAGCAGGGCTATCTTGATAAAAATGAACAGGTGTACAGAGGGGATGGTAAAAAATGGCATAAAAGTTAATGATGAAATGAAATAAGTGTACATCGGATGCAGTTTTGGTTGACCTCAACTTTAGATGTGTCATTTCTAACAAACCTTTGCATTTGTAAAATCCAATCATTTTTGTCATTTTATATTTAGATTGATCCCTCCACTCTAAATTGTTTCTCAAGTGCTCTCTCTCATACCCACTGGCCAGTCCTCATCAGGTCCCTGAGCCAAGTGTTGCATGAGCTGGAGGTGTGTCTGGGCAAGTGACAGATTAACATGGAAGATGAAGAGTGACACATTCCGCCCACTTGCTACAAATCAAATGTTTGGCAACACTTCTGATTTTAAAGACTGACAGTCTGACAAGACGCAAGCAATTTGCAAAATATGCCGTGCTGCTGTAAAGTACATAGGCAGCATGACAAACTTAAGTACTCACCTAATGTGGTGACATGGTGCGAGAGCAGAGAAACCCGCTGGCTAACCCTACTGGATAACAGCATAAATGAGATGTGTACAGAGTTGCTGCACTGGAGGAACAAATGGGAAAGTGGTCTCAGGCTTTTGTGTAAGTAGAATAAGTAATGTAAGTAAAATTTGGTACCTTTTTAGTTAATTTATGATTTGTCCAATTACATAGCATCATATTATTTTCCATCATATCACATTGAATCGCATTGTGTTGAATCAAATCATGTTGAATTGCACTGCATCACAATAGGGGTGAATCGTATCACACATATGCTTGCTTTGTTTAATATGTGTCTTTAATGTATCAGATTATTGGCAATGCGTTGAGATCTGTATCGCATCAGTGTCAGTGATGGAGCTCCATATTCCTAGTGTACAGTGGTAAAAAATAGGAGGATTCAGATTGAGTTTCACAACAGAAAAGCACACATTTCATTTTTACTTCACATTTAAATATATTAAATTAAATATAGACTTTGCTCCACCCAGTTATTTAGTATAAATGCCATTAGTACTAGTACTATTAGTAAAAGTTTCAGTTATCAGTAACAGTTTTATGCTGTGAGTTGTCCTCATCCTCAAATCTGTTTTTGTGTGGTATGTTACAGCTGCTGAAGATAACTTTCCAACAGTGCCAAATCCCTCATTTTTCAGAAAAAAAAGCTGTTATTAATATTAGTGTCAGTGTTTTTTCAACTTAATTTACATTTTTACCCACTAGCGGTTTTACCTTCCTGCAGCAGCACCAAGCATGGATTTGCTGTTATCTAATTAAACTGTGTGATAACCACTTCATCACAGTGGTTCACCGGCTGTCCCTTGAGCCCTCTCTGTTTAGCAAGTTAGCTTTAGCTCGATCCCTATAAATGAGTGCAGCGGTTCCGAATGGATTGACTGTCTTGGACAGGTTAGATAATCAATTAGTAGCATATGTCCCAAAGGGAGTTAATTACAATTGGCTACAATTGTTGTGTTCGCTTTCCCACTCTGGGTCTAAGACTGGCAATAAGGAAGAAAAGCCTCAGGGTGTGGAGCCTTCTATTTTCACTTTTGAACAACAGCAGCTCCTGCACCAGAAAAGGAGAGTTGTGGTATCTTTTGTGGTTAAGTAATCCTCAGGAGATTTTCTTTTTCTTTTCTTTTTTTTTTTAATCCGGCTCTGATAAATTGCCCAAACAGAGGGGAGCTGAGCCGTCATGTAGAGCAGAGGGGCTGAATGCACTGTTCTGAAGAGTGCTTGTTAGATTCAGCCCTGGCTCATTTGTTTCAGACAAGTGCATCCGGTTTTGGGCCTGGTCAGCCTCTGCACACCAATTTCCTCTTGGGCTGAATTGCAGTTTGAATCTCTTGTGATGCTAAATTACATGTTCTGTGTAAAGGCAAACGACTACATTAGATGAATTGGCACCTTTGCCACATTGCATGACCCATATGTCAGGGTACGACTCTGACCTGATGTCCGCTCCTGTGGATCGAGACTTGGCAGTGAAGAGGAGAGACCTGACAATTACTGTTGTTGGTGAATGTGTGGTCTTGTGTGACTTTCTGTCCTTGTAGATGTCGTATAATACAAAGCGATGATGGAGCCACGTGTGGTTTCATCATAAATTCTGAACCTTTCATTTCCAGTGCGAGCCATTGCAATATTAGTGCTCTCTGGCAGCGTTCATCCTGTTATCCATCGCAAGCGTAACACTTTCACAGTGTGGGGGCGTGTACCAATTCATTAGGCCTCCAAAGTGTCTGGGATCCTCTGCCAGTCCTCTGCTTGGTGTCCTCTTAATGAGGACGGCCAGCCCAGGCAGTTTGCATTGGCTTTCAATTTAATGGAGCTCTGACTGTGCGAGGGAGGGGGGGGGCAACAGATTGTACAGTCATGCTGTCACAGCAGAGGGTGCTGGCGGAGGCTCGGTGGGAGAGAGCAGAGGAGTGAAAGGGTGGTTGAAACAATGCTCACCTCAAGAGGATGCTGGAGACAGGAGTTAATTTTAACATGTCGTGACTTGAAGAGACAGCGTCTCTGGTGTGTTCGTCATGACCCATTCATGAAAAAATGTTTGCCTGCTCCACTGATCTTTCAGTGAAATTAATAATAAAATCACATTTTCTAAAGAGAGAAATTTTTTGAACATCCTGATTAAACTGAATATTCAGTCATTCACTGTCGTTTAGCTCTTTCATTATACATGAACTTTTGCTTAAGGTTTATCCAATTACGAGTACAGACAAAACACTCATCTAAAAGAGCCAAACGCTTGTTTCTTTGCTATAACAACAGGGCAGCATAACAACACGGGTCGCAACAATTGATTGTTTTCTTTAGCGAT
Source organism: Lates japonicus (assembly GCA_033238685.1). Taxonomy (NCBI): domain Eukaryota; kingdom Metazoa; phylum Chordata; class Actinopteri; family Centropomidae; genus Lates; species Lates japonicus. Next base: position 396,616 of record BRZM01000074.1, on the reverse strand, counting down.
TAAAAAAAAAAGTATTTTTTCAATAAACTGTTAGAAAAGAGGTGGAAGTTGGTGGATTTTGGGCTTTTTTTATTTAAAAGTTGAAAGATTAGTTAATTATTTGTGATGCAGATGAATTTTTATTTCAGCTATAATAACAGCAGAATCAGCTCTTTAAATTTGCTCTGACCCACCAGAGAGAATAAGATTGCATGTTTTTTTGCCACTGAAGAAAGATCTTAGAAAAATGAAATCACAGGAACTGGGAAAGGCAAGGGAAGACAGCGTTCCCAAACTCAGTGAGCCTGAGAAATGTGTGTTTGTGTGGAGCCTTATCTCTTTGCATGTAGTCCACACCATGACTAGAGAGAACATTTAAGGTGCGGTGATAGTAAATGACTCAGATGTTTTTGAAGCAGGAGGATGGAGAATATACTGTACGGTACATCTATGATGAGATCCTGGTTGTTTAAGCTCATTTAGCCTCACTTGAATTTGAATATATTAAGATTACATTTCATTGCTTTACAGTCATATTTCAACTGACAGCACTGCTTCAACTTTCTACTAATTCTACTAATAACTAACTAATTCAGCCTCATGTTTAGTTGTCTGGGTCGCTGCAGATTGGACATGTCATGCCAAGCAGAGAGCTCTTCCTATCAACTGTCCCATCTCATGAAAACACACATCACTTAAAGGTTCTCAAGGGCAGTATATTAGAACAGAACATAATGTTGTCTTCCATCCCTGGGGAGCCCAGATGGAGTACAGTGTGCATTCTTGAAAATGCCTCCGAGCTTGGGCATGTGTTGTCAACAACACGTGCTACTTTGTGTTGCCCCACACTGGGAGGAAACACAGAAATAGCCTCTGAGTCTTGGGTCCCAGGGGCTATGAAAAATTCACTCCGCAGGCCCAGAGTATCGGCGGCAACAGGCAGACAGCTGCTTGCTTGATTACTGGCTCCATTCTTATTTCATTATTTTACCTTCCACCTTGAATGGAGGTTGAAGGTCTCCCAGCAAGTGATTATTTCCCTAAGGAGACTTGTCTGTTTGCCCGCCGCCGATTCTGAAGTAAATACAGCATTATTGACTTTCTAGCAAATTCTTATCATTGTGTTTTTTCCCACATTTGGTTATAGGCTGTCACTTGTACAGTAACTGTGCTGTGCAGAATTCCAGAGACACGGTAAGCCAGGGTGATAGCAATATTCACAACTGCAGGCATAAAAAAAAATCATATTTGACTAATCTGTGACTGTAAGAGGTGTAACACTATAAACATCCTGGTATTAATGAGGAAACAATAACAATAAAACTGACTTCATCTGGCTGCTGAATAATACAATCTTTGTGAGTGAAAATTGAGCAAACATGTTTGTAGACCGGGACAAAGTGCTGTAACTGTTAAAGGCTTTTCCCATATTCACTAACCAAACATAACTTCTCCCTCTAGTTGGTTATCTGCATGCAGGGTTAGCTTTTTAAGATCAAGATAAATATCTGCAGCAGGTCTTTTTATTACTGGAGCTCCTTGTTGTTTCATCCACCGTTCCCTTGGGGCTTCCCTGATTATTAAAGCCATTCATCAAATTAGAGAAATACCTTTTCCCACAGGGATGTCTGTTCACGGGCTATTTATTCACCTTGGCGGAAGTTACGGTGTTAAGTTGGATTTTTATGTCTTGGTATTTACTGTGTCTGATTTTTTTTCCTTCTGAATGAATCTTCTTTCTTCTCCTCGGTGCCCTACGGATGTGTCTCAAATAGAGGTATTGAGTTAATGAACCCGATTTTACCAGCTGTCCCTGTAAGGTGGCACCTTTTCAGATGAAAAATGTTTGCACTTAACTTAGAGAAGGATTTCCACATTTCTTCCAGCTACCAGGGCATCATTTCGAATGCCTCTCTGTGTCTTAGTCTTGCAACACGTGGCTATATACATATATATATATATGGCTATAAGTTATGTGCCAACATTCACAAAGTCCGTGTTTCATGCTTTGTAATACAAGCATGTCTTGATTATATTTTCTCTGTATTTGTATTTTCTTTTACAATGTGAGAAAAGACACTAGACAAAAAGATGTTATGTAAAATGTTGTATCATTTTCAACATTTGGAATGCTGTTATTAGCTCTCTAGCTTCACTAGCCCCTGTAATTTATATTTACAACTGTGCCCTTGCTTTTTCCTGTCATGCTAGCTTTTCCCTTTGCTTCAGCAGACGGGTGCATTTTGCTATGGAAAATCAATTCAGACCGTGTCCCGATCATTTGCAGCGCCTCCGCTGTCGTGCTTGAGTGGCCAGCTAACGTTACGGAAAGGAAGTTGCATTTGAAGTCAGCGAACAGATGGACAGTGCATTTTAGAAACTCCTCCCGCTGGAGTACAAAGAGTATTTTCAACAGATATGTAATTTTCCAATGTTCAAATTTCTGATAAAAAAGTGACAACCATAATAGCCAAAATCTGATGTAGCTCATTCTTCTGTACCAAAAACTATTAAAAACACATCAGTCAGCCACAATGCTGCTCTGATTGACATTTTTTGTCATTACCATGATAAAAGTCACTCCCATATACACTATTGTGGTGGTGCCACAGCACTGTATGTGGGACAATGTGTATAAATCCACGGCTTTAAGTAGTCCCTAATAAATGCACTATTTACTCTTGTTTAAGTGACCTTTTTTTTTTTAAAACTACAGTGCCCAGCTGCTTTCGGCATTTATTTAGCCTTTTTTAAGAGTGGAACTACTTGAGGTCTGTCGTCAGTTGGAACAATTTGCCTATAGGAAAGCATTGAGAAATGGACTGAGTCACTGTTGGTTTTGGTCTCGAGGGATATGTTGACTATAAGAAAAATACAGACAAATACAAGCCTCATCCTTTAATGGTTTGACAAAGAAAAACAGAAGCTTGCAGGGTTGGTGACAAGCTTACCCTGCAAACCTCTCCGTCTGTCACAGGCACACACACATGGACAAGCAAAGATACGGATGTCACACTTGCTTCTCGTCCATGCTAATAAGCCCTCTGTAATTTAGTCATCCTCAAACAGCTCAAGCTCCCTCCATAGCAGGGAGGGAGAGCGAGAGAGTGAGAGCGAGAGGGGGAGAGGATCGATGGATTGACCTCACACTGGCGCTCAGGCTGGATTTATGCCTCTCACTTTGACCAGACGCGAGAAAATACTTGAGAGTGGTCTCTTTTGGGTTTGAGCAGTGTACATGCTTTTTTTTAATATATTTATGTTCTCCACCGCATTGTTTTCTTTCATTATTCTCTTCCCTTTTCATTTTTAATGAGTCTTTGGTGGATAGCAAGCAGCCACCTCTGTGTTCTTGTGGCCTCGCTTCTATCATTGCTCTCTGAGCAATATAGTGAAAAATGACAAGGAAGACTGTTTTAAAAATGCATGTACTGTACTTGCATCTTCAAACATGGGTCCCCTGCCTCTACTGGAGGACGATTCTGACAGTACTGCCTTTATGAGAATCTATACTTAGAAAAGGCTAAGCCAAGCAAACTCATTCTGAGCCAGCTATATAGCATAATAAATGAGACAAACCAGTGTGCTTGAGATCTCCCTGGAAGTCAATATCCACTTCAGAAGTACATGTTTTCACTCTTTTCTCTGCCAGTTTGGGGCCATGAAAATTTATCTCTGGAGTCAGCTTTTATGTTGATTTAGCATTCTACCAAGGTTATGGAATTGATTTCTGGTGACGCTGCTGTGATTAAAGTCAGGAAACAGTTGGATGTCTGCTGAGCAGGCCTGTCAGACCCGACGACGGCAGAGCACTCAACGGGAGACAGCGTGTTTGTCAACAAGTTGTGTTTCACAGCCGGGTTGAAGAGGGTGCATAGCAAACTGAAAGGCAATTTGACAACAGCCAGATCGATAAAGCCGGTAGGAGAAGGAGAAGGAGGAGAAAGAGGAGGAAAGACAGGAATGGCAGGAAGGCGGGGCATTTGTGTGGGTGCAGCGTGAATTGGTGGTGCTAATAATTTGGGACGTATGCTAGGTGTGTATCTGTTAAAACGGTGATAACATCTTTGCATTCATGACATCCTTCACATGATATTGTTAGGGATCCTTAGTTAGTTAGTTAGGAATTAGCAGATTAGGGCAATAAGTCACTCTTATTGTCTATCAACTGTACTGTATTGTAGTTTTACAAAATTTTCCAAGTTCCAAGCAAATTCTAATTAAATTGAATACAATTTATTTTAAAAGTTTTGGTTTTACACATGAGTTTCTGATGTAAGGCACACTTAACAGTGGATCAAAGCACATTACGCTTAACGTCAGTTATTTGTGATTTTCCATATAGTTTCCTTATTGTGACATGCAGCTCCAACCCATCAAGCATGGACGTGTACTGGGGTGTCCTGCGGTGTCTGCACCAGGACATTTGCAGCGGATCCTTTGGGTCCTGTGGGTTGCGTGTTGGGGCATCCATGGATCTGGCTTGTTCTGGCGCATCCCACAGATGCTCGATTGGATTGGGATCTGGGGAGTTTGGAGACCGGGTCAATGCCTCAAACCATTTGCAAGCAGTTTTTGCAATGTGGTGGGAGCATTGTTCTGCTGGGGGAGGCTGTTGCCATCAGTGAGTGCCGGTGCCCTGAGGGGACGTGCTTGGTATGAAACAATGTTTAGGTGGATGGTATGTGTCAAAGCAACATCCCAAGTTTTCTCAGCAGAATATTGTATTGTAATGAGATGATCAGGGTTATTCACTTCACTATTATGTAACGCTTCACTAGATACAGATTATCAATTTCATGTCATTCAAATATGACACACAGATTAATGTTTGATTCTTTAATTTTTTTATATAGAACTTGTTTTAGGTGAAAATCGATACAATTCAAATTTGAAATTTGATATGAAACAAGTTCATTCTCATCTTGCAGCCTGTCATGGTATTCTTTCATAAAAATGGAAACCAATTTTCAATTTTTACAAGGGTATTACATTTACAGTTACATGAATATGGAACAGGCAGATATCAGGGGCACAGGAGGAAACAAAAGATGATGTGGTGGTTTGGTAAGGGTGAGGTAGACTCAGAAGACCTTGTATAACACTATAAAAAATCAAAACATTAGATTTTTTGTTTTACAGTAGTTAGATGCATAGTGTGAGGAAGATTCAACCTGGAGGGGAATAAATGGAGAAACCATATTTAGAGTTGTGATGGATCTTCTTCAGTTGGCTGCTGAGGGAAGCTGACTTAATTATTTGGTGAATATAAATAAGTTTCAGTGAGAAATTAAGAAACACAATTTCCTTGTACTCTGTCATACTGACACAGTTCTACTTCCATGGTTTAAGTGAGAACAAAGGGAAATTTCATTTTTGTACAGGGATTCAGTTCATCTCATATTTTCTCTTTATTAATGGCAAATTGTACTCACCTCCAGTTCTCTGTAGAGTTTAGAGTTGTTATTACCCAAGTCTCTCCAGCACCTTATCCAACAAATTTGGGATATTCCCTCAGTTTCTTTAGCTTTTCTGAGTTAAAACTAGAGTAAGAAATCAGATTTTCACCTAGATTTTAAATACCCATGCAGTATTTATCATATTTTATAATAAAAAAAACATGAGAGATTACATGTTTAAAAAGCACATCCACATTGACGTATGATAATGGGTTTAAAATTAAATTAAAAGCAGATGCCCTTGCATCCAATGTCAGCCCCATATAAATTATAATGCTTTACTGAATAATAAAGCAGCTGAAAAACAGACATCTTTATTCTCTGTTGGTGTCTCAAGGCCTACAGCATGAGTGAGGTCATGAAAAGTTTCTCTGCCTAGTTGTAAAAAGTAACAAAAGCTCTGATGCACATTGAGACAGAAACCCTGACGAAAGTTTCATTGTCAGTATGTCAAAGTTCCATAAAGAAATAAAAAAACTTAAATGGATCTCTTTGACAGACACATAAAGAAACCATATCCATTAGTGAGGAGAGACATTGAAGGAAGCATATTCTAACTCCCTTTACAAGCACAAAGACTGACAGGCTTGTAGGGTTATTATAGACTGTAACACAGCTCAAGAGATGATTGCACTTTTTGTCATGTTTAAAGCACAGTTAAAACCTTCGCCTCTACCAGTTTGGTCAAAATGTCACCAATAAAGCTTATTTTACAAGAGAGTTTTAATTTGTAGCAAGCAGTTACCTGTGTTTTTATTGCACTGATCTTTGCATCCAACAGATGACCTAGTGAGGTTTGGTGGATGGGTACAAGACTATCTTTGCTACTGAACATATTTTCATGTCCATTGTGCATAACCTAGAGCACTTGAACGAATCAACTTTATTGATTATACTATGTTACTGCTATTCACCTTATCTTCTATTTGTATGTATACACTTGGAAAGTAGGTAATGTAGATAGATACTGTATCTTCCAATTAAAACACTTTTACATGTGATTTACAGATCTTTTCAATGTGCCTCATTGTAATGGTTAATGATGTGGCCAGTTTCTGTGTGCAAAGCCACACATTTTCTGGGGGAAGGCAGAAATGTTGCTGTTTATTCAACAGAAACTCGTACAGTTGGTCAAAATAAAACTGTGCACATGAGCGGCTTGCATGACCCCTAAAAAGCTGTAGACCAACACTGACAGTTTTTGCTAATTTTGAACTTACTGTGGCATACTTTAGAGCTGGAGGATTATTTGTATTGCAGCTGTGGTCCCTTTGCATGCTGTAACATCTGACATCTCACAAATACAATATGTCTTTTGATCTGTCTCTGCTGTGTCTACATTTAGCTTTTTTTGTGAGCAAAGTTCAAAGAGCATAATGACAATTATATTTCATCTGTGTGGTGAAAGAAACAAAAAATGAGGCAGTGTTTGCAAAACTGCAGATATATTATTTTTTTATAATGCTTCCAGCATAATGTGGGGAGTCTTCCATAAATGTATCTTCATTTTTCCGTCCTCCTCCTCCATCTGTTGGGGAGAAGAGTTTCTGCGCTGTGCTTTGATCTTTTTTGAATTGTTGTGATTCTCTGTGCTTTAGTTGTGTGATTGGGAGGCACTGATCTGTGTGTGTGTTGTTTGTGTTAGAGAGAGAGACCGTATGTATGTTAAGTGTTGCAGGATGATAATTGGAGAGGTTTTTTCCTGCCTCCAGTGCTTACAGGGACACCTTGTGCATTCATTATGATTCATTTGTGACAGGAAAATGTTACACATTACACCTTTTAACATGCATTTCCAAATCCACCCAGTCACATAAACACTTATACAGCGCTGTGTGCAGAATACAAGCCATAGGGCACCACACACAGTGAGACACACACACACGCAGGGTAAGTCTCCCAGGATGCTGAACACCTGCCAGCGCCAGTGGGCAAGGCTCCAGGAGATGTAGTGAGCTACTCTGAGAGTGTTGGAAGCATCTCTTTATGCCAGACACCAGAGAGCCAACAGACACAGACTGCCCACTCAGCGAGAGAAGGAGAAAGTAAGGAGGGGAACTGAATTAAAACGAGGAAGGGAGGTGAGGGTATAGAAAAGGCTTGGCTGGAAAAAAAAGAGGCAGAAGGACTGATAGGTAGAAAGTAAGAATGAAAGGGCGATAGAAAAGGGAGAGAGAGGAGTAAAAACCCAGTGTTTTTTCAACGACAAGAGGGGGAGATTGGTGGGAGATGTTACTGAGTTGGCGAGAGAGACGGCAGGAGAGAGAAAGAGCTAAGAAAGGATTTAAACAAGAGAAAGAAAGAGGTGGAAAATTGAGAAAAATCTTTCGTTTGCAGAACCGGGTTCTTATTGGCTGGCAGGGGAAATGGGAAAGTGCAGGAATTACCTTGCAGCTATAAGCCTGTCCTGCTGTAGCTCTGGACTCTCGAGTGTATTTCAGGACTCCCTGTGCAGCTCTCTCCTTGACTCGACTTTGACTTCACACTCTGTGGTTTCAAATGGCTGTGGAGACTCAGCTAGCTTCATTAATTCTTCACCACTTCTCCTTCATACTATACTTTGGTTGTAGAAAAGGACTGACATAAACAAGAGATAATAGATGAAAGAAATCACAAATGGTGTAGAAAGCAATAGCCAAAAATGTATTGCTTTTATGATATGAATCAAGAATAAGTACCATAATCTTTAAAATCATTTCTTTGCACTGGGTTCTGTGGTGTCATTTCCCCCAAAACCAAAAGAAAAGGGCAGAGCTGTTAAGATTAGCCTACACTCTGGGTGGGGATTTTTGTTTTTGCGTAACTTACTTTCCGAAAAACGTAGTATGAAATATTGGCTTCAGAAATAACGCTGGGTCAGATTACTACTATAGATAAGCTGTTCTAATTAATAATTAATACTGTTGAATCCATTTTTTTTTTTTACACTTTTTGTCCCTGTAATTTTGGTTTCCATTGAAACTCTTTATATTCAAAATATGGCACTGCACAATGTGTCTACAGTTTGACAGGCCTGCTCTGCCTAGTATGGTTGCCAAACTATGATTGGACAGTTTCTGTTTAGCGAAAAGGTTTAGCTTTTAACAGTCAGTTGATAATGGAATAATCTGTTCATTGTATGTTGATCAACTAATCATGTAATAAGACAATAATTTCAATGTTACTTTTGTTAAATGAGATTGTATATTTTTCCACATTATCCTTTTTTTATGCTGACTTGTTCTTGTGTCTTGTGCTGTATGCCTCACAAGCCTCTTTTTTGTCTGCAGGAACACAGTCTTTTCAGAGTGACAGATGCTGCTGTCTGTGCTCTGCCTCTGGCTGTTGATACTGTATCTTGAGGACAAAAAAAGTGCCAACACTTGCATCAAATACTGAGAAAACTCGTATGATTGAAATGCCACCCTCTGTTGTTTTGCTCATATATTTTATGCACAGTGAAGTTCTCTGCTTTCCCAGCCTTCAGCCAACAAACCAGCAATCCTTGTAAAATGCCTCTGCTGTTTTGGTCAGGCAGATAAATAAACTTGATTCAATTAAATGCTTGTATATTTAATATGTAGTACCTTCCTGTATGTAATATGTAGAAATAATGCAGCCAGTCTTCTCGCCCTCTACCTTTGCTATCACATATAAAAGGTGTAAAGATTCCAAAGAATCCATGAATTCCATGTCATGCATGCCTTATCTTGCAATTGTAGGATAACAGCTGAAATAAATGCCTTTATATTTGTCTTCTGAATTGTTTTTAAGGAAGCTTAAAATGCATCTCTCAGTCTTCATCAGTAGATGGAGGTTGCTGTTGTATATCTGTCGATGATGACCACAAGATGTGGTAGAACACTTCAGAAAAAAAAAAAAACTCAACTAATACCTGCTGTTTCATGTTAATAGCCACTTTAGTCACAGCATCATGCGTTGCGTTGCTACATACCATAGCCTCAGGGCATGTGTTGTATAGCACACCTCTCATGACCCACTTGTAGCTGACAACTCTGAGAGTTGTGTGCTCTCTATTCTTCATGAGATCTGCCTCCCAACATGAGAAAACCGGGAAGAAAGTATGTTCTCTGGCCTTGTATCTGTCAAAATAATATTAGTATGGATTCATACTGTAATATGGAGATGGAACAGGACTGGAGAGATTTGACTGAAATGTGTCCTTATCTCGCCTGTTATTTTTCAGTCTCAGGAGAATTTGCATAATAGAGAGGGAGCTAGACAGGAAAGTAAAAGGAGTTATTCTCAAGTGGTTAGAGTGTGCTGTTTTTTTTAACCATCAAATGCTGCCTGCTCATACATAATGGACCTTCATGTTGCCATGACAAAAGCATGTAATAATTTAACACCTTACACAATCAGGAGAGCATTTCAAGTATTTAAATCCTAAATATGGAGACATGTTGTTCATACTCTGGCCAACTTGTTTATCTCTCAGCTGAAGAATTAAAAATATATACATGTCTTTAAATGCTTTGGTTGTGGTTTTTAATGGATGACTCAAAATCCTGTCAAGAGACGTAAAGTAAATTTGTTTATTTATTAGTTTTCACTTCAGTCTATAAATGCAGGTGCTATTTTCAGCAGAACCAACACGGGGAGAGCATTAATTGATGTACACGTTTCTCACTGACAAATATTGATGAATATTTATCCTATATATTCTGAAAATGTGTTGTTGATGGACTGTTTCTGTATATGTTTTGCATAATGAGACAGAAAGGTTGTTTTTACTGCAGCAAAAAGGTATGTTTTAAGTAGACGGACTGAACCCTTATCAGTCTGGTTCTCATCTCAGCTTTTCCTATTGCTTTTCCTCACTTTTCCATCTACCTTTTGCAGCTCTTTCTTCTCACCACTCACCTCAGTTCACCTCTGCCCTCTTCCTTCTTTTTTCTCTTTCCCTCTCTTTCCTCTTCCTTCTACCCTTCTTGGCCCCTGTACGGCTCCATCCCTACAGTACGCCTCCTCCTGACAAATGAGGCCACTGCCTGGCCGCAAGCAGCGGTGCAGCAAGGGCACGGCTCCTGAGGGCCCAGTCAGTCAAACGACAGCAAAGCCCTCTCTGCCGTTTCTCTGTTCTCAGCCTTTTTCCCTCCATCTTCCTGTTCATCCCCAGCTTCACACAAGGCCGAGCGAATGTCAATTACAGATATGGTGACTAACCTCTCTCTTTGCTCACCTGGTTTAAAAATTCTCAGTCCATCTGTCTTTTGTGGGGTTTTCTCTGAAGGAGAATTGCTCTGTTGATGAGAGGTAGAATGTTACCTATATATAGAACAGACTGTTATCACACTTGAGGTGCGACAATGGGCTCACGTGAAAATTTTCACTGTTTTACGTAGGAGTTGGTCTCATTTGTTTCGTATTTCCACGTGTGTATAATGACAAGAAATTTTAGTGTTTTGTAAAATGCGTTTATACTCACTCTGAGTGTGAATCAGTGGGAGTGATGTGTTTGTGGGATTTAATTTTTTGGAGCAGAAAGTTTAAAAACTTGGAACAATACAAATTCATCAAATACATACAGTTACATTAAAATAAAGCTGTACATTTATTAATCTAAGGACTTTTAACCTGAATTAATCAATAGTTTTCTATTTAGAACAATGGAACAGGTGGTTATGTGCATGTGAAAGGTGTTAAACCCAAAGATAATTATCAACTGACTGCAGTTCTCTTTTGCCGTAAAGAGCATTTTAGCGTCTTTTAGCTTAATGTTTTGGTTGTACGGCCTGCAACCTCTCTGCTCTCATTAAGCAGCAACATGCAGCTGTTTTTACCAAACAATCTCTGGTAAACTCACTGCACACCCACCTGCCCAGCTCCTAACAGCTGACATAATAAATTTGTAAAAACACAGTTTAAATTGCCTTAAAAAACAAAAATTAACTCTATTTTAAATTCATAGTTGTGTAGTAATAGTGAAAATGCCAAACACAGCACAAACAAAAAAGTAATTTGTTCAGCGTTCTTAGAGCAGTAATATTTCTTTTAAGTGCTCATATAAAATCAATGCAATCAGTGAGACACATAAGAGTGTATTTGGTGGATGTGAAAATGAGACTCACTGTGGTGTGATACTGTCCATTTGCATTTAATCAATGCAGATCACCTCGGATGGTTTACATGTTGTCTACTTTCACTATACAGTGTATTGACTACATTATGATTAGGATGGTCAGTACTGTGTGAATATTGCCATGCAGAACATTAAACTGACTATAATGAGATCATATTTTATGGTATATAACCTCAGCACAGTGTTTGCATTGATTCCAAGTTAATTGTACAAAAGAGCCAAGCCATCATAAAGTTTAATTTGTTTAGTTTGACTGATGACTGGGTTCAGTATCTTTATCTATTTTAGCTTATATAGTATATGTATGTAAATTTATAATTTTTATTTAATGTAAAGCTGTCACTCAAATCACTTTGGTCTGAAATCACTCACAGATCACTTTGGTTGTCAACATAAATGACATCTCCAACAATAGAGCAGGTGGGAAAAAGAAAGGTTTCTAAAAAAAAATTCAGTTATGCATATCCCCTTTTAATTTAATTATGGTATAATCTATTAACAGTTAATTAGTTGATGTTTTCTCTATCCTTGTTTTTCCTTCTTCATTTCTTCAATTGTGCACTGCACACAGGCAGAATTATCTCTCTTTGTAGTGCTTAGTAAAAGTAGATTAGCAGTGTGGTTTAAGAAAGCTGAATATGTGTTTGCATATAAAGGACTCTTTTGCTCAGTTGTCTACAACAGACTAGAGGATTACAAAGATGCTGAGTCAGATGAAATTCGATGGAAAGTGTGCCGTTATGATGAATTATTGACCGTCACTGAAAGCTACTTGAGAGAAAATGATGTTGTCGGTGTATGTGGTTGATCTGAGGTGCGTGGGTTTGAAGTGCAGTGACACTTCCAAATTAGTATATCCGTGCAATGTTCAGCCTGGGCCGCTGTATCATCAAAAGAAGGATTATATAATGTTCTTGACACCGTTTCAGTTCAGTTTATGTTCTGTTTTCTTTACGCCACCCTAGAAGCAAAGAGATCATTCAGTCTGAAAAAGGGCTTGTTCCTCTTGGTTTGGAGAGAAAAAATGGTCACCAACTAACCTGAGCACCATTTACATTTTACAAATAGCATTGGTTTGTTAAAGCTGGGGTGTGAGACTTTTTCATGTAAATTAACACCTATCACATTCAAGGCATTGCCATATGAGTTCACACAGTGCTTCTTGCAATATTTATTTGGCTACCGACACCTTGTACTACGTGTATGTCATGCAGTTTTCTGTTGCTGAAGTGTGATGCTGCAATGTCACCAGTGAAATGCTGTCTCGCTCTCTGAACTCTCTGAGAAATAGAAATCTTGAGGATTTGTGTTTTCTGTCATTTCGGAGATGTGTTAAGCCCATCATTTCCCTCAACTTTCCTTTTTTTGGTCTCCTGCAGCTCTTTTTACAGAGGTGCCACATGACATCACGACACAGAGCGGTGAGGATGTAGAGATGGCTTGTTCCTTCCGTGGGGCGGGTTCTCCCTCCTACTCTCTGGAGATACAGTGGTGGTACATCAAGGACCACAGAAATTGGCAAGAGAAGTCGGCTCAGATCACAAATTACGTAAGCTGCAAGGAAAACAGGTTTTTCATGTTGTTTTTGTTGATTAGTGCAGAGTTACTTGTTAGCTAACAGTAATTAATTACCTGCCAATGATATTGTTAGCTAAATGTAATAAGTACTTGAAAATAGTTAGCTAACAGCTGGACGTGTCTAACAGTACTGTTCGACACATTCCACTTCTGCCAATGCAAGGGGCAGCAGTATAAAAGCGAATTAACCGAAAATAACTTGTGTACCGGAACACCTGCTTTTTTAATAAAAGTAATTGACATCCATCTCATAATCCATTCATAAAAACACATAATTTGAACATGGATGGTGTTGTTAAAAGTTTACTTTAAGCTCATCTGAGAGCATACATACTGAATGTTTATTTACAAAATGTAAACCATAGAAAAAAATAAAATAAATGCTACGAGCTCAGTGTCTCAATGTCTTGATAAAGGCTTTAACTGGCTGTGTGAATAGGCAACTCAGTCTTTGTGCTTTGCCCATGTTTAAAAAAAAAAAAATCCGAACAATATATTTAGTGGTTGCCAGTAAATATAAATAGAAAAGAAAATGCAACTATTTTCTCTTTATCAACGAGCTGCTTCTGCAGATAGTTAGCGCTATAAAGCAGTCTATCTTAACATTATCTATGACAGAGCTATTTTCTCATACATGATGACTGAGAGGGCGTTTTGGTGATAGTTTTACTCTGCAACCCATATTTTTTCTTCAAGGTTAAACCTTTCTTTTTTAAAACACTGTTAACTAAACTTACAAAGTCTGTTTTCAGTTTCACAGTTTCATTTTCTGCATTTCAGTTTATTTGGACACAACAGCTCGGACTGAACCTAAAGCTCACTGTATGTCAGGCAGAGGGAAATGCAATATTAGCCATGGCAGAAACCCTCTAGCACGGAAACGAAGGGATAATTGCTGATTAGCATTTGCCAGCACTGGGGGAACAGGTTGACTCTCCCATCATGGGGGAACTCAGGCTCCCCTGTTGTGCCTCTAGACACTATAATTGGCACTGAGAAAGAAATAGATTTTCAAAATCTCTGTCTGCTCCATGCATAATTCATACCTATGCCCGAAAGAATACCTCTGTGCCTCTGCATACACATTCACAGACACACTCCTGCTCAGAGGCTTACGTGCTTGGCGCTGTAGAGCGCGTGCTCACACACACACACTCATTTAAACATGCACATATAAGCATGCATACATATGTACACACAAACATAGATAAAAAGCTCAACCACCAGAGAAAATGGTAGATCAGCAGTCCAAAGAAGGTAAGTTAAAAAACAAACTGGTGAAAACATCAAACATGTTCATCCACTGTAATATTTTGCTTTCTGCGAAACGTTGCTAGCGATGAGATTCTTTTTTTAGAAAGGTGCAGCTTTTCGTTGCTAATGCACCACCCATATCTCTGTGCAGGTTGTACCCCTGGAGGAGACGTCCAAAGATGCCACCAAAATTAGCGTGAGTTTGATCTGGCATCAGCTGTCAACTAGCACAAAGCAAAGTCAATATCAAAGAAAACTAACTGACTTTTTTGTGATTGTGACATCCACTGTTTTTGCATGATTTATTTCCATTCACTCGTAAACACAGTAAAGTTGAGAAAAAGTGTAGCTGAGAATTATTTAGGATATATTTGTGTTTCATTGTATTTTATATCTACCATAAGGCTTTAAATATGTGCGCACCATTTTATTTTCTCTTTAGGTGGTAAAAGTGGCCGGCAGCAACATCTCCCACAAGCTCCGTCTCTCCAGTGTCAAGCCGTCAGACGAGGGCACATACGAGTGTCGTGTCATTGACTTCAGCGGTACTGTGGCGCAGCACCACAGGGTTCGCGCCTACCTCCACGTGGAGCCTGAGAGCAGTCAGGGGCCTGGTGATGCCCAGCAGCGGGAGGCGGGACACCGGTTGCAGGGGAACAATCCGCACCCCCACCGCGAGACAGAGGGCAGGGAACTGAAGAGGAGGTCAGCCGGCAGCACCACTGACTGTAATGAGAGCTGCGTGCTTTAGGGCGGGCGGTCTGACTGTCTGTCTGCATGGTCATGACTTATCTCTGACGAGGGGGACGGTCATCAACACACACGTCACCACAGGGCCAAGGCATCTGGACCCTTTGTGTTTCATGGTTTGTTTGTCTATCTTTAATAGTGTTGTTTGGATGCCAATGCTGTTGAATGCCAATAAAGGGCACTATTTTATTGAAAGTGTATATGATTATGTTCTCTTTGTTGCTTTGGTTTTTGTCTTTGTGCTTTTTCCTATTGCATTAAGTTTGTGTTTATGTGGCAGCAAGGCTGTAATAACAAAGACTTTTATTTTGTTATTTTGTTTGAGCAGGACTCCTTCGGTGGCCAAACTCCTAGAACTTTTCCTCACAAAGTTACAGTAAATGTCTGTAGAGAGTCAGATTTATTATGGCTATCATAAATAATAGAGCACAGTTGGGGTTCACTGATACAGACACAGAACACACCCTTTCCTTTTGCAATGTGCCAATTCTTCTGTCTTTTACTAAAACAATTGCCAAAAGCCGCAGTATTTTAATGTAAATGCTTTTCAAGGAATAAAGAATAAATTAAGCTTTTTTTCATTATCTGAAAAGTGCATTGATTTCATTTCTGTAATCTTTGTTTTAACACTTTGAGAGAAAACTATGTGTATTTAGCTTTCTAAAACACAACTATAATGTTTGTTAAAATACAAATGTATGCCTTCATGACATTAAAATAATATATAAATTCTTGTGTATATTCACACTTGGCACTGTAGACTTTTACTGTTGTTGCTAAAATAAAGTTTACTCTGTGCTACTTAACCAAATGACTCAAGAAACACAACTGTGGTATGTTCCTCACTCAAGTTTTTGTCACTTTTCTCAACCACAATATAACTTTTTGTCTTAAGCTTTTACATGTTTGTCATCTCCTCTTGACTGTGTTAGTGCTGCTGTTTGGTATCTGTTCTGTTAAATACATTCATTTGAAATGAATTTGGTCTTTTTTTCCCCCATGATTCTGCTTTTCTCTTGTGTAATACATTTATTCAATATTCTTAAGGAATTAGCAGGAATTAAAAGGGGTGTGAGCTGATTGTTGATGAAACAACATACAAGGAAATGCATGAAGGAGCCTCTGATAAAGTTGCTGTGTCACTGTAAACAAATATTAATTGTTCTTTGTATGAACTGACATAGGGACTGAATCATGTTGAAGAACTGAAGCATTTCTCATGTTGAATGAAAGGATTAATGAAAGCAGTACGTGGTTTGAGCTTGAAGCAGAACATAACACTTAATTTGTCACATGCGAGTTATAAGCGAGTCAAAGGAAACTTAGTTTTGTTCTAACATAACAGGCTCTTAGTTGGATATGTTTTTTATCCATGTTTATTTAATTTCTTATTTATCTTTACTTTGCACTGGAAGCACACATTAGTGTGAGTGTGTCATGTTCTCTGTAACTAATTGGTTTGTAGATCCTTATGTGTTCTTAATTTAAACAGTGGTTTAAAAAAAATCATTTTATAGTGTTAAACTAATACATGCAGTCGAGGTCAGATCAAGTCATTTTCTGTATTTAACTGTCAAAAATGGGCAAAAGGCAAAAAAGTCCTTGTATCTAGTATAGTATGGTAAGAAGGTAATTTAGTTTTGACTTCCTCTATAAAATCTCAACCTTAAACAGTCACCTGAGTTTCACTCCTTTCACTCCACACATCCTGTTCAAAATTATATTAACAGTTGTGTGCTGCTGCCAGCTACTGTACAACACAAACAATGCACTCTGCAGAAGCTCTCCCACTTCCTGATGAGCACTTGGAGGTAGCATTTCTGACCAGCAGAGGGCAGCACTTCCTCTAAGCTTCAGAATAAGTCACACATGCACAAGTACTTGCATACACACATACATTATGTACCTTTTTTTAACCGAAAGTTAGTGATTTGTTTTAGGCCATATGACCACACAAATTGTACAGAGTAGCACTGCAGCTTGCCATGAGCAAGAAAGATTCTGTGTGCAGTTTTATAATCAAGTTGTGATAGAATCAGCTTTCAAATTTCTATAACTGCATCTTAGATCACTGAAAAATTGGCACACTTAGTTTCCTGTGATAATTACTTAATAGCATGTAGGACAATCGAGATGACAATGCCTGCTACTGTAATACTGTTTCTGCCAGTGGTCAGTACCTTCTGCAGGACTGCTGATACATCCCAACAGTAATTATACTGGCTCTGTGCACCAGAGAAGAGTGGTGGCTGCCAGAGATGCTAAAACAAGACTAGTGATATTGTTTCTGATATTGTTTGTTATTTCAATTATAATCATTTCTGTTGTTGTTTAATTCAGTGACATTTGGATTTTAAAGTCAATATCATCCTCTTTATTCCATTTGGAGGCATTCAGAGGACAGGCACAGACAGAATTAGGAGCCGGGGAAGGGCTGGTGAAAGGGCACAGGGGCCAGAGTAGACGATAAGACTGAGATAAAGAGGGATGCCATTTTTTAATATCCTGTTGGCTAAGTACTACAGGAGTATAGAAAAATTAAAGAGTACAAGGGGGGAAAGGTTTATTGATTTACTTGGCAGAAAACTGTAAATTCCTCTCTCTATATATATATAATCAGTGGAGAAGGATTTATACTGTACAGGAGGGGAGTTTACTAAGCTCTTGAAAAAATACACCCTGCATTGCATTGGCACTACAGGTTTATTAAATTGATCTGACGTGTGTTTGTGTGTCCAGAGGCTGTAGGTGGAATGTGCAAAAAATACAATATGTTGCAAATAAAACATCTACACATCGCATTCAAGCTCTCAGTCAAAAACATTTGTGCAATGGGATCAAAGACTGTGTGAAGACAGCATGACTGGTTGAAATATTATAACAAAATAATGAGACGTGTAACATATCTTTTATTTGTAGCGCTTACAAGGTATAAAAATAGTACATGGTACTTAGAAACCATTCATCACTTCAGATTGTGTGAAGAAATAGTTCAGATTCTGTCTAAAACATTTGCATGCACATATTTGATTAGCCTTACTGAGTACAAAACGTATTCAAGTCACAGTTAAATGAGTTTGAATGAGAGATAGATATACATGTAGCAATCAGCAACGTACAGTGAGATTCTAAATTATCTGAATAGAAAACATTTTATGTATTAAAACTGCAAAGAGGGTGCTTTGTGAGTCTTTAAATGGCTGAAAACTGCTCTAATAAGAAGAGTAAGAATGCTGCTGTCACAGTGAAAGGTGGAAACTTTTATTTCCCAATTATGACATTTCTGTAGCCCTTGACATGACACAGCTTGTTGCTGTCGAAGTCGACCACCAGCTTCCTCAGCCCGAAATGGGTGGGAGTGAAGTAAATTTTCACCTTGGCATCTTCCCCTGGTCCAACTGGGGAGCCCAGCCTGTAGGATAAATATTTAAACATTACTTTTGTGACACACACAGAGAGGACTTTATCACAAACCTCCGATTGCATAAATATTTAGACGATTGATAACGACTGACAATGACAGTTATGACTATTTATGGAGACTGTGCAGACAGAGCTGCAGCATTTTATCAGCTCAGAGTGAGGGTTAGAAAATTACAAAAGAAATATGCTTTAATAACTGATTACCTTTTGGATCTACCAGAGCTCTGGCCAAAAAAATTGCATTGACCATCACGTACATAGAGTCAGAAATCCAAAACTGCATTTATATAAAGTAATTGACTGGCTGCTTACTTTTCTCACTGAATGAAACCAATGAGTAGAAACAAATTCAAAGACAGATCATTGTTGAGTAATAACAAGCCACCTTACTGGTAGCTTACCCAGTGCTTTCTGGCTCTTCCTCCTGCCTCTTCCAGTAAACCCCTCTACTATTATTTTTTTCTTTACCAGCAGGCCCCTGTCCTGACTAAACTGCGGCACATCCAGCCACACATCTGGACAAAACCAAGACCGGGGCAACAACTCATAAATCCACATATCTCGTAATTTGGAATTTAAATGGGGAAGAAGTATTTCCATCATAAAAAACTGATGAAGTGCCAAAATGTTGTTTGATTTATTTTTCATGCCTCCTGCTTCTTTGTCTTGAAGAAAAAAATATTTCAGTGATTGAATAAGGGATAAACCGATAGGTAGGAAGGAACATCAATCATTGTGCATCCTTGTGTCTACTGAGGACTGTTGTTACATTTTCTAATTCATGTTGAGAATAACAAACTCAAGATGGATAACAAGGCCCGTACTTTTCAGAGATGACGCATCCTCCGGTGAGGTTGGCCCCCTCGATGCTAAAGCAGCAGTTCTCCAGTGGCTCTGGCAGCGGGTTTTGAAGGGTGATCTCTGCAGCCAGTTTGCGATTCTCCTTTGGTTCACCCAGGATCTGCAGAGCACAGAAACCTCCAGGTATTAGTTGCTGAAAATCTCATCATAGCTACAATACAGTTTTGCTTGGGTGAAGGTCTTCTAACACACAGGAAGAAGTGCTGATTTACAGTATACCTGTGCTGACATACTCTTGTACTGTACCTCCTCTGTGTAAGAACAGCATAGGCCA
The DNA here is from genome assembly GCA_033238685.1 of Lates japonicus. Lineage (NCBI taxonomy): Eukaryota > Metazoa > Chordata > Actinopteri > Centropomidae > Lates > Lates japonicus. The sequence goes on along the minus strand of BRZM01000074.1, from coordinate 376,956 downwards.
CAGTAACAGCTGTGTGAGTGAGCTTATATGGTACAGGACAGCTGATACAAAACATTTCTAATCAATTTTCAAGGCTTGTTTTGACCCTTAAATTTGAATTAAACAGGGCTTTGCATCTGTAATTATTTGCCATTGTAGCGCCTAAAAAAACAACAACATCCAGACAGGATTTAATGTACTGCTGTCTTGTTTTGTTTTTTAAAGTCCATGTCTAATGTTGCAGGTCACTGTACTCACTCTGACTTTGATTTCAGGATTCTCCAGCACAATGTTTCTCACTGTCAGTATCATCTCTTTGGTGCTGTAGTCCAGCAACAGCGCTGCCAGACGGATCAAGTTGTCCTCAGTGATTAGGCCACCGTACTTCGAGTAGTTCAACCTCAGTGGAACCCGCCTCTCTAGAAGAACATACACAATATATTTAAAACTCAAGTCAAGTGCGTGCGGCGGCCACGTGTAAACATTGCACAGTGACTTGTCTCACCCCCTCCTGGTGAGAGTTCAACATTGAGCAGATCCTTAAAGCCACAGTTCCCTCCCAGAAACCCGTTGTAGGACACAGCGCAGGATCCAAACACCAGGCGGCACTTCTTCTCGCTCTGCGTGTTGTTGGTCACTACAGCGTACACGTCAAAGTCGCAGCCCTTCTTCATGTCCGACGTCACCTTGATGGCGACGTGTAGGCCTTGATTCTGCTGCTGCTGGAGCAGCTTGTTTTGGTGGTTGGCCTTCCTGAAAGCTTCCCGCTCTTCATCGGAACCTGACCAATGTGGATGCAACAAAATCACACGCTGAATAACAGCAGTTTTGCCCTTCAGAGCAGCCAACTTCTATGGTACATTCAATATGATAAATGTTCTGTATGAGTACAGGAGCATACATCTGAACTTCTTAAACAAAGGCAGATAAGTTGAGTTTATGTACATTAACACAAATGCTGATAAGGAATGTAGGAATTTACACGTTAAGTGACCTTGGTGTGACCTCCCAATACGCAGAGGAAGTCTGTATATACACACATATGTATGTGATGGTTCTCAGTCATTCAGGTTATTTTTTTATTTTTTTATTTTTATTTAAACAGGTATTTCTAAGTGCTGTCTTGAAATGCTGTGAGTTCATTCACTTCAAGAACTACAAGCAAGTTCAGTTGCCTCTGTATAGCACTTACAAATTTGTATACACTGTAGTTAAAAGAGTAGTTTGACATTTTGGGAAACAGATGTTTGGTTGTAGCTTTTTCTACCTTCAGGATACTTGTAGAGATGAGTGATGTCCTCTCTGGCATCGCTGCCCACACTCTTTGTGCTGATCTTTTGGCCTACGGTTGTAGTGTAATTGACTTTTGATATGTTGCCATCTTTTTTCTTCATGAAGCTGGCGACATCAGCATTGACCTCAGCAAAGACAAATGGGGCGTCGTACTTGAATGTGAGCTCGCCCTCCTTGATGGCCTTGACAGGGACAGGGCCGCAGCAGTACACTCCTGAGGAAAAATGCCAAAACAAAGATGACAGATCCACCTTGTTGAGGGGTTCCCTTGAACAAATCGTGGGTGTACTGGTGCAGTGTGTTTGATACCTTCACTTTTCTCCTGAGGTGTAGGGTCACTGGCCTGCCAGCCATTAAAATCAGGTTTAAGGTCAGGCCTGGTCATCCAGCTCTCCACCCAGCAGTGATAATTCCTACAGATACAATATACACATTCAGCTTGATTTCTGCACTTACACTTTCTGGTACTGGCATTTTAATAATAACTTATTACATAGTTTTCAGTTTATTACCCAAGAAACACACCCATTGGAGATCACATTATCATGTCACATATTTAAGTACAGAAAATAAAATACAAATTAATAGCTTTCAAAGTTTCTTACTTTGGCTTTCAAAGAATTCAAAACATTTTGACAAATATAACCTTTTTTTAACGTTATGTTAATACATTTAATGTAAATTAATACTACACAACCATGCCTCCTATTGTAGTATAACAGGCAAGACTTATGAGTACTAACCAGATCATTTCTCTGGACCGAATGAGGTCTCCATTTTCATCGATGTAGGTTTCAATCACCAGGTTGCTGTTGGTGTCGTGGGCCGATAGGTAGTTGGTGACGACTCGGCAGGGAATGCCAAGTGCTCTGGAAACTGACAGGATATAAAAACAACATACATATGTATTGTATCCATATCATAAATGTGCATGTACATATATGGTGTTATGTTGCATCCTTCAGACAAATCAAGTGTGTTTCCTAGTGATAGGTTTCCAAGCTCCACTCTGTCCTATCTTACTTGAGCAGGCCACTGCAGCAAACACCCAGCACTGTCCGTAGCGCACAGGCTGACAGGCTTGTGTGTTCCAGTTGCGCAGGATCTCCACGCTGCCCCTCCAGAACATGGGGCTCACACCTCCTTCATAACCATCTGTCCATTTTCCCAGCAACACCCCTCTGTCATCATTGCAATTCACCTGACAGGCAAAGGAAAGGAGCATGAAATATACATTTTACATATGAAATAAGTTAGAGAGAGTGCATGAAAATGTCAGAAATTAATATTTGGCTTACCATAGCACTCAGCACTCTGGACACATAGATGGGATTTCTCCTTCCTGAGCAGTCTTTGCCAGGATTATTCAGACATTTAGGATTCATATCCAGAACCCTCAGACAGATATCGAGGATTCCACTTTCAAACTAAAAAAAAAAAAAAAAGTATTACTATTACTTAACACATGTAAATACAAAATTTGATGTTTAATTCTGACATTATTCATGTAGTTACTCTTCAAGTACAGCTCTACTAATGGCAAGCATATCAAACTATATCAGATATCGAAGGAAAGCCTGAAAAAGATAACACTCCTCTCATTTATCAGAACAACACTTTCCACTGTCAGACAAAAATATTTCAGTAAATTTCTGTGGCAAATGTTCAGATATTACTGCATGTTTGCCATTACATAACCCATCATCTATCACTTGATAAGTGGATATTTTCCTCCTATAAGTATAAATGTGCTCTACTCTGTCACAGTGCTGGCTCGCCTGGTTGGCTATGCATGTGTGATAAAGTGAGGCTGACAGCATCTGTGTTGGTGTTGGTACCTGGCCAAAGTTCCAGGGAGTGGGTATGGGATGTCCATGGCTGCCTTGAAAGATGATACCATCCTGAGACAACACATATTCTGCCAAACTTTGCTGGTTGTCCATGTATACAGAATCGCCTGCGGGCAAGAGACATCACAAACAATGTATTGTATTGTACTGGTCTTAATTCCTTGGAAACTAAAACAACACATACATTCTCACCCTGCAGTTTATTCAAAGCATCTTAGTGAGTTTTTATGCAACCCCGATAACATTAGTGAACTTTAAGCTAGTAGACAAATTTTGTTACCTTTGACAGAGCCAGGCTGGCTGTCTTCCTCTGTTTCCAGTCTTCATGCTAAGCTAAAATAATCATCTGCTTGCTGTAGCCTCCCATTTACCAGAATTACACAAGAGTAGTATAGATCATCTCATCTCTTAGCAAAAAAGTGAAAAATCATATTACCCAAAATGCTGAATTATTCCTTTAAAAACATACCATAATTACTAAACTAAACTACTGCCATCCCCACATAATCTATTTACTGCTGCTCCTGAATAGCTCCTGTCATAATCCCCATAATCTCACATGAAACATGATCGTCCAAGAACTTTGTAGCTTAAGATCGCTACATAGGATCCATTGAATGACAGCTTGACGTGTGGTCTGTTTACCCACCTGGGCACCAGGGGTTAAAGAGCAGGATGAACTCAATCCGCCCTGATCGCCCCAGGGTCAGGGTGTAGCGGCCTATTGGTGCGTCAGGGGCAGAGCAGATTGACAGGGCCACCATATCCCCAGGAGGGCTGGTGACAGCGGCGCTCCAACGGGAAGTGTCAATGTTGGCAGACAGACCAAAGGAGGCTCTGGTGCCGTACTGCTCAGAGGGTTGAGGACCTGCGTGCGACAGCCAATATTGTTAGAGCTCTGCATGTGGGAAGACGCTGAGAGATTTTAGTGAAATATTTGAGTCTGGGGAATGGGAACTCACAGGGTGCATTTTGACTGTTTTCCCAAAACATGCTAAATTTAGATCAAACATCTCAGGAATCTTCTCATGCATGGACCGTTTAACTGTGTAATGGCACCTAATCAAGGCCAAAACTGATTGGTATTCAAGTCTCACTCTGGGACCTCAGTTCAGATTTGAATTCTGGCAAGTTACATAAACTTAAATCCATTTGTAAACCATTGGCAGGTTGTTTGATCCTTCTCAGCGGGTGGGATGAAGGGTCCTTCTCCAATCCATTCAAATTTTTCAAAGGTTGATAATGTTATCTATGATTATACACATGCTTTCCTGTTGGCAAGCAAGACTTCCTGTTTAAAGAATTTTGATAGCAAGCAACAGCTGTCTTCTTGTACTCTACATGAGAAGTTTATCCAAATATTAAATAGTAGAGACAGATAGTTTTTAATGTTAGTCTGAAGGCAAACAAGTGGGAATACAGTATCTGTGGCTCCCAACAATAATAGAAAAGTCCATTACCACCCGCAGAACTATGAAGGAGAGGTTGAGGTTAATGGAAATAATAACAGAACATCTTACAGCTCATGTAAGTGAACTCAATGTAAAAACCAGGAGCAGTATTACTGATGACCGAATGAGGGAAAATGACCACCTTCCCTTCCTTCCTCTAAGTCAGAGGACAATGCTGTAACTACAGTGTTTTCCTTCATCCTGTCTTCATTATAGGATCATTATGACACACATTTTTCATTGTGTGAAAGTTCTGTTTATTTACTTCAAGTACAAATGACCATTACATGGAAACTTAAATATATCTGAAAGCATCTTTAACAACAACAAAAAAAAGATATTTTCATGCAAAACTATTTATCCTTAAATAGTAAATCCTTAAAATATTAGAATACAACAATTACTGATAGATAAAATGCATTTAGCTATTAAGCAGTATTTAAAAAAAAGTTAAAATGCAAAGTATCACCTGTTTCTGCAACACACTCAAGAGAGCTGAGTCCTGGTTGATAGGTTCCGGAGCGAAGGTACAGGCTGATGCTGAATGGCTGGCCTCTCCTCACGATCAGACGATCTGTACCGTTAAGATCAGTACGATGGTCCATGTTGTTGTATTCACACTCCAGGTTCCAACGTTCAATGTCCAGAGCTTAAAGGAAGAAAAAAACACAGAAAAAAAAAAATTTGCCCAATAAAAGCAGCTGATGTTATTAAAAATATACAATATATACTGTGTGCAGACTAAGTATTATCTTATTATCTTCTTTAAAAATGACTGTTATAGTATAAAATGTATAAAATAGTCAGTGTGTTACAGTAGTTTTCAAATGGAAGATGGGTAATTTTTGCAGTTTGTGCAGACTGTAACAATTACAGAGAATTTCAGTATAATCATTAATTTTGTAAAGCATTTACATCTGTTCTTTAGTCATTGCTTTGTTATTTTTAACTTAATAGGAGTATAATGTATATGTTTATGAAGCACTTAAAATGCCACAGCAAAGTCTTGATATAGTGCAAGTTGTAAAATGTATAGCTGGTGTAGGATTAGGGGTATTTAGTAAAATTTACATCTAGGAATTACAAATGCATTTTTACGACACGCTTGTGTCGAATTAACCAGAAAACCATAGTTAATTAGAGTCTGGATTTCTTCATGCTGCGGCTGTGGATGTGGTTTTCATATTTTCTAACAGTGAACTTCTTTCCTTCCTAGTTTTTCATAATGGCTTCACTCTCCTGAGTGATTTTTTAAAAAGAGCTAGGTTAAATGTTTGTAAAGGGTTTATTATTTGAGCTTAAAAGCTACTGCACATTCTGTGGACTTTGGACTACAGGACACTCACAGTCATTTATGGGAAGATTATTTCGTGTCACAGAGCTTTCTGTATGAATTTAACAAGAAGTGAACACAGACAGACAGACAGTCAGTCACTCCCTGGGAAGTGTGCAAACACAAAACCACTCCTTCTCTCCAGTGAGTGTAGTGACTAACAGAATCCCACCCATTGATTTCCTGTTTGTAGGAAAACTTAGGGTCCTTCTATATAATGCCTCCACGGTCCTCCTGCTGCTTACTAACCACTGGCTGGGCTGCTCCCTGACATGTCAAGAGGTTAACCTCCCCCATATATTATCCCTTGGTGTTAAGAAACAAGCATGAAGTGATGGTGTCAAGGTTTGGCTAGACTTAAGTAAACAAAGACTAAGCTGCAAAGAGTTCCTGCTGTTTTACATGAAGTCCATGGGGAATCATTCCTCAGAACTTCTCAGGGCTCTGATGTTTTACTGAACTCAACCTTGGTTCAGTTCCTAATTGAAGACATGTTAGTATATCTAATTGGGGCAAATACCTTAAAGATGAGAATGCTACCTATTCTGGGAAAGCTGGAGATTGTCCGCAGAAGACTAGGAGGGCTTTGCTGTTTAGTCTGCACATAATCTCCAACTATTTACCTCAGGTTTAATCTGTGCAAATATCAAATACATATGACCATTGCATCGGAGTGCAGATGCTATTTAACAGTTTATTGAAGAACCATCGGGAGAAAGACATATCTCACATGGATCCAGGAAATTTTTGAAATTCTTTTTTTTTCTCCTTTTTCTTTTGATAAGAGGGGAGTTTCAATTTAATCACTCCTTGGGGCAAGAGAGTCTAATTAAATGGATTCTTGGCTTACTTGTGAAAACAATTACAAAGATTAATAAGATGTGAAAGTTTGTGACTCAAAACCTTAAGAAACAACAGAGAAATGGGGCAATGAGACGCTGACGTAACCCTGTAGTAATTTGGGGGCCTTCTTGTGGCTGTTTAATGGTATAAAAGAAAATTCATTTTGATTTGCTCCAAAACCACAGTGCAACAGCATGTGGAGCAGCACAGTGGAGCAGTTATGGTATGCCAGATGGTATGCATGTGTGGTGCAAAGCCAAACTGAATACATTTCATCGGCTTACATTTATTCTATAGGGTCACACGTCAGCAGCAGCCCAACATTCTACTATCAGAGATTCCTCAGCCTTGACTCTGCCTTCTTCACTAAGAACTGCATGCACCCACGCTTCACTCCCACTCTACCAACCATGACCCACAGCACAGAGGCAGTCTCTCTCCCTCAGTGAATAGCATTGAGGCAAGCATAAGCCTAATAAGGAAATTAAAACAAAATGTCACCGGTGTCAACTGGATAGACTATTTTAATCCTGGAAAACTAAATGTGCAAACTCCCATCAGAAGAAAAGGAACTTTTCAGTCTGGCAGGTAACACCCACATTGAGTTCAGAGCGGTTCAGTTTCAGAAACCATCAAAGATGTCTAACAGAGAGAAAACAGGTGTCAATTATTCAACAATATGCTGTTTATTTTAAATGATAATTCTGCAGTGTAAGGATGTCCAACAAGTTTAGATTAAATGTAGGGACTTGCAAAAAGTGTACGTTCAAATACATTCACACATACACAAATACAGTGAATAGACATACTCTAAATGGAAACTTTACTCCTTTCCTGCTAAGGAGCCGACAGCTTTTCTTAGATATTTTTGGAATGCTACACGAGCAGGTCAACAGCAATTTCAACTTTTAGAGGTGATTCAGAGCAAACCTGAGGGTTTGTCTGCTTTCTTGTTTGGGAAGCTTTGAATGTTTTTACAAGAGCTTCAAGCAAACTATTTGTAGGGTGGTGTGTGTGACCCTATAAAGATAGCAGCACTAGTGAAGGCTCCAGCTGCTCTCAGCTGTTATTATAAGTGTTGAGGTCCCAAGGTAACAATCATCTGCTCAAACATAAGGGTGAAACATTTTTCAGATGCACCGGTCTTTCAGATCTCTGATGACTGTCTGCTTGAAAGAGCATTGGATCCAGCAGCACAAGGTCATGACAACATTAGATTTTGCCACATTTGTTACTCTCAGACATGATGCCTACAGCGTGCTAGTGACAACAACAGACTGCTTAAGTGAAAGTCTCCCCTCCCTGGACATTTTTACTGCACACCTCATTAAAATACACCAATCGTTGGCAACACTTCATTGGAAAGAAAGCATCAAAGCAAGAGGAACTGACTTCAATAACTTAATGAATATTATGTCACTTTGAATGGACATTTATGCTTTTTTTTTTAAAAGCAAGTTATAACATTTTACCTGTCAAGCCTATTAAACAACAAGTAATTTCCAATCATTATTAAAACAAACACACAGCACACACAAAGAGATCACTTATGACAGGTCTGCTTAACAAAATAGAAGTAGGAAAAACTTACCTTGAGCCATGGCTGCTGCTGTGTTCTTGGACTAAACTGTGTTTTCAGTGAATCTCCAGCTCAGGCGAGAAAATTGTGTCTCACCCCGCTGTTATCTCGGGTTTATTTGTAGTCCTCCGCGTCAGTCTGGCGGTGGGCGTGACGCGACCCTCCCCTATCAGGAGAAAAAAACAGAAAGACAAACCCCGCATCCTCTTGGCGTGTGTAGACGCGCATATGCTGTGTTGTAGCCTCTGCCTATCTTCCAGTGATTCATCAGAATTTACGTCAGATACAGCCAGAGCTAATGCGTGGTTACTCAAACCTACTTTCTCTCTCTACACTTTTTGACCTTGAGTGCAACAGCTGAGCCAGTACAATATGGTTTTATTGCTTTAATGATGAAATAAAGTGAAACAACACATATAGCTCTCAGTGTAGCAGGGGAATGATGGAAACTATTGATAAGGGTAAATAATAATTCAGAGTTACTAAACTTTTCTGATGCTAGAGGTTTTTTATTCCGTCGAACAACTCATCAAAACACCATTCAGTCAATCATGTTTGACTGGTTGATCAAACTATTCATTCTATTTATTCAACCACAGTAACAGCAATAGTTTAAATAATGGTAATAATGTTAATATGATGCTAATAATCTCAAATTTCAAAATTACTGATAAACACAATGTTTTATGAAGCCTCTCCTCCATGTTGGGTCCTGGTAACTTGGTGCCACTATTCCTCCCACTATGACATCTCTGAGTACATTGAACCTATTAACTGCCTTTGTAACTATGTTCCATTGTTGTCTAAAATCTAATTTAAAACACATTAGTGAGCCACACTTTTGCACCAGGTGACATGTCCTTTAATTATGATGAACAGGGTCACTGCAGTTTATTTTGAGTTAATCCCCCATACACCACTGCTATTGTAAATATTCACTAAAGCTTATTAATCCACTGCTGAAAATAGTCCACAACAAATGTACTCTTTACTCCTGTTGGAATAATATCTGTCATATACTACAGTGTCCAGCTGTCTAGGGAAATTACTGAGCTGTTAAATCATAAAGAAAATTTGAATTAGTACTCAATGAGGTAAAGAAGGGGTTGTATGCACAGGTCCAAGTGTACAAAAGGACAAATTGTACCAACAGCATGTCACATCAAGACGTGTGTTAATTGTTCTTTGGTGAATGAGAGGCCTGCTACAGCAGCGGTCCCCAACCACAAAAGCAATTTCCTGTCAGGGATCAATAAAATATTATTATTATTATTATTATTGTTGTTGTTGTTGTTGTTGTTGTTGTTGTTATTAATTCGTATTGTCATTATCATCGGATCATTTGGTACCAGGCCGCACAGAAAGAATAAATAATTTATTTAATCTTATTTACTATTGTAGTCTGCGGGGTGTTTTATTTTGAAAAATGACCGGAAACTATGCCCATCACATCCACCTGTACCTCCTGATACCGCTTGACACCATGGATGTCTTGACATACCTGTCAGGGATTGATGCCCGACAAGTTAAACTAGCTAGCTAACTAGCCAAAATGGGAAAAAGGCAAAAAAAAAAAAAAAAAAAAAAAGAGAGAGAGAGAGAGAGAGAGAGAGAAAGGCCCAATGATGAAACAACAGAAAAGTCTAAGACTGTCAAGAAAAACAATGCCGCATTTAATGGGAAATTCCAGGAGTCCAGCTTAAAGTACGACCTTATCGCGACAGGTGATTCACGTGCTCGAGGCCCCTTCTACATAATGTGTGGCAACAGACTATCAAATGAGGCAATGGAGCCTTCAAAACTGCTTCGACATGTAGAGACAAAGTACCCTGCATTAAAAGACAAGACAGAGCCCAAGTTGTTTGAAGAGAAAAAACGTGAACAGAAGCCAAAGATGGACAGAAGCAAGTATTCGGGGCCACCACACCAACAGGTGTAGCTGCACTGAGAACACCGTACTTCGTTGATAACCGTGTTGCTAAGGCTAAGTAGCCTTTAACTGTTGGTGAAGAGCTGCTGCTGCCTGCTGCTGCGTTATGGTGAGTTGTATTCAATGCTCTATACGTGTGTTTCTTTTTATGCCGAATCTATATCCCGGTAACCCCCCACCCCACCCTTGCATTGGGGACTGCTGTGCTACAGCACCTGTCCTTTGCTCAATATAAAAAATGGCAATTATGCACCAAAAGTGTTTAAGTAAATAAAGAATTTCTAATTCTTTTACTAACTATATCAGTTAAAGTAGAGGATGGAGCCAGTTAGAGGGTTTGAAGCACACTGAGCAGACTGGTTTTAACTACAAACATGAGTCTTGGCTCCAGCGTTGGGCATTACATCAGAGAGTGAAAGTGAATTCAGTGATTAACAGAAGTGAAACCAGAGCCAGAGCTCTGTCCAGAACCACACTGTGGAAATGACTGAGTGCCTTTGACGAGGGAGGCTTGGCTACTTCAGAGTGACTGTGACATCTATCATCTGGACTCACTTCAAGGTTAATTAAGAAATGTGTGTGAGTAAAAAAGAAAGAGGTGAAAAGGTGAAAAGAAAACACAAAGGAAAAAAGCAGCACACAAGAGTTACTTGAGTGTAAAAATCCCCTTAAAATAGACCTTGTAAGATACAATTTAAAAGAATGAAGGCATCACTATGAATATTTAAAAGATACACAGTGTATATAGGACTACGTTTGCTTCTGGCAAAGGCAACTGCTTTTACACCAAACAGTGACTAAAGATATACAGTTACATTACAGTGTCTTGAATTAATGGTAATCATGATTAAAAAATTACAGAAGTATGATTCTGAAAGCTGATTTTTTTTTCCCACTTGTTTCCCGTTAATGTGCTGTGGGGTCAGTAAGTTCCAAGAAAGGTTTAAAGGGAAGTGTGAAACCATTTCCCTAAGAACAAAGTAGCGCAACATTACCTTTTAAATACTACTGTCTGTGATGCAGTATAATGCAGCTTGGTGACTAAGACATTTCATTTTATTTGATGCACTTTTTCTGTGTTATTTCTGTGGTTAGTATTGTGGCCAGAACAAGCTTTTAATGAAATACTAATAGAAAACATGGTTGACACGGTATGATATTCTAATGGTTACATCTGTATTATATAATTTCTGAGCTATATTTGAGCTGCAGCTGACATTTGTGCAAGTAACTGAACTATCGGGCAAATGCAGAATATAGAAAAAATATTAGCCAATATTCATGTTTAGAAATTCAATCTGACTATAAATGCTGTTGGTTAAGTTTATTACAAAAACAATGCAAAGGTACAAATAAAAACACAGATAAAAGCAAGAATACGTTATTACTGCAAATATTCTGTATTTCAAATAGAAAGCCATACAACTGTTACATATCAGTATCTTCATAGCAGTAACATATGAGTTTATACAGAACTGTTAATTAAAAGAAAAGACACCATGACTGTGTTTTATTCTCAGAGGAAATAAGAAATTAAGTTTGATGAATCTGTACAAACGGTAATACATTTACTGTAGGACATAAAGAGATGACAACATGTTCCGATTTTTTATTTCACCACAAAAAGTTGGCCATGTTTTCAAACTACAGTATAGTTAAGCATTTTGTTATAAATGATGTGTAAGCACAGATACAAAGACTGTAGCAACTCTATGATCCTCTGAATGAACTATGAAACTAGACTGATTTAAAATACACTATGCAAAGCTACATCAGGTAGAGTATGTATTTCAGAATGTGTCACTGTTCATGTTCAGAATATAGTACATTTATAGACATTTTTCTGACCTTTACTTTTAGTGGTGAGAGTAAAAAGATGTATTTGCAGAGTGGTAATGGATTACAGTAACAGACTATATAAAGATCGTCTGTTTAAATAGTTTCCTCTTCCACGCGGATATTAGCAGACTTCTCTCAGTTTTTCTGGGTTTGCCACCAGGTCTGTAGAAAAAAAATCTTTTAAGTAAATTTTCCTTCTCATTGTAGCACTTTATTATTGATATACGTATAATAATTAATTGTTAAAAATACTTAAATTGCATGTACAAGGTGAAGAAACACAGGTGGTTTAAAATTGCTCTCACCTTGTACCATCTCTCATAGGTCAAACCTCTGTGGTTTTTCCAACACAAGTGTTCTGGAGCTGAGAGATTCATAAAAACAAAAACAAAAAGAATTAATAATTGACATGACAAAAATACACCTGTAGCATGCAGAGATTGTTTACTAAGTAAGTGATTAATGAATCTGTGAGTAATTTGCTTCCAGGTTGCATTAGGTGCTTTGCATTTGTAATGCATTTAACCATCTAACTATTAATGGAATCTCTTGTCTGTCTGTGTGTCTCTCTTGAAGTGAGACACAACCCAAGTCATGCTCTAGCTTGATGGGCACTGCACTAGTATAAACAATTATTTGATTATTGGTTAGGAGATTTGTACTGCACCTTGCCACAGGGGAGATCCTTGGCCTGGTATTGTGGTTTGTGTTTGGGCTTTGGTGCAAGTGGTGGTTGGGTTTTGTCTGGGGATCCTGCCTGAGCGTTTGGTTTGTGGAAGGCTTCCGGAGCTTCAGCTCGATTAGCAACCGCAGCCTCCTTAACAGTGATTACGGAGGCACAGACAGAGGAGGTATCCTCCACCTCTCCTCCAACAGCAGAGCGGTAGCTGTGACTGCAACTGCTGAAGCCGCTTACACTCTCTCCTGACGACTCAGAGCTGTCCACTGGAACATAGAGAAGACTTGATTATACACATGACAGATGCATATGTGAACAGATGGATGGACTGATAGTTATGGATTAAAATACAGTCAATCAATCAGCAAATCAATCAATAAATCTCCATAGTTGTACATTGTCCAAATTGCCACGTACATAGTAAGTTATGACTCCCACTCTCATGGTCCAGGTCATCCTCCTCCAGAGCTCCAGGGGGTGATACATATCCTGCAAGCACCCCCACAACTGGCCTCCGCTTTGGCCCACACCGGTATCCCTCAGGGGACAGGGAACAACCTCCAGAGGAAGAGGAGGAAGATAAACTGCTTCCTGAACCAACAGATTTTGGCCTCACCCCTGGGAGCCTTACCTGTGCCCCACATGATCCCACAGTGGACAGCACCCTGTTTTCTGCGGAGACTAAATGAGAATTTAGAGAGAAGTTTTATCAGAGGAAGGGAGACAAGTCGTATCTAAAGAGAGATTGACATATTTCACAATACCTACTGACTTAAATGAAAGTAATGACTGACTGAGTAAATCTGTGTTACTTATTGATTTGCTTACTTCTTCCCATCAGTACATAGTTGACAGCTCTGTCACTGATCGCTGCTTCACTGGGTTGGATGTCCATGAAAGGCTTGTTTCCAATACCCATGAACACTCTCTCCTGCATACGGACCTCTAAAAAACATGTGAAATTAAGTCATTTGTTTAAAATACTTCAAACTTAAGACTTTGGAGCAATCTCAAGCAATGACTACACATTGAAAAGATATTGATAACTGAAATATCAATGTCACTTGGTACTTATTGGTACCTCTGTTGTGTACTGCTTGCTCCCAGAGGATCCGCTCCAGGTCTTTGGTCCAAGCCTCCTTGACCTCACGGCTAACTGCTTGGAGTATGTATGTGTCCTGGGTTTTCCTCTTCCTGAACCAGATCTCAAAACACAGGCCACTGTCGCCGCTGTTTTGGGTCATGCCTATGTCTGATGTCTAAATACAAACAAAGACAGGCTGTAGTTTCAAAGCAGGCAAGCAGTTTTGCAAGTTTGCCAAAACAGGCAAGACTCACAGACTATTGTAACTGGGTTTGTGGAGGGTGACGTAATGTGTCAGAGGGCCTACTAAACTGCTGGAAAGGAGACTGAAGTAAACACTGTCTAAAGTGATAGGCAAAGAGTGAAACTTATAAGGACGGGCAGACCAGTCATCTGGAGTACAGTACAGTCAATTTGACCGGGTGGTAATGGTTGGCTCCTGGCTGTTTTGTATGAGGTTACAATTCAAAGCTTATCCATGGTCTTAAAGGGTTTTATGCCCAGATTGGTGTTTTAGTTAATTAATCAAGTTATTCAGTGACAACTGAATCAGCAGCAATACACTTTAAAATGAAATAACTGCTTCTCCATTTTTGTCAATGTAATGCTACAATTTTTTCTATAATGAATATATTCTTTTATTCAGATTTTGTTTAAAAGTATGGTTGCATATGTGTGGCATGTGGTCAAAAGTCCATGGCCACTTTTCATATCTAGTCATCCTCTGCACTTAAGTGGTCTGGAAGTTTTTTCAAGTTATGACAAATAGTAGAAATTCAATTTTCTCTGTAAATGATGAGTAAATCTATTACAGAGTAAAATGACATTTAACATGACTCTGCAGGCCTTGTGCTGGTGTGGTAATAGTACCAAGGCCTTCCATTGCTGTCATTGCTGCATTTACTGGTACACATTAATACATTTGAACTTCCTCAAAAGTGTGTGTGTGTGTTCATACACTATCTGTACCTTGAATGACTGTTTGTAGATGTATGTGTCATTTCCAACGTCCGTCTTCCGAGTCTTGCTAAAGAGGATAAGCTCTTGAAAAAGGAAGATGTGGCGGAAACATTTTTTCTTTCTGAATGTTACCAAGAATTCGTCTTGGCGTATCAGCTGCCCTTGTTCCTTCAGATTAACCTGCAGTACACAAAAGGAGAACGTGCTGAGACCAATACACTGGGGTTGTGTACTGTAGTCCGCAATAATACATTTGCAGTTTTCACAGTGAGAAAACGGATTAGTGATTCAGTGGAAAACTACATGCTCTCTTTCATCTATCTGATCTCATCCCAATTGTTGGAGGATTTCTACATTTGATTGAAAAACATTTCTACAAATACTTCCCCTCAAGCTCACTACACATCATCCCTTATGGATGGATGCCATAGTCATGCCTGTACCTGTTTCCCTTCTCCTCTTTCAAGCATTGATTTTTTCCAGTGATGTTATTCAGTGATGGATTAGAGAGTGATACGTCTTATCACAGTGATAAGTCTTCTTATCACAGTATATCTGTGATATGTGTGTGCTGTATATAGTGTAACCTTTCTAATAATCTTGCCTGATATCTGGATTTACAAAATGACACAAAACTTACATCACAGTTGTGGATTGCATCCATGGCCAGCAAGTTGTTGCCATGGCGGAGCTGGAAGTGGATGACCTCTAGGGCAGCTTTGACCTCAGCTATCTCTCTGGTTTGTCCTGGACCACACTCTCTCATCATGTCCTGCAGCAGCAGGCTGTACTTACTGATGCGCTGCACAGGCTTCAGCAGGTACGACCACAGGTCCATTTTGTCCCCTAGCCTCAGCTGTTTTTGCTGGTGTATGAGGAGAGGAGACAGAGCAGTCAGTGAACCTGCAGCAGTGCTAGAGATGTACTGGTAAAGCTACAGTATGAGGATAATGTTAAAGATGAGTTGGAGAACAGCCTAATGTTAAAAGAAAGAAACACTGTGTCTGACTAAACATTATTATTTGGTAATTTCTCTTTATTAGCCATGCTAATTACTGAGGCTCAGGGGATAGTGATGTCTGTCTGTTCATGGATTGTCATGAAAGTTTGTACAAATATTCATATTCATATCCTTGATATCTCCTCTAGCACTACAATGAAGTTCCCTTTTCATCTTCCAGTAACATCAGGTCAAAACTTCAAATTGTCCAGTACTTTGGTTGGTTCAAGTCTGGCCCACATATAGCATGACTGTCAGCTGGCTGTTAAAAAACTGCCAAAACCTGGTTCTATCATGGAAATAACATTCACGTAGGTTTGAGATTAGGTATGTGTATTTATAATACATTCAAATCAAGACTTAAGATTAAAAAATAAAACATAAGAATTTTGATTTTTTCCTAAACCAGGTGAATCACACTCGCAGAACAAACTAGAATTCCTTTCTAATACTGTCATAATGGCACACGAAGCACCTACATGTCGGAGGAAGCAGCGTCCCACTCTGAGGGGTTCGTTCTCGCAGCTCTCCAACTCATTCAGGAAATGATGTCGGTGGAAGTCGTGGAGTTTTTCTAAGTTACCGAAGATACTCCCCCTCTGGCCCCTGAGGTCCTGTGGGACATCAGCCCTCTCCAGCTCAGGGAAGTAGTGTTCTCGGACGTAACCCAGAGCCTTCACGTACTCTCTCTCTGTGGACAGCAGCTCCTCCATTATCCTCCGCAGTTTCCTGTTCCACATGTAGGAAATGAAAATGTAAAATCGCTCATTTTATTAAAGCTCATAGTTAAATCCAGGTGATCGTGGGATCATACTCAGGTTTACTTTATTTATCTGTGGGTAGAAAAGAATATTTTATCTGACATCAGCGTTTAACTGTTGAACAATTGTGCCATTCATGAATGTATGTATATCATTTTTAACGTCTGGACAGCATCTCACTGAGCTTTAGATTACAGCTGAAGGAGGGAGGCATTACTTACAAAACATTGCTGCCATTGTTTTCTGTTGGTGTGAGTAATGTCTCTGGGGTCCTTAAATCTGTAGGGCTCTGGGTGGTGACCATGCATCCCTCTCCCTCCTCTTCATTACTGTCTCTTTTCGACTTGCAGCTCAAGTTTCCTGACCGTAAACTCTCGTTATGGGAAATGGGCAGATTTTGGACAGGCTGCAGATTTGGTTCCAGCGGCTGCATCCTGCTCTGACAGTGTTTGTGTCTGACATTCAAAGGTGAAAAGCTAGAGATGCCTGGTAAATGTGAGCTAACGCGTGATCCCTCGCTTAGGGACCGACCCAAGGCTTTGTGCAATGGAAAATTATCGCCCACGTCGGTAGAGTCTGCACTCCTCAGATCTGCCTCGCTGTGGTGCTCTCTTGGCTTCCACTTGGTTTTTAAACCATTTTTCTCATTTTTAACTGTTGCATCAGGTAATTTCTGTGCTTGGGATTCTCCTCCTTCGCACCCTTTCAAGTCAGGTTTTAAATGGTGCTGGAAACATGCAGCAGCGGTGCTGTCTCTTGCATTTTCGGAGATATCGACTACCTCTTTAAGAGAGGTTGGCTGCGGTGTCAGGGAGCATTCATCCTCCCGTACATCACTCGTTTTTTCTTTCCTCTCCATTCCTCCATCTTCCCCCAGAGAGTTTGCAGCTGTGGTCTCCTGGATCTGGTTCTTATCTACTCCTTTCTTCTTCTGCATGTCCTCAAGACATTGCTTGACTTCTTGGCACTGGACCAAGGCTGCATTCCACACCTTCATCACCCCAGAGGCCCCTGATCCCACACCGCAGGCCTTAACTTTCATTCCCTGGAAGTGCTGGGTGGAGAATTCGCCACCTAATCTCTCTTCATACATCTGGAGTGTGCTTAGGGTCTGAGCTGAGTAACACCCCTGCTCTACCTGCTCCAAAAAATGACTGCATTCATTGGCCAAGAGAGATGCCTGGAGAGAGTGAGAGAGAGAAAGAGAAAGAAAAGTGAATTCAGCATTTTAGATTTAAATGTTAACACAAATCAGTTAGAAATATGCAGACAAAGGGCAAATGAAGACAGAAAGAGTGGAGTTTTAAATTACAAATGTCAAGTGGAGCAATAAAAAAACACACAAACCTGATCACAGAAGCGGTACACATACACCAGAGTGTCCAGTTCTTTGTACCTCTTTTCGGCCCGCAACATAAAACCATCCACGTTGGACTTGAAAGTGCTGACGAGGGTACGAAAAATCTCTGTTGCAGGACTGGTGTCACTGCCGCCAACAATTCCCTCTGCTTCCGTCACTAGGGTCAGTGCGTACTGTTGTTTCTCCTGAGATAAATGATGAGATGTCAAGTGGAACTCCCTGTCTGCAAGTTCTTAATCTACAATTTACTGTTATTCCTGCAGTTTGTTTTTTTTTTATATTTCAGCTTTGAGAGAATCACAAAAAAAGATTGGTATGTGAATGGAAAAACAGGGAGCCAAATAAGGATAACTTTTCTTATTTTTAAATCCCTTTTGATATATTGGATTAATACCTTAGACTGAGCGAGAAACTGTTCAAAGTGCTGCAAAGCCTTTTCAGTGCACACCAGGGTATCATCTGTTGTGTAAGAGTCCTTCAGTCTCTGTTCGCCTTCTGTATTAAACCAGGTCCCAGTCTGCAAGACGTAATGCAGAATTACACAATGTTGTTTTATAGTTTGGCAAACCGTGAGGGGAGTATTATGTCACATTAATGAAAGAATGGACAGGAGGAGACCAGCTTTCATATCTCTATCTACAATGAGTAAGTGAATTTTAGCTGTGTCAATACATAATTTAGATTTTGTCAGGGCGAAAGAGCTGGTAGTACCGTGCTGATTTTAGCCTCCATCTCTCTGAGCCTGAAGAGGAACTCCAGGTGCTGCAGTGACTCATTTGATCTCATCACCAGCATGTGGAGCTTCTCTTCCACCTGGTTGTACAGACTTGTTACTGACTCCAAAGCATCTCTGCAGGGAAGAAGAAACAAATATTATCAACAGCACCCCACTTGCAGTGTATTGCAATGTATCATTTGTAATTTCAAGTGTATTACTGGGGGTAAATGCTCTACAGTTTAATTAGAATGGCATCAGAAAATTTATATGTCATCATGATTTGAGTTTTTTGCCCAATAGCTGAATATGTTATTTAAACAATTATTAAACAGTTATTTAAGGCTGTAGGATGGAGTGCATAATAACTTAATGTGTGTATCTATTATGCTGTAAATGTTTCGCAAATATAGGAAATAGGAATGAATACTTGACTTAATATTAAAATTCATGTTTCAACCCAAACATATGGCTATAGTATCAGTTGGCTGTTGATTTGCAGTTGGCAAATTAATTCAAAATTAAGTACTATCCATGAGGTACTATATTTGAAAGTGTGATTTAAAACACAGCTGTGAAATAGATATTTTATACAGTGTTGCAGGAGGTCTTCACATAATTACTTTAATAAGTAACAATACCACAGTGTAAAAATGTAAGTAAATGTATGTAAATCCTGTATTCAAATATGACTTAAGTAAAATTGATTAATAAATCTTATCAGGAAAGAGTGTGAAATGTCAAAGTATTCATTATGCAAACAGGCCCCCAATAGCGATGCAACAAGTGATGCATTAAATTATGGAAAGCATTTTAATGTTGTAGGTGGCTGAGGTCGAGAGGCTGTGAAATCAATAGTAACACATCACATCACATGTTGTCTAATTAGACATCTTCTCAGGACTGAGTGGGTGAGTACAAACTGGGCCTGATTTATGTCTCCCTCCCCCATCTGTTGGTTTTGTTAAAATGTGAACTAAATGTAGTGGATTAAAAAGTTCCATAATATTTGAGCAATGCTGTCACAATGTATGTCTCTGTGTGTACTATACTGATTGATATGAGAGGCAGAACACGAGTAGATATCATCATCTGATACCTGTAGTCTTCAGACTGTGGAAATCTGAACTCTTCTTTCCTCATCCTGGCCAGTACAGCTCCTCCTTCTCTTTGCAGAGTGACCAGTCGAGTGTCCTCTAGCACCTCTTTCATTGAAGCCCTCTGTTCCTGAATGCATTGCTGCACATCCTGTAGCACATGCAAAGTCAACATTTATGTACCTGTCCAAAATAAATATGTTATGTCAGAGTATGAGCGTGTGCATTTTACCTGGGCAGTGTCTATCTTTCTGCTCCCATCAACTTTTTTGATGGCCTTCTGCAACAAGCTGTCGGCCCCCCGCAGGTCAGTCATGAAGGAAACCAGTTTCTGAAATGAATTAGTTCATTCAAACTTAGCGGAGGTTAACTAACATATGTTGCACTGTAATGAAAACAGGAGCTTTCTGGAGGGGAGAAACTACACATCTGCCATCAGCTGCCTACAGAGAGCACCACAGGCAGTACCACCCTGAGGCCTCATACAGATGTACTGAGCTGTGCTAATTAGCTGAAGCTCTCTACAAACACAGGAGACTGCCCACAGTGTGCTGCTAGCTGTGGCAGTAGCTGCTTAGCTATGACCAGCAGTTTAATACCCTTGTGAAAAAAAAAACATGAACTTTACCTAACATTGTTTGTTTAAAAACTTTTTTAAAAACATTCTATTTTGGCATTATATTAACATGTATACAATTATGAACCATTACTGGTGAACTGCCCAGAGATAGAATAGCCAGTTGTGTAGTTTTAAACTCCCATCTTAAAATATATTCACTCTTCTTTTGTCCATTATCATTAATTTGTGTTGGAATAATGTTATATACATAACACACTACCAGCTTCTGGTAGTAGTAATAGTGGTTAACAAAGCTTATTTAACAAATGTGGAGGAGCACATGGTGGACTTTAAGTTGGGGTCTGTACTGATCAGTGTTGCATGACTAGTATAAAATACCTACCCCCAGTCAGATTTATCATTCAGATAAGACTATTTACTTTCCCTTCGTGACTCTAGCCTCCCTCCCAAAGCTACACATGGCTTCTAACAACAACAGAGATTAGGAGTGTTTGGTGTGGGTGTGTGGATAACAAGTTATTCCCAGTGGGTGAACTGTGGCTGAACAGTAAACTCCTTTGAATTTACAGGAAACTCCACTGCTTATCAAAGTGACCGTGGGGTGTGACACCACAGCTACAGCGGTTCTGTAGACACGTAATGAGTATTCAGTACCTGATGGAACTGCAGCCAGTCCGTATGGCTGTAGGTAAAGGTACCGCCCAGGTCAGATGTCAGCTGGGAAGCCTCAACTGTCTTATTTAGGGCTTTCATAGAAGTCACCATGTCCATCTAATAGACAAAGACAGGAAAGAACAGAGAAGTAGCACTCATCTTTGGCGTTAGATCCAACCAAAATAAAAAAGACTATAGGAGGACATGAAAGTTGTATTAATTTCTGACCTGAAGCCCAGGCTGTTTTTCAGGGCGTGGACAAGTGTCTTTGTCCATCAGCATCACAATACTGTGCACAGCATGAAGAGCTTGCTCCTGCCGTGGGCAGTCAATAAATTAAAGGCAAAAAATTAGAAAAGACTGTCATGCATTATGACCTATCTCAAGTAGGTTTTGCTGACAACATGTGTTTGATTGTTCACTCTGGCATGTGTATGCAGGTGTGTTTCTTTAACCTGGGCCATGAGCAGGGCTTTGTAGAGGTGAGGTGGAGGAGGTTTCTTCCTGGCATTGATGACCAAAGTCATTCCCAGCTCTCGAACATCTTTCCTAAGAAAACATAAATTCATGTCAGGGCGCATAGGGATGTGTTCATGCCATCACTTCCTCATCAGTGGTCATTATCTGAGAATTGCGTTATTCAGGGGCTTTTATGGTTGAGTTATTTTATTTCACTTTTCAGATCTGTATTTCTCGCTCTCTGACATCCACACACACACACACATCTCTTCACATATCCTATTCCATTTCTTTTACATGTTCACATGCACACCTCTTAATGCCCTCTTCTTGGGTTACGGTTGTGTGGACCTACATCAGACATGGCTGCTAATTCTAGCAAAGTGCTGCATACCAGACAGTTGGCAGCCAGCCTGGCTAGAGACTGTTGCAGTAGGGCTCTTTACCAGGGAAGAGAGGAAAGCTATCTGGTACAATGGCTTTCTGAAAGTTCAGAGACTCCATTAAACCCAATGTAAACAAATAACACTGCTAGTGTTCACTTGTAGACCTTTGAGGGTGAGGAGTGACCCAGTTTTAGCGGAGGGTCAGCACAGGTCAGTGTTACTGAGAGCTGATCTAAAGACAGTACTTAGGATAGGCCAGAATTATTAATAAAGTTGTGTTTCTGTATATTTTTGTTCTATTGGTTGTAAAAAAGTAACTATTCAAAGGATGAGACACCAGGAATCTCTTAGTTTTGGATGTGAGAGCACACCACATATTCAAAGTCTGCTTTGACCACAGAAAATGCATTTTAAATTATGCTCTGCTGCCCTCTCGTGGTCAGGCCTCTTATTACATACCCCCACACTAGGAGCTCCCCAGTAAGCCAACAATAACAAATTTCTGCTAGGCCAGTGTGGAAATCACTACCCAATAATGGGCATGGGTCAAGCTTTCTTTCAAACATGATTTAGACTGATACAGGCCAGTACCTTGGTATGGAGTGTAGGTAGAGTAGCAACTCGCACACATTCTGAGCTGATACAAGCGGGGATGTCCACTCCTTCCTGTCACCATGAACCTCCACAACTGCTCTGCCTGTCCTGTCCCTGCTGCCTAGAGACAAGCAGGGCAGATAAAGTTAGTAACATATAACTGTTGCAATTAAAGTCCACTTACACACTAAGACAAGTGATGACACATTGACTGATTTGTTAGGTTGTGCACTAAATTAGCTTGATAAATACTATGAGGATTACGAATCATCTGAATGTCTGATGTATATCATTTGATGTTTGATCTTGAAGATCTTTTGACACTCATATAAGAGGTCTTGTGAGTTCTAGTGATCGGCTGGGACTCCCAGTCATTTCAACATCTTGTCGTTCACACCTTGGTGTCACGTTAGAGCTGCTGAAGTCACAGGTCACATAGCGAGACTCACATGAGTCAAAGTCTTTTCTTTTTTTTTTTAATGACAAGTGCCATCACAATAATAACATTTCAATGCAGTGACATGAGATTGCCGATGTCAGACACATCAGTGCAAAGTACCTGGCAAACAAATAATGGCCAATTCAAGCAGTCCACTGATTTTTCTGAAACTTGATTCTTCTGTTTGTGGAGACTGAGGAGTGTCAGAATTTGCGCAAGAATGTTGAACTTGTGGAGATGAGGAGTTGTGGAGTCTGGAGTCAGTTCCATCTGTGGTGGAGGAAGTTTCACTCCTGCTTGAGTCTGTCAGTAGACACAAATATGTTTTCAAGAAGCAAAGAAAACCTAAAAAATCCAAATCTCATTGGAACATTACAAGAAAAAGTTAGTCTCTGTGTATTGTGTTTTGCATAACTTGATTTCAGACTGTTTTTCTCTAGGGCATTCTTCCAAGACCGTACTAAGATTTTTTGTGAACCATCAATTTTATATCCTGTCCAGTGACATTTGCCCTTTCATGCTAACAGTAGTCATTCATTTCTTCAGCCATAACTCTTAATAGCCCTCTATCAACATGGACCTACCCTACACAGCTGCACAGCTGTGTGCAGACAGAATTTTAACATTGGACATGGTAACTCTGTAACAAAACACTGCGGTATCCTGGCTATTAAGCCTGGCTTTGATTTCAGACATCCTAACTGGCCTCTCCTTAGAGCCAACAAAGCCTCGCCTGTGCTCTCTCTCATTGCTACGTTAATAGTCCATGACAAGCATGTCTCCAGTCAAGATCTCAACATGCCCCTCCGAGGGCATGAGGGTGCATGCCAGCGGGAGCAGGGGACACAGAAACCTCCTTCTTGCATGTTATGCTTTTACTCTACATTAGAGGAATGCTCTGCTCTTTCTTTTTACCCAGTGGTATCATGCCCTCTCTTTCATTGGGGCTGTAGTGTGCTATTTCCGTTCACTCCCTCGGTAATGGGAATGACGTGAATGCAGCAGTACTGCCAAAGAACCCAGACAGCAGTGGGAGAATCCCTGGAGGAAGATCATACTCAAGCCTGATCTTTGACCTTTGAACCTTCTTTCTAAAGAGCCTTTATGAACCATGACCCTCAGTGAAGCACAATCCCTCAAGAACACAAGGTCACAGTTGAGTTTCAATCAGTCTGTTTGGTCTGAATGCTCAGTGGCCCTTCAAGCATTGAGCAACAAATCATAATAAATGGATCTGTGTGCAATGATAACAATGTACAAACTGTGTGTGTGGGCCAGGGTTAAAAAGAAAAACTATAAAATTAAACATTCTATCAAAAAAGTCTGAAGAGTCAGTGTTAATTTGCTGACTCAGCTCACCTTTTTTTACCAGACACTTTCCAGCCAGTCTTTCCAACTTCGGAGTCACCTGATCCAACAGTTCACCTTTCTTACACTGGATTATGCTGGAGATTGTTTCAGGACAGATATCACTGTGGCTCCTGTGGTTGAGTTTATAGAGAAGAGGACTCCCTTTAGGTGTCTCTGACACTGTGGACAGAGACCTCAGCTTAACTTTGTGTTTCCCTGATGGTTTTACAACCTCCATCTTATGCTGTGGTTTCATGTCGCCATCACGGGTCTCCAAAAACACATCTGATCCTGGATGGACACCAGAATTATGTCCCAACAGGTGGGAAATAAGTTTTGTCTGAACTCTCTGACTATGGCTCAAACCAGGGGTTGATTTCAAAATTATGGGTGATTCCTTCATAAGGTTTTCAGATTCAGAACTTGTAGGAAGGTCTTTAAGGTGAGACACAAAGTTTTCTGGTGTTGGTTCACAGCAGTGTTTGTACTGGCAGAGCTCATGACGAATCACAGCCTCTTTAGAGTGGTTACAAATTCTTCCAAGTTCATCTCTTGGAGCTTCAGTCGTACCCTTGGGTCTTACCTCCCCCTCTTCACAAAGGCCAACCTCCTCCAGGGCAGACAGGAGGTCTACACTCCCCCTCTCGAAAGTGACAGGGTTCCTCAGTGCTGCCAGGTAAGAGTCTCTGTACCGGCACTTCAAGTCTTGATCAGAGAACTCCTGCCCCAGCTTTCTCTGGCTGCATGGGGTACAAGGCTCCTCTGCATACTGAAGGGTGCGTCCACAGGGAACACTATGCCCAAGTGGTACAGGTGGAGGTGGTCTGACAGGTTTGAACAAAGCTGAATTTGGTGGATTTGGATTGCTGTCTCTCTGTTTATCCACTAAGTCCTTCCCTTTGGCGACATCCACCAGGTCTACATAATCACCCTCAATCTCCCGATAGTTACGACTGTCCCAGGTATTAGGAGAAACCCAACCCACAGGTCTGATTAAAGGTTTGGAGCATGATTTGGGTGTGTGTCTGTCATGCTCCATTTTGACAAGTTTGGAAGAACAGTCTGCAGGTTTCAAAGATGCTGACATCCTGTCTTTTGCAGGAAGAATCATGGCTTCCATTGGTAGGGTAGAGGAGTTAAAATGGGAGGGAAATGAGATCTGCTTTGGCTCAGGAGGAGCTTCCCGATAAGTGGGCATGATCTTAGGTTTGTCCAAAAACTCTGGGATAGCTATTTTGGCCCAGGGTAACTTGATTACTCCTTGATCTGTGCAAAGCAAGCAACGTGACAGAGGGGTTCCATGGCGTCCTTCATTGACATCCTGCAGCCAGTCTTCAGTGAAGATGCAGGGGTATGAAGTTTCAGGCACGGGAGTCTCCTCCACTTCTCGACAGCCCTCTTCCAGAAGACTTTTGAGGACAATACGAGCTGCTTGGTCCCCAAAAGGTTCCACCTGTAGATAGAAGTCTCCAGGACGCAGCAGCAAAGGGTTTACAGGTGCTAACTGGATGACTGTTTTGTCGTGGAGACATAGAGGCCAGCCCTCACAGCGGAAAACCACATCAGAGTATCCAGCCTAGAAAAAAATTACATGATTATTTCAGTGTAATTTTGTCTTAATTTGTGCTATGCAATGCAGTTTTCAGTGTGTAACTTTTAACCTTATTTCTATGTACTTTTCTTGCCCTCTATAATCTTAGCCATCAGCAGTAAATTGTTTGTCAGAATATACTGTTAAACTGAATTTATAACCAATATGATTTGAAATATTTATGATTTCAAGCACATTTAATGCATACTTTACATGAAGATCTGTGTTATCTCACATGCATTTCTCTGGTATGAGCTCCAGTAGTTAACGTCCCACAATCCCAGCATGCAGCAATCGAAATCAAAACACCGCTATATGGGCAGCAAAGCGTGCTGTATAAATTACTGCCAGGCAAACCTATGCTAGCAGTTAACTTGTCTCTTTGCCTGATGATGTGGTGGATAGCTGCTGTGCCCTGGGATGCCACAATAGTTGGGGATAAGCAAAGGGGAGAGCATTTTACTGGATTATTTAAGATCCTGAAAGACGACAGTAATGGATTACTGCCATAAAACGAAGCGAGCAGGAGAAAACGGAGCAATGGGAACCCACAGGCAATGCATTCCGCTTATGTAGTGATCATATCAGATACAGAATCTAGTGCTTCCTAACTTTAATATAACAATTTCTAAGTGTTATATTTTCATAAGAGGCATTTTATACCTATGCATTGTGGCATGGATTTTGCATGGCTAACTTGTTGGATGATGGAAAGTTGATCAGGTAATTGTAGATTTCTGGACACTGCAGGTCTAGAACATTGTCCGCTCCAGCAGTCTCAACACAGCACACAGAGGGTGTTGTAAGGGTCAGTAATGTTTAATCTATCAAGTTTTGCAATACATTTTTCAATTTCCGCAGATTTAAAGTGTTACGTGAATTCTAACACTTTGAAAAAATCTGCACCATTCATTTTTGCTTATGCTTTTCCTGCCAATGTGATGGTGTAACCAAACTGAGTCACATGACGCCCTGTACAAACACTGGTCTAACAGTATATATTAGTTAGTCTGAGATTTATAAATCCATCATGGTTTATAAACATTATGTATGGAATGTATAAACTGTATATGAATAGATAGAGGGAGAGTCAGTGTTCCAGGAATACAAGAACAATATTAATGGGACAATCTGTGCCTCTGTAATTAAAAAAAAGATTAATTGTGCAACATGAAAAAAGTCAATAAGCTGCTTATTTTTGTAATGTAACCATGGACGTGTTGCCAATTATCACTGGATTACATTGATATTGAAGAAAACTTCAAATGTGATGATTTTCAGGCAAGTTCTGTAATAATGAGGAGCATCTTTTTTTCTATGAATTCTTATTGGACTTTATGAACATTTATTGGAAGGAAGTGTAAGTCACACTGAAAAATATATCATGTCTGTGTGTTGACATCTATGGTTAAGATGTGACTGAGTTATTACTCTAGAGGAGTATTGATTTTTTACAAAAATTGCAGCATTTGACCTCAGGCAGTATCCTTGCCCCACATCTTTCCCACAGTCCCTTGGGAGTTGTGCTTTACAATTCGAAAACCTCCACAAAGTCTGATCCAGATCTCTCGAACAAGTCACATTTACACAAATGTGAAAATAATAAATCTGACAGATGTAACCTTTACCACCCCAACCTCCTCCTATACTTGATTACAGCTATTTTTAAACTCACTCCAAGAGCAGAGCCTTTCTGCCAAATCTAACTGAAAAACGTACTATATTGAATTTCTTGACCTACATTAAGTGCCTCTGAATAAACTGCTGTTTGTATTAGTACATTTTATAGAATTATAAAAGGTGTGTGCACATGCAGTGAAGTGTGAGAGAGAGGAGGAATAAATGCAGATGTGTGATACTCACACAAGCTGCCTGTTGGACACTCTCCAACAGGTGTTTGGAGGGGATGAGGAAATCTAGCAGGCACTGCAATGCATCACCGTGGTAACGCTCCTCAATGGTGCGAAACAGCTGGCTGAGGACTATAGGCGCAGTTGCCTCGAAAGGTGGGAAGAGGGCCGAGAGGGCACTCTGAATGGATGAGTCCAGAGATTCTGGGTTCTAGAGGACAAGAAGAGATGGAGGTCAGTGAGATGAGGTTTTTGCAGTCTTGAAGGATAGTACATGTACTGTGAGACTCTAGTTTAAGTTTTCTCCAGGAACTATCTCAAGAATACCAGCAACAACAAAATATTAAAAACACTTTACATTCAAAGACCACAAGAATACAGCTGCTGTGTGTATAATGAAGGCCTAACAGAACAATCAGTGTCAGGGCATAAATAAAGGAGTGGTGTGATCTGCACATTCTTTTCAAATGAGAATTTTATTGACCTTTCAACCAAGGCACATGAATAACAAGTATTTAATTTAGGCAAAATAAATCTTTCATTTGGGTTTATATAGTCTCACATAATTAAATCTGAAATCCTGGTGAATAGCCATTTTCATTTTATGACTTGATGGACATCTGCAATTATCATTTCCAGCCACATTAATTTTTTATTTGACTGGAAATATGTATATGCGTATGAAAAGGTGAAACAAACTGGCAATAATCTATTATGAATGGAAAATTCGTGTGAAATTCATTTGGTCATAGTTGGAGGAATGCAAGTTAAAAGGGGTCCAGTCATGGCCTGCTTTTGATGTTTATGTCACCTTTAATACCCATACTTTGGTCATTTGTGGTTAATGCAAGTTTTAGACAATATGCAATGTGCTTGTCTTTGTGTTTCAGTTCTGGCCAGCCAGGGCTTCTCATTGTGATCCACACTGTGCAAGTAGGAGATATGTTGAAAACAAATACTCTGCAAATGAAAAATGACAGGACAGATATTTTTTCTTAGCCTTTTACTCCTTACCGTGTCTGCCTGGAGTTTTTGGTTTTAGAATCAGGAACAAAAAGAAACTGTGATGTGCTTTTTATGCTTCTCTACAATTTTGGATCAGTGAATTACACAGAAACATCACCTCAAACGAACTGAAACCTGCAGCAAAAGATCAGATTCACGAAAATCATGATGAAGAAGTCTATCAACTCAACATAAGACTTTGACATAAATTAAAAACTGTCATATTTCAAGGGGGGTATGTCTGAGCCTAATCAAAAGCCTTTCAACTGTGTCTGGAGATGATTAAGTCTGTCCTGCATGAGTATATGCAACTTGTTTCATGTCTGGCCAGGATACACTTCATTTGAGATGGTATATTTGTTGCAGACCAGGGTCAGCATCTGATCTTATTCAAAGTAACATGAAGAAGAAAGCAGACAAAGAAGCATATGGTTTCATCACACATGCCCAAGATGCAACTGTGTAAAATGACACTACTTTTCTGTCAAGAGGCATGCTTGGTGCTGGTGTTGACTGCATGTACCAATCTGCTTTTGGTAACCATCAGAATGTCTGCAGTGGATAAGCTACTGGCACCAGTTATGGATAAAGTCTAGCTAAATACAGATGAAAACAAGGCATCTTTAAAGCATCATGGATGAACCAGCCCAAGTGCAAGAAAAAGTCTGAAGTGGTCAGTGGTCATGTTTTAAGATGTTAGGGCTGTCAACATAGAATAGTAAAACAACCAAGCATTTTATCACTATGTTGAGCAATACTGTTCTTTTTATTTGATTGTGTAATATGGCTGGTACTTTGCTCTTTGCAATGAAAAGAAAAGGAATAATATTTATGTTGAGCTGCAAATAAGGACTTGACACTTTTTTTGGACCTGGACAGGTCTTAGATGCTAACCACAGCAGGCATGCTATTCATACAGTCAGTTCACACTACCCTGCTGTGTAAATCTCCAGCCCCCACAAAGGACTCTGTTTTTAGCCCCTTCCTCATTTAGCTTGATGGCCTGACCAGGACCAGAAACCGGCCCAGAGTAAACACAAGTGCAGCAGCTTCAAAGACCTCACACTGGTTAGCACTGGGACTGTGCTGAGCGTTTGGCTAATGAATACTTAGGCAATGAGGACATGAAACATTGGGAACAAAGGTCATGAAATGGTTATAAAAACTGTTGTTTATGATTCCCTGAATATTTAAGTAAGTCATTCAGCCTTTGCAGTAACAGTTAGCTATATTTTTGGTGTTGTACATTTGGATACAAGGTGGTTTTGTCCAAAGGTGTCTGAAATGTCTATGAAATAAGCTAACGTTCATACAGCACTTAATGCTGGATGTAAATCAATATCAGTATTTGACCACTTACAGTATTTCTGAGTCTCTGTATCTCTCGTAGACATTTCATGTCCTCAGTAGAAAAGAATGCCTCCTTTTTCTGATTGTGCACATCTGTCACAATAGATTAGGAAATGGACAACAGAATACCTTCGAGGCTGGCTCTCGAATAGTAATGCATCACAGCTGTTATAGACTGACTGCAGCCATTCAACTTTGGGTTCTACTGTATTTCTCATAGGTAACTGTAAACCAGAGGTTGAATCTAATAAAATACAGCGCTGTGAAGTTATTGTACTGGCCAGAGAAATTACATTTCCCAGCATGTAAGTTTTATTTAAATCAGCACAGCCTGGCATGTGTGCTGTGGCTCAGACTTGTAGATTTCATTGCTGATTCCAAAAATGTATTAGAGCATGTCCACTCTTCTGTAGCATAACTTTAAATCAGTCCCTCACTGCATTTCAACCTTCGACTAAAATTTTAGTGACTTATCACCAAAATGTTACTCCAAAATCATTTGAGGTTTAAGCCTCTTTTGTTAACAGTTGGCTGAAATGACAAAGGCTTGTTCCTGGATAAACCTCTTCTCAAAACAAAGACATTTTGACTGGAGGTCCTCTCCGTGGGTGGTTTGGCTAGTGATATTCATAAGAGTGAGACTCTCTTGAGATTTTACTAAGCATAGCTCAGTTGGGCCCAGCTCAGACTGGCTAGCCAGCCAAATGAACTGAGGGCAGGGAGGGTGGCTCCTGGTGTTGCGAGTTCTCCTGTATCTCATTACATCTGACAAACTGCCAGACAACATGCCAAACAGGCCTGAACTGCGAGAGGTTCAGCATGAATTCTTCTGAAACAAAGCTAAATTGTGTCCTGAATAGGTACTCTTGGCTTTAATCATAACCATATTCAGAATGATTGTCATAATCATAGAAAAATTATAGTATTCCTTTTGGCCTGTGACCATACACACACTGGTTAAAACATGTTAGCTAAGTACTTGCACAATTCAAGGAAGATGTAAAAATACATCTGTAGGAAGTGTATGGGCATTGACCACAACCTTTCTGGACAATACAGGATTCAGCATCTGCATTTGGTACATTAAGAACATACACAGTAAACTTCATCTTCTCCTAGTCCTCATGATTTTGATTTCTCTCATTATTCTGCATGTTACAGATCATTATTGATTCCCCTGATCATTACTTTTTTAAAGATATTTGTTTGCAAAATCATGCCCTCTAGTTGAGATACCAAACTTGTTAAATCTGTAAAAGGGCAGAAATAGTAATCATCAACATACCAATATTACAGCTGTTAAACTACAGAAAATGCTTAGCCAAGTTGCCTATCAAAAGAGCATCATCATCTACTAGCATTTAAAAATGAATATGACAGTATCATTGTGACAACATTAAGGTGGTTTATTGTACCACAGCGACATATAAAGGTTTCCAAATGTCATATTTTTGCATATGGTAGTGGACGTGTTCTTTACAATCTCCTTTTTAAAATCAATATTATCACATTCAAAGACTTGTGTTTAGTCTCTCTGCTGTTTTTTTTTTTTTTTCTGTCTGCAGTGCAGTGTGTCAGCTTCTTACCACTACAATAAACTTATGGTCAACAGCACTGTTCAGTCCCATGCGAGCACCCAGACACAATCACATCCCTACATCACTATGATAACACAATTTTTCACTCTATATCAGCATATGGAATCTAGCATTCATTTCCTTATGTTGACAGAAGCGTAGAGCTGCTGCTTCTTTTTCCAAGCAAATCAGCCAGTGAGGAACGTTCAATTAAGCTTAAATCCTGAGCCTTTATCTTGGCCTGCAGACACTGCAGAGCTTGATCTAGGTCCAGCCGACGAGCTCATTCCACCGCCGCCTCTTCTACACATTCAAGACAAGGGGATTCCCTCTCTGCCTGCTATTGTCCAGTGTAGCCTATGTTAACTCTGTAAAGAGCTTCAGTCTTAAAAAAGGTCATTGTTTGACCTGAATTGGCATGCAACTGTTGACAAGAGGCAGTTGTTATAAAGGTTCACCCTCTCTTTGTCTTGTCCACCATTTGGCAAGGACTGGGAGGTTTTGCAGTGTCGAGCGTTAAGCAGGTAATTACAAGTTTTTCTGTACTGCCTTGGGCTTTGGCCAAAGAGAGTCAGATCTGAGCCACAGTATAAACAAACTGTCAAGGTGGGTAATGCACAGTGTGTATCTGTGTCATCAGCCACAAAGAGTCAAAAGATTAGCGAAGATAAGCTGACCAGAATGTGATTGTAAAGAAGATTAACTTCAGCTAAATGGACACAATTCTTGATGTGACATGCTGAGAGGATTTGCTGATGTCTTCTCTTTTGACTGGTCATCACTTTTTCTTGAACTCCTCATAAGAAATGGACTGTCACTCCCCCCTCTGGGGCTAAAACCAAAACTATAAGCAGAAGTGACAGTTGAGTTAAGACCTGCCGCAAATCCGGAATCACTGACCTGTCTCCCACGTGCACGGCAGATGTGTCCAAGAGCCCTGAGACAACACACCACCAGCTCCAGGCACAACAAAAGACAGTCCCAGTGGGGACACACACAGGCCTGATGGGATGTGACACCTAAACCACAAGAAATACTATATCATGTGGGAAGAAGAAAGGGAGAGATCTTTTAGTGAGTCGTAGGTCCACATAAGCGACTTTTCTTTTTTATTCTCTTACTTGTGGTTTTTAAAAAAGCCACAAATAAATGTATTTGCAGTGTCGTTTATCATTACTGGTTTCCCCACACAACACCTAAAATGTAAGATGTTGAGTCTTGGAGCAAATCACAATCATAAAATCATAATTATAGCTATATCTTAGCTATATCATAATCAAAAACATGTGGGGACCAGTATTCTCAGTTACCCCACCCCCTTTTTCCTTTAACATTCAGTATCTCTGTTTAGTTTAGACAGTGCCGCTTTTGTGTGAGATCCACTCTTGTTAAACTCAGCAGAGGGCACCCATTCCACAACCCATTCTAAATCCTTAAACCAGTAAAAAAAAAAGCAGCAAAAAAGAGGACAAAACCCCCAATATCAGTGCTAGAGTCACTTTCAGAAAGTAACACAATGTGAGGCTTAAGCAGCAGAATAATTCCAATTCGACAGGGTTCCTATTATCCAGTCCACTCATTTTGTTGTTGAGGAACTCAAGCTATGTTTGTCAAGTGAAGAGGGCACATAACATGTGTTTCAGGTGTTCGAAGTTTATCAAGACAGTATAGAAGCCATGGACCTACTAATAAACCAGAATCTAGAATAATGAACAACGAAAGAATGTTCTAACACCCACCATCAGCGAAAATTCAAAACACAACAGTGCTGTAGTTATTCTGGAAATACATACCAAAACAACAACCAAGTAGTTCAGAACTCCACTATACCCTGCTGTCATCTCAGAAACCTGCGGCACTGACTTTCAGAAGTTGCCCGGCGGCAACCACATGCCACGAAATGTAATATTTGGCAGGCCATGCCAAACATCGTTTCTGATCTGAGGATGCTGTCGGATACTTTTGCAGCACTGATTTTCATCGTTATTGAATTCACCACAGGATCACAGTGAAGTAAAAAGAAATTGCCTAATGCCTGATGAGATTATTAATGAAGTACAGGCCCATGGAAACATAGCAAGTGAAAGATGAAATGTCCTACATGGAAACAAACCCAATATCCACATTTCTAAAGTTCATAATGGCCTTTCACAACACGACAAAACAAAGCCTCCAGGATCTGGAATCATTTCCCCAGCTTGCATTCTGGCAAACAGTCAAAAATACAGTTCTAAAATAGCTTTGTTTTTGGAAAGTGCAATCAATAGCCCCATAGTTCAACCTGGCGATGTTAAACACGAAATTGAAAACACAGCAAGAAAGGAAGGCCTCAGAACCAATCACAAGGATTTATTAGTTGGTCGTGCTGTTGTTTATATGAGTGTACCAAACACCGACATCTGTTGCGTTTCAGCCTTAGCCGCGTGTAACTTCCTACAAGACCAAACAAGTGCAACAGCTATACTGGAAAAATAGAAGACAGAAAATAGGATTAAGTTTAAACCATGTGCACCAAAGGACAGTGTTGCAGTGACACACAGGGTGCCACCCTCATTCTTTCTTCACAGACCATTGAAGTTGTCGAGTCAGTTTTAAATTCTCAAGAAACATATTCAATTGGCGGTGCTTAAATACAATTGTTTTTCCTCCCAAAGAGCTACAAATAACAGCAAATATCTAAACAGAGTTCGGGAAGGAAATGTTGGTAACCGAGTTTCTAAAGACAATGTACCTGAAACTGACTCACAGACAGCCTATAGTAATAGATCGTTTCTGGAACACTTGGCAGTGCCTTCTGTTTAAAAATACACTGCACAGCCTTCTGTTGGTTTTGAATCACTTTATACATAGATACAAACACACTGGTAAATACGGTTCATGCTCCATGACAACTTCAGAACTCAATTTTGCTGACTTAAGCAACACAGCCAATTCAGTTTGGCGTAGTTAAGTGCAGACATCTGCAATTATATTATTTTAAACACATTGTTTATTGTTAGATTTTTTCTGTCTTGGACCTGTACGATTTGGCAAAATCACAGTGAAGCAGAGGGTAGGAAGTATTATTTGTCTGCCAAACTGGAGCAACAGATGATAAAATACATGGGAGGATTTGTTACAGGTAGGGAGGAAAATGATCATCTGCACCACACAGAGAGATGCAAACTGCACCCATAAACAGGTCAGTGTGTGTACTGAATGGGACCGAGGCCCACAGGTTTCAAACAGGGTAATTAGGATTATGGTGCATATGCAACACAGTTGATTTAAATGCACTGATAAGATGGTGACTGAAAGTTTCATGAGCAATACAGATGTATATTTTTCTACTTTGACCCATGACCACGTAGTATGTGAAATGAGGCTCACTGAAACCACAGACAATGTCCGACTCAGACATAATTTTAGCATCTTTTTGCCCGTTGTTTTGGTTTTACATGCAAACACTCTGTTGTAGTTCAGTCTCACTGGTCACATTGGCAACATTTCTAGAAACAACCCACTGTCTGCAGCCTGCCCAGCAAAAAGAAAAAGAAAACAAAGACAGAAAGAGGCAAACAGCAAATCAGTTGTATGTAGCTAAAGAGCCTGGCATTGTTTCAGTAGTTGGTGGAGTCTGTTTCAAAAACAGAGCATATTGGACATACATTCACCATCGATGAATGTTAATACACTGTCTACTTTATGTATAAAACAAAAAGTTTATGAATATGTTAACCTGAAAGCCATTAAAGCCACCAATAGCACACAGAACCAAATTGGTTTCAAAAAGACTGTCTGCTTACAACATAGTACCAACCAAAAGGAAACTTTACTATTTTATCATTTTTGGGTGAATCAGAAAGATCTGTTTAACTCATACTAAACATGTTCTTTGGCAAGACAAGCGACAAAACCCAAGAGCAACTTTCGATGGGGTTTTGATGGTTTGCATACACTTAACAAACCAATACTGCAACAGACATACGAAAACCTGCAACTTAATCCGCAACCATATCACTTGTCACGTACTAATGAAAAAAAAAAAGAGAGTGCCGACCCCACAGTGGTTTAATTAGTCATTCTGTTAACAGTAACTAAATGCAACACAGTGCACACCGCATGCTCGCCGCTTCTGCCTACATTATTGTTGAATGTTTACCCATAGAGACTCCTGGTCACGCACAGCGCAGTAATCTAATACTTAGACCTCGGCAGGTCATGGATCAAAGCTGAGGATGGTATCCGAGAACAAGATCACGCACAAGTAAAACAAACTGTTGGGGCTGTAAGTTGGTCAAACGCGCCAGTGATGAAGGGTGTCATGATGAGCTGCTGTTCTGACTTCTTTAAACATCCTTCCTTCCCCGTTTTCAGAAGTTATCATCATTCGGCATGGTATGATATTGGCAAATGAATCATTCCCATGGCGTAAAGAAGAATGGCAATGTATAACAGAAATGAAACACTGAGAGATCAATGAATATACTCAGTCTGCCAGTTTAGACGTCTTTGAGATAAGCTAAACATTAATCTTTATGATCTTTATCTGCATTTACTCAACAATTTTCACAGCAGCAACAACCAGTAAATAAAAGTTCAAAGAGGCCACATCCTCCCACAAACCCGTTGTCAAAGTCTAACATGTTCCCATCTTCATGCTCACCACCGTCAATAATCAGTTTGTAAGCAGACCAGGATTAGATCAGTCCTCTCCAGTCGTTAAAGCCCTGTGGTTTGAACTTTTTAAAGAGCCGCAACACTGAACTGAACTGAACTGTAGAATTCCCATTATGTGCACATGCAAAGCAGTGAAATAATTTATACGCCAAAACACTCACTCAATCAGCGCATGTACCAACCGGCATCACCGTTCCAAATCAAAGGACTCTTCATGAGCAAAACAAAAGACAATGTGCCTCTCTCTGACACTCTCTCTTCTCTTTGTCAGCATTCACGCTCTTAAAAAGCCTGAGATGCTGTGGGCTGTTGATGTGAAACTGCTCAGGATAACAAAAAGGTATGGAGAGACTGGGTGACATTAGCTTTGTGCTGCCTTTGTGTGTCACAAAGATAAGGTTTCATAAAAAGAGAACAAAGAACATCAGCATCAGTACTGTGCACAGTATCGTGCAACTGAAAACAGGAGCATCGGAAAATACATTTCTGTTTTGTTAGCTCTGGGTCTGAACTAGGCTTACAATATATCATGCCTGTTAAAACTTAAGTGACACATGATTGGCAAAGCCACAGAGAGAAACAAAGTCACTTGTCCAAACCAGAAACTCACACTCTCAGTTAGTGGGTCAGTGGAGCAGTTTAACTCTTGAAGCAGAAAGCAACAGCAGACTAGAATGACAGCCAGGAGTAAAACTTGTTACTTGTTACTTTACCATCTTTGCAGGAGTTTCTCCTCTTATCAGGCAGAAAGTTTTTTCATTTTTGGTCCTGATAATCCTCTCCGGGCTGCCTCCCCGGGCTCTTTGCCGACAGACTTGCCAAGTTCAGTGCATCAACAACAGAAGGCGGCTGAAGTACATCCACATGACAGTGAGTTGCCTCGATCGAGAAGTAACCAAAGTCATTTTCATGCTTCACAGACTTTCCACAAGTCTGAGTGTGTAGCGCAGAAAGCAGCAAATTGTCAAGCTGCCTGTTGATCCTCTTTCACTTCTCTTTTGCTTCTCTGGCTACTCTTGAGTGTTTTGGGGATGAGAGAAAGAGAGAGAGGAGAGAGAGAGAAAGGCAAGAGGTCTGGAGAGGGGAAAGAAAGCCTTTCAGAGGAAACCCCCTCGAGGCTTTTTCAGAGTTTCTTCTGCCTCTCTCTATCTCGCAAACATACACGGGCTTTATCGCACACCCAACCACACCCGCAGCAGTATTCCAAAAAAGCATGTCAGCCTGTGCAGAGACACTCACTGAATGTGTGTAAACTTAATATATCACCTAAGACATTCCCATTACCTCTACTTTTGTCACGTATAAACACACACGCTGGCACACACAGTCCTTGGCTCCAGCATCGAGAGTTGCAGAAAATCCAGCCCCTCTCGCTAGGCCCCTTTTCTATTTTAATCACCAGAGCTTTTAAAAGGCTAAGTCAGTCTTTCTCCTCTCCTGTCCCTCATAGACTTCACCTGTCTTGCCCAGGCTTTCTCAATACTCTTCTTCAGCAATTGTCTTCCGGCAGACTGCCCAGTCTTTGACCCATATCAAGTGGCGGGCTTCCTGCAGAGGTTCAACAACAGCAGCATGTGAAGAGTGCCGCTTTGCACTCACATTAGGCTAGAGGAATGTAGGTTACACCCTCTGGACTACATTTTACATCTGGAGTTAGAAGATGTATAGAGTATGAAACCCAAGTCCAAGCAAAGAAGCTAGCCTTTGCTGAGACATTCCTTGAGGAGAAAGATTGACAGGCCACCTCATGCATTTCTATGGGTTGAGGCCAGAGAATCCAGTGCGAGCGGTGGTTTTAGACAAACAGCTCACGCTTTGCCTCAACCTCCGCCTGTTAAATCTGCTCAAATTCCAGGAAATTGCATCTCTTCAGCGAAGAAAAGCACCCACGTATTTTTTTAATCAAAAGTTTCTCATTATTCAGCAGGTGAAGCTGCAGCTGGTAATATGAAGCCGAAAAGCCTCCCTCTCCACTCTCGCCGGGTATTCATGTTTCCCACTCTGCAAAACTGCAGTCTCGAATATTCCTCACATGTTTTTTCTTCACAGAAAGAAAGCCATGCTAATTTGTTCTCATCCCAAACCACAAAAATAAGGGTGACGTTTCTTCAAATGTGGTAACACCATTCCACTCCCCCAGGGCTTTCTCCTTTACTTTGTCTCGCCTCACCATCATTTCCCTTTTCTTTTTCCTTTTCTTCTCTAGTCTCTCGAGAAAGGATCGTAAACTCATGTCTTTAATGTGGGCATTTGTTTTAAGAAGGATTAAGACAAACAGCAGTACTTCAGGCCTCTGTTTGGTCTTTGTCTGAAAGACTTCTCAAGATTATCGCTGTCCGTTCTAACATTTGAGATCTTAATATGCTTTGTATTGAATGAAAAATTACAAAGTAAGAGAGGTACTACTTGTATTGCTACTAATTCAGCAGTCTGTGGAAAGAAGCTGTAGACACAACACTGTCATATTGGTCGGTTGTTAGTAAAGAAGCCGTCGCAAGCATGTTGGCAAAAGTTGTTTTGGTCATCCAACAGATGTGGAGGGGAACAGTAATTACTGAGTTAGGTTCTCAATACCCAGAAGCTGGCATGTAATACTTATCAGGAATAAGCAAAATCAACCAGTTTCTTTGCATATCATTTTCATATCTCTGACCCAGCCGATTTTATGAGGAGCATGTTTTCTTTTTTTCTACTCATTGTCATGGTTCAGACAGCATTCAGCCCAAAGTCTCCACCAGAAACGTGATCGTGAAGCTGAGTGTCGGGCAGGATGGAAAGGGGCCAGGCTGGGTTGGACACTCAGTTTTGATCCCTCCTTCATGAAACCAGATGGGCTGTCCATCTAAACCAACACAGAAAGAGAGCTTAGAGAGAGAGAGAGAGAGACAGTGGAAGAGGGTGGAGGTGTGGGTGGAAGGGGGTTATTGCTCTGGCATTCTGTGAGTCAGTGAGTGGGTGATTTGATTTGGTGCTCTAAAAAAAAAGTAGACATAAACACACATAGGAACACATCTATGAGAACCAGACAAAACTAGACAGGGGGGAAATGTACACAGAGATAGAGGAGCGGGAGACTCAGACATCACAGCCAGGAAGTTTGGAGTACATAATCCACATGGGTCTATTACAAACTGCAACATGCACATACTGGGTAGTTTTTCAATATAGAGAAAACACATATAATCACACACACACTGCACAAACGCAGCAGGATGAGACCAACGATCCTGTCTCTTCCTCCCTCCAGGTCTAATTTCCTTCTAGTGAGTGAGAATCAAGCGAGTGAGCAGGACCCTCTGTTTACTCGCCTCACATAACCTCCCATGTGTACACTTAGACCCATGCCTACAGTTTATAAAGCATGACTCACAGTGAGTGTCAATGCCTAATTGTCATTAAAGAATTGGAAAGCAACTCTCCTCTGGCACCCACCTCCTGCATCACTCTCTTGGATCAATTACCTGACCCATTTACCTCTCCAAGCCCAGTCTATTAACTTTATGTGTCGCAGTTGTTTTCGCTTAACACGAGGGGAGAGAAGAGCGTCTTAGCATAGGTAATTCATCCAGTGTTGTCCTCGCCAGATCAGACCCAAACACTTCGTTAGCGTGACACATACGGCGCCTCAGTGACGAATGTCTGAATAGTTGGCTGTAATCACTCCTGTTCCCTGATGGGGACGATGAAGGAGAAAGAGAAGACAAAGGGGCTATCTGTTCTCCCTTGTTTCAATTTCTCCCAGAGAGAGCGACCTTATCAGCGTCTGGAGATCTGCTGCTGTGTTCAGACATCATTTCCTGCCCGACCCCAGCCTGTCAAGATTAGGGGCCCTCAGGCTTGTGATTTAGTTTCTTGTTGTTCTTCAACAAACAGAAGGGATAGAAGTCTTCTTCCATTTGCTATCTGTCTGCCAGCGCCAGGATACATGCTTTTTGTGTGAGGTATTTCTGGACTTTAAAGAGAGAGCCTAAGGCATGTTTTGAGTAGCATGTCACTCTGTGTGGTGCTTAAAACTAGGAAAGAAAATATGGTCTGTGGAGAAAAGATAAATATTCAAGGGCATTCCAGCAGGGTCAGTGGGGGCATTTCTGTGTATGTGCGCGCTTTGGTTCTTCATTGCTCATTCAGGTGCCGCTTGGTGATAACGTGATCGCTAAATGTTCCCAAATGTTCGTTTCCTTGCAATTGTAAATCCACTGTCTATCGAAGCCCTACATATCACGCCTCCATTTTATGGCTAATAAAAGACAGGACAGGAGACGCCCACACCTTTTAAATTGCTTTCCATCCTGTCCCACTTAACAGCTTTGTTCCCACTGAGATTTTATAATGAGACATCATTTTTAACACTGAGAGAAGGCCTCACTGATACAAAACACGGCCCTCTTTTGTCAGTGTAGACAACTCATTTTAAAGGCATCTTTGCTTATAAAAGACTAAAAGACTCTCTAAAAGACTTGAAATGTTTAAAATATCATACAGTATAGTCTATTTAGAATTAACCACTTATTTATTTTACAAAGTAATGGCCACAGTACTACAAAAAATAAAAAAATACACGGTAAAGGTAAAAAACGAGCAAACTGCTCCCTCCCAGCAGGCAGTAATTTGCATGTATGCATAGTAAGATTTTAGATAATCCTCTTGTTGTGCAGTCAGATATCCTCTTGGTCATGCTCCACATCCCAGATAGCTACCGTCATCATGTTATTATATCACAAAATCCCTGTTTATAGTAAACCACAATATGAACTTCAACTTTTAAAACAACAATGTTGCCAATGAATCCACCGCCAGCTGCAATCTAGGAGCATAGCCTGAATTTATCTGTGGTATTTTAAAAGATCAAATGCTGAGGAATAGCCACCATGCTCTGCAGAGGGGAATGATAACAGTGACTTCCCAAACTCAAACATCTTTGCTATAGCTGGAAAGAACAAAGATATTTGTTTTATGTTTTTTCTAGGCTTTGACTGATCGTGCTCGCTGGGTAGTTGTATGTGAAGTGGTTTACTGATATCACATCAACTTACAGTAGGTACTGGAGGACTCCTACAATGAGTTTCTAAAGAGTAATTGTTTCTCCTGACACAGTTTTGTCCAATTAAATCAAAGGCTTTCCATTCTGTAAGAGCTTTTGTTCATTGTTAGTTAGCCTTTAGAGTAATATTGATTATTATCATATGTGAAATTTTCATGGTGGGACCCACTGAGCAGTTCTCATGTTTTTGCTGGTTCCTTTCTGTCCCAATGTGTTTTTCTCAGAGCCACACAGGCAATAATGGAGAGGTTTGAACTCAGCTGGCCACTGCTGGGTGCTGGTCCAGGAAGCAGGTGCTAAATCACAACAGCAGACGCCAGAGAAAAAAAACAAAACAGCCGTTGTAAGCTAGTGAACTAGAATGTAAAGTTGAGACACTTTGCCCAAACTTTTTTTCCCTTTTCCTAACAAGGATGGGCAGTTTTATAGAGAGTAAACTTCTAGACCCACCTGAAAGAGTCTTGAGGATAAAATGCCTACTGCAATACCAGAAACATAATTGCTATACCATGGAGATGAGACGTCATTGTTCTTAGTTCTTCCCACCATCAGGCAAAAATTATTAATTTTACCTTGAGTGGGCATCTTCGTCAAAAGGAAAGCCATTTCACCTAAATCAAATGACAATGAATGTGTCAGACACTGCACATCTTGGTCAGGTCAGCAATCACATTGTGCAATTAATCGTCCATTGCTGTGTCTCTTTTCTTTGTTCAAGTTATTCTAAAGGTTCACAAACACATTTACCTCCAAAAGGCTGTTTCACACCCCACAACCCCAAATTAGATAATTTTTGCTGTCCTTATAACATTATATTGAGCAGCTTTCAACAAGGGAGTATCTAGACACAGAGGTGATTCCGCACGCCACTAGGGGTCACTAGGTTTTTTTCCTACTTGGTTGTAAGCTCATCAGCAATGTAGTCTAGCACTTAAACACGCGCATATGCATACTTTGTCAGCCTCAGATATATTTAGTTTAGTCTTTGAGTTGAACGTATAGCATGCTAATGCTCGGTTATCATGTTAACATTAATAAATAAAATTAATGCTGTGAGTGTTTATGGGCAGTTTATATGATAAATGTTAACAGTTAGTGATTATCATAATGCTGTTAGCATATTATCAAGCAAAGCCAGCACTGTAATGTCAACTTTCTTTACTCATTAGGTTACCTACCATCATGAAGGAGATACTTTGTAACTTAGACTCTTATTTGTTATTTGTTGTTATGAAGTAATAATACTTACTCTGAGTACACGCGCATACCTCAATTGACAACATGGTGACTGTTACTATGCCATTGTCTAAAAATGTTTAGTGTCTCAGTATGCACCATCTTAAAGTAAACTCAAGCTAAAGCCGCTTTTATTTTCACTTTTCTTTTCTTTTTACCTCTATCTGGTCTAAACTAAGTCACAGATTTATCTTCAGGGGACCATGAATTACAGTAACCTGTTTAACAATATATTTCTCATGTTAACTGTGCGTTGACCAACAGTTCAACCAAAAATTACAATCCCAGCAACCACAGGATAGCATGGATAAAATATATCAAATAACATGGGTCCTACATATGGAGTGCAAGTGGTCAAGATCAGCTTCATTCAACAACCAGATGTCAATAATGATACCCTTTAACTGCTCTTGTGCAAATGCTACAACAACTCATTCAACTGTAATAATCATATATAAGCCAAGTTCACCGATACACATGAAAGCTTTTTAGGTTACTGACCAAGTAGTCATTAGGATCGCCTGTGGAAGGCCGCACCAAGACAGTACTCTTTCGCCAGGCACGACACAATGGTGTTTTGGGAGAGTGGTATTAAAACAACGCCTGCTGTTGGGGCCATATGGGAAACAGGGAGACCCAAACATGCAGCTGAGTCAGAGATAGACTGCTGCACAGACACAAAGAGCCTGTGGGTGAAATGGAGGACAAGCCAGGTGTGTGTGTGTGTGTGGGGTTAAGTAAAGAAGCTTGAGGAGTCATCTTCATGTCTCTTTCTTCTTTACCAGTCAAGGCCCACTGCAACGTGCATACTGTGTCGTATGCTTGAGATTGTTGGTTCTCACCAGATCCATTAATAATACAGATGGGAAACAGACTAGTAGGAGACAACAAAAGCTTTATTTGGAAGGCCACTGTGGCTGTATCACCAACAGATTTATGGTGTAATCCACAGAATTTTAGCGTGAGTAAACAGGGAGTGTTAATTTGCTGGAAACTCTTAGAACCATAAGTATGAGCGTTTAAATATGTGAGCTATTGAAAAATGCCTCCACTGAGTCACCACAAGTCTGAGTAGTCTGATCTGTCAGCTCATCCCACCCCCTCTTTTCCCGCCTCTTCCCAGTATCTGTCTCAT
The DNA here is from genome assembly GCA_033238685.1 of Lates japonicus. Taxonomy (NCBI): domain Eukaryota; kingdom Metazoa; phylum Chordata; class Actinopteri; family Centropomidae; genus Lates; species Lates japonicus. The sequence continues at coordinate 333,297 of BRZM01000074.1, read as the reverse complement.
CAAATGTCTCCTCGCGTCTCCTGGGATCATTGCTCTCTCTGACTGGTTCTACTGAGCTACCTCTCCGACACCCCATCTTCAGCACTTCTCTGTCAGCTATGGCTTCCTTTTTCTCAAGCTTCCCTAAAATGTTCCCTCCTCCTCTTCTATTAATTCCGCCAATTTCTTCCTCTTCTCACCCTGTGCTTGTCCTCATCCCAGCTGAACTCACTGTTTTAGCCTTGTCTCCTTGCACCTCCACCCCCACCCCTCAAATTTCAACCACCAAGTCCCAAATAATTCATTTACCAAAGTAGACAATATTCTTTCAATTGTTTTCTCCTGTGTTCTTTGATACCACATAAGCTTACTGAGCAACGGGAACATTGCCACAGCTGCTGTGCCTGGTTTTTTCCAAATCTCAGCTGTGCCTGCCTCCTTGCTGTCTTTGGTTAGGCCGGGTGCAGCAGATGCTTCTGCATAACCATAAAGCTACACAGCAGAGTCTAAAGGACCAGATTGACGCACAATAGGAACATACCTACTGTTCCTGCGTTAGAGATCAAGAACAAAAGTTGTGGCCAGGGACTGTAGGAAAAATATTAAAGAGGGGTGCCAGGAAACTTTCCTTTTTTTAACATAGCTCTCATAGTTACATAAACAGTCACATCAAAAACAACAGCTATCACTTGCACTGTGGTTCATAACGGTGTGCATTGCCATAAATCCAATAACATCAGGATTTTTATTAATGCCCGCTAATTCGGTGGTACATTAGACCTATAAAGATATAATGATTGAGATTTAGTACATGATTAAACAACACCAAATAAACACTGATAAATCATTTTGGCATGTTGTGGTTGATGTTGCAGTATTTTTTCTACATCAAGAGAAGTGTCAAACATTAACAACCATTAAAAACCTGAGAGAGTTTTAATTAAGCAAAGTGAAAAAATAAGATTCAGCCCCTGGCTACCCACCCTAATAATTAGACATTCCAACAAACAAAAGTTGAAAGAAACAAAACATCTCACATTGACAGAAAAAAGGTGAAAATATTGACCCCTGTCACTCGGACGGAAGGCCACTGACCTGCCATCAGTGTGCTCCAGTCCTTGCCTTGTATGGGCTCCTTTTCACCATATGAACCTGGTAGTAAGAATGTTAGACCACCAGGGTGTCAGCTATCAACTGTCTCCCTGTACAGACTGTACCTGAGGCTACAGATATAAAAGTTCCCTCAGCAAAGACCACAGAAAAGAGAAAGCTGCATAAGCTCGGCACTCTGTTTCCATCAACATATCATGGCTGACTCAAAGAATCTGTAATGAAAGAGCCGAGGCACACAACCCTCCCAAAAGGACAAGATGATGCAGGAACCAGACTGAACCAAACAAAGGACTAATGATAAGAGCCTTCCTGCTGCCAGGTGAAGGCGGTCATTCCCACTGGCAGGGATACCGATCCAGATGGCAGTGTGGACTCAGCTCTAATGGCCTCGTGACCAGCTCACCTGCATCCCTTGTAAGGTATTATCACCATGTACCAGAAAACATCTGGCTCACTTCAAGGTTTACACATCTGTTCTACAGAAAGACTTTCTGTTTTGATAAGATCTGGATCTACTCCAGCTCTCTGGTGGCAGAGGACAAAAAGTGGAACCCAGTGTAACAAATGGTAGCTATAAAGAGAAGATATATACAAGTTTAGTGTGGTAAAAGTCGATAAAGTTTGTAGAGTTTGACAGTATTTAGCTCACCAAAAGAAATAAGATCAAACAGATAAAGTTCTTAGGATATAAAACTGCATTGTGCACAGAAATTAACCACCCAGTGTGTGCAAGGAGAGTTAGAGAGAGAGAGAGAGAGAGAGAGCGAGATACTAAGTAGGTAGCTGTGTGTTAACACAGACCTGACAGGGACATTAGTAGCAAAGAGCCTATGTCTAAGCATGTGTTTACATACGTGCATGCACACACATAGACAAACACACACACACAAACATGTTAGATGTGTTTTACAAGTAATAGAGGATAAGATACTACTCATGCAAAGTAGCTTGAAGATTCAGTTCAAACATTTTGCAGCACAGATCATTTAACCCTTAACACAATGATTGAAAGCTCACCTCAAAAATGGAAGTCACAACAATCACTTGGTTAGATCTAAGAGGTGGTAAAGGCAACATACAAGGAGAAAAGGGAAGAAATAGATAAGAAGGCCTCTCACTGACTATTTATTACTTAACTTATCCAGTGAACGAGTGACCCCTTGCCTTTATGACACAGCCAGTTTCAAACAACCGTACGTGCATGGAGGTGTTCACTTCCACCCCCACCCCTTTTTTTTTTTTTTTTTTTTTTTGATGGGTTTACTGACACATCTGTCTGTCTGTCTTGCCTGTGTTTGTATTGAGACTGTAAGGTTTCCATCGGCAGCGCATTAAAAGTTTTATGTGGGAATGTGATTTTATCTGTTGGAAATGAAAAGCAAAAGAACTAATAGAAAAAATCCAGATTAATATAGTCACTGCATGAAACGAGTAAACCACATCTAGTTATATTTATTCAAGTATGCACGGAAGGTCTAGATATTGTCCTCCTTGATATTTATATTGTTTGGGTTCAAATTGATTTTATGCTAAACATTTTCGTCTGCCAAAGCACCCTTTGAAAGTAGGTTAGTGTTGAAACCGTAGTGTACTATTTCACTTTGCAATTTATCGTGCGAAACCATTTCAAGGAAATAAGGAGGAAAGCTTAATTGCTAAAGGACACCATTCATAGTTTATCACCAATCAATAGGTGGGTCATAGCTGTTCAAGTTGTAAAGCCCAATGACAGCTCAGCTCATTACAAAAGTACCAAAACAAGACCTGTGCATCTTCATGCACAGCAGAGACAGCTGACCCCCACAGTGGTTGCAGGAAGTTACTAAAAGGTCGTGACCTTGTCTCCATGACTCAAACATATCCCACAAGTTCAGAAAGAAACAGTGGTGATACACGTGACTCACACATCAATGTCAGCAGGCAACAGGTGGGATTTCTTTTTAAATGGAGGAACAGGGAAGTTGGGTGAAACTATTTTGTCTTTTTGTAAAGCCTGACAGGCCACAGGTAGAAAATGTGACCGGGATCAAATGAAAGGATTTTACCACCTTTTGACTAATACGTCAATTCCACTTTGTCCAACTTCCTTTTGTCTGAAGTGATTCAACAGAAACAGCTCTCATGTCATATTCCACAGCCATGCCTCAAATGATAGCTTGTATAAAATTTCACACAATATTTTGAATGTATTTTTTCTAGATGATGCAAACCTTTATAGACTTCTTCGAATCCAGACACTTCAAAAAAGGAAGAAGAAGGAAAGAAAGAAAACAACAGTGAAAAGAAAACCTGCTAATTCCTCCACTGAGTTGAAAAGATCTGAACCCGCACAGAGACAAATCGAAAGCAGAGTCGCTCAAAGCCTTATATATATTTTTCAAAACAGAACATGCTTTGACTGGAGTTGGAGAACTTGCTGTGTAATTGGCCTCCAAAATGTAAAACGCCAAGATGTGACATTAAGATCTGGTCATTTTAGGTGTCGGGTTTTTCAATTCTTGAATGTCAATGTAGGTGTTTGTGGCAATCTGGGGACATCTTCATTTAAAAGTTATGTCCCACCTGAAAGCCATGCACCGACAATAAACTGAAAACTAGCTTTGATTCTAGGTCAGGTAAACAGCAAGAAAAGAAGAACTTTTCTCCATGACACTTCGTTGAATTACCGGAAGATGTGACATGTTTTCACTGGCACTTTACATCATTCGAATATGTGTATTTAATAAAAATTAAATGATCATATTAGAACACATTTTTATTCTTATTTTTAGCTTTTATATGTCCACCCACTTTTGCACCCCTTAAAGCTACTTTCGTATCGTTTCTGCATAGCAAATGAAATAGCCCGGCGTTTCGTGTAGTTTCCTGATAAAATTGCAAATTTATTTTGTGATCCATAACAGCACCAACCGAGATATGTGCTTCACACACACTCCCTCTAGGCTTAAAAGCCCAGAAGGTAGCATCATTCATGCAGATAGTCTGAGAGGCAGAGTGTTTACGTACACTCTCAAGATCGCCAGCGTTTTACACACCTGGAGGCCACAGATAACGTTGGTTCTACTTGATCTAAACTGTCACAAAACCCAGTTACCACTCATTCTCAGTTCTTCCCTAAATTAAGTACTGAAGCCTGTGTCAAAAGTCTTGATTATAATAATTTCAACTCACAAAATTGAAAAGAAAGAACACGTTTGAACACAATTTTGTAATGTCACTGGATGCAGTTTTCTCCATCTGCCATGTCCACCACCAAAGGAGAATCATCCCAGGTTGTGTGAATCTAGCATTTTCAGGCAGTACGTTGAGGAGGACAAGCTGCAACAATATTACAAGTGTCCCAGCAATGCAGTAGCCTTGATAGGGCAGAAGAAAAGCAGGAGGGAGGGCCGGATGTGTATTTGGGCGAGGCATGTATAGGCCTGTTTCAGGAGAACCTGTGGTCATGCTACAGCAAGTCGAAGTTTTCTTGGGCAGATCCAATTTATTCACCTGCTTTCATTCTACGGCAGGTTCTTCAGCGTGTTCAGCTGTAACAGAGTAACACCGCACAGTAGTTGTCACCAGAGGTGGTACAAGGAAGGCCACAATAAAGAATTATTGTATGTCTAACAATCTAACAATGAAAAATGGTGATTAGAGGTAGATACTGTAGATGAGGATGGGTCAACATTTGAGATTTTTGCTCGATGATAATTTCTTATCTCAGCATGTTCTTGTAAGCCAAAAGTCTTCTTAATCAAACATTATATTAAGAATGTAAAACACTCCTTTACAATAATAAAAACATTGAAACAAACCAGACTTGTAACACCAGAAACAAGTGACTGCCTCGACGACTCCACAGAGAGCGTGTTGGCCTTCAGATCATTGGTGATGAAGCTGCCGGAGGTCACCTCTTTTGAATAAATATAGTTGTGTGTACTATCTCATGCACAGCCCGACCCTGTTCTCAAGTAGCCCAGTGTGCCTGGGTTTTCCAATTCACACATGTTGAGCCTGACCCAAACAAGGTTCCAGGAGTTACAAGGCTGTCTTGTTCAGATCGCATCATTGCATGATTGGTAGTATGTGTTTGCAACATTTATCGCAATCACAAGCTTTACCCTCTGCGCCACGCAGCCTGCAACATTACTCAGACTGAAACCATCACCGCAAAGCACCAGTCGCAGTGAAGGCTTCAGCAGTGAGTGGTGGGTTGGTTACAGTTGATAGAGAGCATATAAGCTGCTCCTGACGGGAGTCACACACATAATCAGAATCGTGTCTTTATTTATTTTTCGGACGGATATTGATAAGTTCTGACCACGTGGTTAAGTGAATCTCAAAGAGTGTATAACCTAATGATTTGTGTGTACAGTATGGCGTTTATTTCAGCCAGGAAAGGGGAAAAATTGTTAAAAGTTAAGAAATTACCATACAATGATTTACAAAGCAGAATTTGATTTAGTTAATCTGATTAAAATTATGAGACACGGGTCCAGATCTCCAAATCACTGCCCTCAACTCACCCAAACATCCTTTTATTGTATAAGTTACAGTAAGAATTTTGTCTTACCAGATTAAAAACTCTTACTTTTGATTTACTTCACCCCAAAATTTGACTCCTACTATCACTATCAGCCTATGAATTAATGTGAATTATATGTAACTCCATCCAGTAAAAAATGCAGTATTTATGTTTCATTCAGTGGTGGACATGTTTTGTGGACAATGGATATTAGGATTTATTGACTACCGCTTCATGTGTTTTAGCCAACAGTACACTCCATAATATTTTAGTGATTACAGTTCATTGAATGTAGTGCCTTCTTCTCCAAGTCTGTCCCAGCATGACCGTGTCTCCGCCTATAGAGAAGATGTTATCACTAGCTCCCTGCTGTGTCGTTCATGCAGAGATGTAGGCCAGTCTGACACCAATCCTCAAGTCTTTAATTATTGACAGTGGTTCAGAGGTAGGCCACAGACCTGATGTCCTTTTACGGAGACTAAGACTGTGCCTTCACCACAGCGAAGCCTTTGTTATGACTACACAATATGTGCCATCATAGTGAGGGTTTGCTTGCATTACTGTAATGAGAAAACTGAACTGCCACTGTCAAATTGTTTTAATTGTCAGGTTTTATCTGCATTCATAAACAGAATAAGATTCAGAAACAACACAAACAATGGAGAACCACTCAGAGGAATGGTGAAAAGACTCAAGAAACTTCTTGAATATTGTGGCAGTTTTGTATTCCAGAGAGACCTCTCACCCCAATCGTGCCGCGGAACAGTCAAAATAACCTGCAGTTTCACCATACTAACAAAAATGTTATGATTAAGTTTTCTAATTATCAAGTCAAGTTTTCTATAGCCCCAAATCACAAGTCATCCCATAGGGCTATACAGCACACAACACCTCTATTCTTAGACCCCCAGTTTGAAAAGAGGGAGCCCTCAGGAGGAACAATAGAGGTGTGATCCTCTGTCAGGATGGGACTGACATGCAAGTAAACAGATACCAACAGTTGTTTTATAAAATTGTGTACTACAAACTAAGAACGCGTGTGGAAGTAGCAAGGCAGCCCAAGCATAATGAGATTTTATGTTTGACTTATTTTGCAAGGGTTTTTTACATTTACACAGATGCAGTGTTTGTTGTGGGACTCTGAATAGCTCTGTATTGCCAACATGAGTACATAAACTGGTAGATAATACTAAGTTACTTTGTTTTCCTGTAGCCAGGAAACTGCTTGCTTCCATTTAATTCTTGTTACACAGTGTAAAATGGCAAGCAGCAGATGGTGGCTATCACCGTTAATCCCGCAATTCAGTGTCCACAGCCAAATTACCTTTGTTACCTTTTCTCTCCCAGGTTAAGGGATGAACTTGCTCCAGGCATTCAGAGGTTTTCAAAACTATCAATGAAGGCACTTGATATGCAGTGCTGAAAGTAAGGATGCTGATTTGAACCGCACGTAACACAAACAGAAACTCAATGAGTTGGTTTTTGATTCGTTGTAGAGCTGGGTAGGTCTGAGACCAAAGTGAAATATTAGGAATTCACATTTGTTTGTGCTGCCTTCAGATCTTATTGATGAGACAAAGGGTAAGCACCACTTGACTGCACTCTTCCGTAGGGAATACCACTGTCCTTAGGCTAACCCCTGACTTCAAAGATGTGTATTTTGGCAAATATGACCTATTTCCTCCCTGTCAACACGGGGCATACATTCGCTAAGGCATGTTGTTTGAGTGGGCAGAAATACTTTTGTGTGTGTTGTATGAATGAAAGATGAATCCTGTGGGTCTCTCAGAGGGAAACCCATTAATAATCACGTTTTGCATGGCCAGCAAAATCGCATTCTCGATGATGATATTGTGTTTGCATGCCCATTAAAATTACAGCAGTACAACAAAAACATTGATCATGTGTTTAAAAAGAGAGCCTCAGTATGCTCAAATTGTCTGCAAACCCTCTGCCTAACCTTTGAACAGCGTCTCATGAGAAATATTTGTGTTTGCGTGGAGTTCGACCACCGTCTTAGATGTTGTTAAAAGCCCCACCACAGGCCCAATCAATGGAGACAGTCCTGCTGAGTTTTGTGCCAATGTTGAGGGTAACCGGCGTATATATTATGTTAAGAATCAATCACCATCTCATCGATATCCTGATGTCAGACGCATACAAATAAAAATCACCCAAGTGAAAACAGGCCTGTTGGTCTTAGCATGTTTGCCTTGATGCTGTCTGCAACTTACCAGTAATTAATTAAACATTGTCAACAGAAGATAAAGCCCACATACTGCACAACAGGCCAAACCAGAACCAGATTTATATGTATAATTAAAGAGAACATTGAATCTGTTTTCTCATATGGCGAAGCATCTCCTCAAGCAATTTCCATGCTCTTTTTCAATACTCATTTTCCATTGCCACTATCCTGAGAATGACCATATCAGGAGCAGTAACCTGCAGCCTATCAACCTGGACTAAAATGGCTTCTGCTGCAGACATGACATTTCATATATGCAGAGTTCATATATCGCAGTCTCTCTCCTTCCAGTACCACAAATACGCTCGCCTAAATGACAAGCATAAAAATTTCATGTGCTATTTTGTTCCAAAATGACTTACTCATGCAACATATTGCCTCCGGACATGGAGTATCTCTTTATATGTCAAGTCAATTCGATTTTATTTATATAACCCAAAATCACAAATCACAGATTTATCTCAAAGGGCTTCACAATCCTCACAACATATGACGCACTCTATAGATAGATAAAGAGAAAGTTCACAAAAAAAGGTCTTCCAGGAGCAAAAAGTGAAAAGGGATTTATCTAAAACAAAAAACCCCACATAATTTAATTTTCTAAAGGTTTTATATTTGAAAAAGAAACTTAATTCTTGATGATGTTACGTCAGTTGGTAAGATATGCAAATGGAAAAAGCTGATTTGGCTTTTGCAATATGAATTGAGCAAACTTTGATACTCAGTTTCACATAAGTACTCTCACTGCAAATTGAAACAGTTGATCCTAAGCTTCTAAAATTTGAAAAAAATACAAACACATGCATTCATATTCTTACACAACACACATAATACTCTTCCCACACACACTCTGATGCAACCCTGAATGACCCTGTCTGTCTGTACTGTATTTGTATCACTTCATAACCATTACCCAAAACAATAACATGAAATTTTAAATGGAAGCCTGTTTTTATTTTCAGGCACTACGAGGGCTGCCTCAATTACTTTATCTACAGTTCTGTTCCTGTTGTGCAGAGAAGGCTGGTTTGGTTAAAAAGTGCTGAAATGTTGAATGTTGTTTTTAGAGACATCATTCTTGTGTAATAGCAAAGGAGGGAGGTGGGTTGTGAAATCTGCACAGGCAAAAAAGAAAAAGTAGGTGCTGAGTAAATGACAGAGAGGATGCTATGGAAGTTAAATCTAGGACACTGCAAAGGTGTATAACACATGAACAATAGCAACCTCTAGTGGATCACAAGGTCTGAATGGGTGGGCGGCCACTCGGTGGAAACACTGATGGGGAGGTTGTTGAAGACTCTACGTGTGTATGTGTGAGTGAATAAGTGAGAGAGAGGGAAGAGAGAGAGTATGGGGGTGTTCAGACATCCGTTTTATTGTGAAGTCTGCACATACTGTAAAAGTGTGGGTGTTTTGCCTCCAGAGCTCAAAAACACAGAAATGTTGCTGCAAGCAAAGACACTCTGTGTGCACACGTGCACTTGTGCATGTTTGTGTGTGTGTGGGCTCGAGGTGGGGGTATTAAGCTTGTCTTGCTGTGTGTCTGAATGAAATTTGAATGTATTTGATTTCCATTTACACTCATCAAAAAAAGGAGGATGTTGTTGCATGATGGTAGAAAAGTGTGGTGCTGTGGTTGCATAGTATCCTAGAGATGTGGCGCTGTCAACGCCTACCAAACGTCAGGACATAAAAACTGTCAAGTTTCAGATGTGGGAGCTTCTCAGCAGATGCTGCGTTAATTGCTGTCCCTGGCATTTACATATGTAGATGTCAGAAGTTTTACCAGAAGACAACTTTCAGCATGCTAATATCCTCCAACGTGTTAACTTGTTAATGTACTGAATGTCACGTGTGTGTGTGTGTGTGTGTGTGTGTGTGTGTGTGTGTGCATGTGTGTTTGATCATCATACCTCTGCAGCAGAGATGGTGAAGTAGTCAGTGATCTCATCCACAGACTGCCAGCTGTGATGATGCATGGAGAGATGAATGATGCCCTGAGACTTTAGTTCTATCAGATGTCAGCTCTCTTTTTCATCTTTTATTTAATATTTCTCCAGACAGGTGGAAGATAAAAAAGGAGACAAAAAGGAAGGGCAGGTTTGGGGCAAGAAAAGACGAGGCAATTTTATGTATATAGGCCATATATGATATTGTATATAAGAAATAAATGAATAAAAGAAAATGTAACAATAACACACACACCATATATATATATGTGTGTGTGTGTGTGTGTGTGTGTGTATATATAAGGAAAACAATGTGAGAAAGAAAAGAAAAAAACGAGTGAGAAAAGAAAGAAAAAAGTTCTTTGGTTGAACTGCTCACAGCTCACGTCCAAACTGTGATTGGTGTCACAAGGAGATATTGCTTTATTTCAAGGGGTCACATGCCTAAAAGGTTGAGAAGCCCTTCTCCAGAAGATGGGACACTGCTGTCTCAGATAGTTTAGGTTGCCAGGTCTGCAACGCAGATATGTTGAAAAAAGGTCTGGGCTGAGGAACAAACACATCAATAAAAAGCAATGACAAAACTGATATTATACAGAGGAATATTGTTAACACCTGTTTTTGAATACACGTGTATGAGGACTTTCATGTTCATGTACACCTAGCTTCATGCTGTAAGTGAGCACAGAGTTATAGCATTGTTGTGTAGTGTTAAAAGCCATTTATAACTCAAGCACAGAAAAACGTTAATTACAGCTGAAACCATGCAAAAAATTATTTTGTAAGACCACACTCACCGAAAGTCTAGATAAATGTCTTTCCTCTCTGATCAAATCACAAGATCATACAGATTTATGATGAAGGATGTAACTTCCCTTTCATTTGCATATAATCACAATATGTTATTACAAAATGAAGAGCCAAGATTGACCTAATGAGAAGAAAAAACAGATAGAATGACATAAATAATTGAATTTCTGGGTAGCAAGGGGCTAAATACAGACACAAAGTCATCAATATGTGGGCCTCTTAATTAGACACCACCAGAGATGATCACAAGCTAATTGTCGGAAATGATCCTCACAGACAGTGACACCCACCTACCTGCATGTCAGGCAACTGTGTGGAGGGAAAAAAAGCTCTGATAATATAAGCTGTTATTTTTCCTATTATGCAAATAACTTTGTCAAATCACCCTGTATTATTTGAGCTTCACCAAAATCTTTCTTAATTTTACAATATTTATTCAGACTCTCATCAAAGCCCCCTACCCCCCACCCACCCCACCCGCAGATATACACACACACACACACAAAATTAATCAAACACAGATGAGTGTTTCAAGATATTCTTACATGCTTGTAAATCTCCTGTCCTCTTGCCAATGCTAGGTGACAGCCCTGATTATGCACATCATGGTGAGGTAGAGTCACAAGTTATCGCTTGCTACTGAGCACGCTGTCCATGAATATCACTTGGGTGACAGGAAAGGACACAGAATGTGTGTTGCGTTTACTGTCTTGGGTGTAAATTGTGTGTGTGTTTTCATCAGTGGTCAGGTAAAAACTGAAATATGGCACATATTCACAAATAACCTAAAACACTATTTCATTTTCAGCTAAATATCAATCAGGTATCTTCTGGTTTATGCAAACAGGAACTAAATTATTAGTGTAAGTTAATGGACAGTGAAATAGCTTAGCAATGTTGGAAAACCATTATGAATTTACATATTGCAGTAACATTTGTTCAGCTTCGTGTAGCATTTTTTTAAAACCAATATTTAAAAACAAGTGCTATAAACAGCAGCTGTTAAATGGCCAGTTCCCTGTAAAACAAGGCGCACAAGCTTATTCAACAGGCACAAAATTACAATGATGGACATAGACACTTTAATTTCCAAAATTATCTGCATATGATAAATGCTGCGTAATGTTTTTTTCTTCTAACAAAAACATGTTAATGCTGCTATAAGTTCTGAAAAATGTTTGGCTTTTGTTAAATCATTGATGTATGACTCTAACCTGGTGGGCCTGACTCTCATTGTTCACTGTGTTTTGAAACACCTACACAAAGAGAAACAGAGGAAATGTAACTAGCTGAACAATAGCCAATTCTGCTAGCTAACAACACATTAACACAACATTAATGACAGCGTGAGCTCTGTGATGGAAGCACTGAAGCAAGTGAAGGATATATCAGTACCAACAGAAATGTGGGAGCATTTGACAGGTTAAGTGGCTATGAAGTCAAATGTGTTAGCATATACCCTGGAATATAACAATCATTTCTATGCTAACATGTAAGCTCCAGACTCTTGTTCGCACGTGAGCTGCTAACAGTAGCTAAGTTAGTTAGCAGAGTTAGCTGCATATCCTTATGACCATTGTATTTTAATAGTATCTACAATTTTGCATTTCTTCCAAATCATGTATTCTAGTAGTTTAAAAAAAGTATTGCTAGCAGTTGTTGATCGATGCTGGTGTCTAGCCTTAGTTTTTGTTTTTCATGTATTTAATACATTTGAGTTGCAAAGCTCAGATGCCTTTTTCTAAAAAAAAATAAAACCTCTGAAAGACCTATTAGGCAATTGAACAACACAAAAAGAAAGACATCCTTCTGATAAATTTCCATATCCCTCAACAAATTTCCTGAATAATTACACAATGAATGCATAATCAAAAAATTGAGCAGATTTTCTGAATTGAAAGTTTTCCCAAACCCAGAACAAAAAAAGAAAAAGAAAATGGAAATGACATATCTCCTTATTGTTGTACGATGTGAACCAAAATTAGGTTTTATCATTAGTTATATTGTCTATGTAATGTTACTTTCCATTATCTCCTAACTCCCTAGTATTTTTCTTGTTGTACGTGCTAGAGCTTTTTCACAGTAGACATCTTTGGCATGATAGCAGTAGACACACAGCTGTAGTTGATAATATTAAAAATAAATGCATTATATTTAGGTAATCTAGTTCCAGGGTCTTGATATTGTGCATGCTGTCTCACTGCCGTGGCTTACTGGCACTCTTGATGAGACTGAGCCATTGTTATCAACATTTGTTTTACCTGCTTTTCTTGCCATGAGAAGTCACAATGTTGTTGCTGTGGAAAAGGTGTGTTTTGTGTGATTTGGAAATCACACTAAGATATGATAAACAAAACTGTTTACAAAAAATAGTAAATAGAAATGTAATAAAATATTTTAAAAATATCATAACAGTAAAATGTGCCTGATAGTTGAGCTTTCATGGTATTCAGGTTGTAGTACAGCCAGGGATGAGGAGAAAATCCATAGCAATGCAAGGCAGTATGGAGATTTTAGCATTAAAGTAGTTTTAGAATTTAAATATTCCAGCTAATAGAACATAAAGCAACAAAAATAATTGTCTCTTTAGAGTTTCTATTTTTACTGTTAATGTTGTTATCTCACTTTAACTGGATTTGGCTCATTTGCATTAGATGCACAGTTGGGAATCCCCAAGGGATACAGCAGTTTTCTACATCTTGTAAAAACAGAGGAAAGGATCCCTGAGGAGAGATGGGAAGATAAAGACACAGGGAGCTACACAAGCATACACAGAAGCATCGACACACACACAGTATATATGCACAAATACTTACGGCAGACTCTGATTTTGCTTTGCACTAACATTAAAGGATACAAAATTGGCACAAACATGAAAAGCACAAATCTCTGAAGCTAATCCAACACAGACATGTTATATAATGAGTATGTTTAAAACTTATGTCAGGACATCACACAGGCTCAAAGAAATAGTCTCACCAGTCTTCATAAATGCCATCACATGAACTGTGGACTGTATTCATCTACAACTGAAGGACTGTAACAAGATTCTGTTTCCTGTGTAGTTTGGTATCAGTAGAAAGCAAAAGTTCTTGTGTGTAATTTTCATTTTTTCTTTTGTGACACAGTTCAAATGTTAGAGTAAATTAGTGATCTTTCTCATGAAAAACAATCTTTCATAAAAGTGGCAACTTCTACTGCAGCCAGAACCAAATGTTGCAATAAGCTTGAAGGTGCTACATGAAATTACAGTAGAGGTTAAATTTAGGAATGTAGCATTTGGGGTTAAGATAAGAATTACATTACATGCATTTAGCAGATGCTGTTGTCCAAAGTGGCTCAACTTTGTATTTTTCTAACCTTTACACTGTTCTTACATTTCAGTGTCTTGCTTAAGAGCAATTTGACATGTGGACAGGAGCAGAGGACAACTGATCTATCAAGTTGATGTTTGACGGCCTTCAGCCTTCAGGGACTGACTGTAAGTCAATACAATGTCCTTAGAAATACAGTCATACAAGATTGTGTGTGTGGGTGATTGAGCATCGCTGAACATGGCACATGTGCAAACCTATTAACACATACAAGGTCAGGTGTGATGATGACATGATAACTAGCATGTCATGTCATACAGGTGTAATGCTGTTGTTGTACATGTCACATATTCTTGCAGCACTTTTTCCTTCACTTTGTTATTTATAGACTTACTGAATCAATAGCAATACCATACTGAGAATCACTTGTATTAAAGTGACTGTAATGGTCAGGTACAATAAATATGTTATACTCTATTTGCCATGAGTGGCTCAGATGTTTAAGGTATACACATCAGTGTGAAGAGGCTGTGAAGAAGAAGAAAGAGTTCATGTCATCGTCACCTACACATTCTGTAGCATTTCCACAAAGGCATAGAAACACTGCATGAATGCACCCAAGTTTTTCCAATGCCTTGTAGGCCTGAATAATGTATTAATGCACTAGTGCAGAACAGATGCATTGTAGCCTATGTATTCATAATACATAACAGACCGTTCAAAGAATGAGCTGGCAGCTGGTGCTGCTTTTCCCAGCAGAATCATGATTGGCAATCGCACATTTGTGTGGATTTTCTCCACTTTTTACCCAAAGACAGTCAGAGTGTGTATTCTGATTCATCTCGGGTATTTTATTCCAAATTATGTGTAAGGCTTTCTTCGTGGTTTGATTTTGTGTGCGTTAGATAGTTTTATAAATCTAGTTGCAAACTGCTGCAAAGGAGTATTTCTGGTGTTTTTGTCAGATCCTCAAGAAAAGGTCAGTCACTGTTTGGACCAGAATTTTGATCACAGAACACAAACACATGACTACAATGTCCCCACTTTGATTCTGGATATGCTCTTCAAATGTGATCTTCAGTTGAGATATGTTATTGCCACAGTTAATTAATGGCCACCATTCTGCACAGAATTTTCCTCATCTGGTTCAAAATCTTTTCAGTAACCTTCTCTTTGCGACCATCTACAAACAATGATGAGTTAAAGAAGAGAACTTTCTTGTCACTTTCTTTACACGGGTCAAAAACACATCCAGGCTTAGTGTTAGGTTAGTGTTGCACTTTAACAGCCATGCTAATCCATCAGTCTCAACATTTGTTGCAAAGCTGCTTCTGCTCCCATTTGGCTGATTTCATTCTCTCCCCCCTATCTCTAAATGTCCATGCTAGCATTAAGGAACCATCTGTGGCAGTGTTTCATTGGCCACTGGCTCAAAGCTTTAGTTTTTAAATAGAAGCAATGGAGGAGTTAGCCCTAAATGGAGCACAGTCAGGCTTTGGAAATGTTTGTGTGGATATACACAAAGAAAACAGGAAAGAGTGTACTAACTAGTCACCAAGTGATAGGATGTGATAAAAAACAAGACAACTTCTGAACTCACATTGTCATTAGCTACAGCTCTGTTACCTCCATGATCATGCTGTATACCACACAGGTTTATCCAAGTTGTGCTTGCAGCTCACAGTGGTTCTGTGGGCTCTTGACTGCAAAGGGACTTAAAGGGTCAAAGATAATGGGACCTTCCCATGAAAGAAGTTACATTTTTGGGAAGGTACATGTCAGCTACAGTGGCTGCATATGCTCTATGCTGTAACCCCTCAACACACTACTATTATTCTCCCAGGACTTACAATTTCAGTGTCCACTTTACCAAATCTGCACGTCTTTGTACTTTGGGAGGATGGTTCTGTTCATACCGTCACAGGCAAAACATGCAATTTCCAAACAGAATGTTGTGAGGCAAAAGTGCTGGTTCATTTTATTTCCTCATCTTTTTTTCCTTATATTTATTCTGAATAATCAGTTGTTGCTTCATTTGCATTAGAGGATTTTCTTCAAGACAGAGACTTATTCTCACTGATGTTTAGAACAGTGAATGCAAAAGCATTAATGAACTGAGAACTGAGTGGTGTGTGTGTGTGTGTGTGTGTGTGTGTGTGTGTGTGTGTGTGTGTGTGTGTGTGTGTGTGTGTGTGTGTGTGTGCGCGCGTGTGTGTGTGAGAGAGAGAAAGAGAGAGAGAGAGAAAAGCTGTGGTGGAGAAAGAAGTCAAGGACAGAGGAGAGAGAAAAGAGATTGAGGTTAAAACTCAATGACAACATAAAAAAACATAACTCATTACCACATAATTTGCCTCTAACATAACATATCTGCCTTTTTCCATTTAAATATGGCCTTTACAGGTGCTACTTAACTCTCTCTCACACACTTAAATCTCCCATGTGTGTTTATGAGTTTGTATAAGTGTGTTTTGACAGTGTATGTTTCAGAACCTTTGTTCACCTGTACAGTATACATATGTGTGTATGCTTGTGTGAATACATACTGTATGTCCCAGTGCGTGTGTGTGTGTGTGTCAGTGTCTAGAGTGGGCTTAAGTCACAGATCATGTGACTGGGCAGATGTTGACGTCTTTAGTCTGATGATGAGAATAGAAAGAGAGACGCAAGCTAGAGAACCGTAAAGAGAAATAAACCTGTTTGCTTTGGGTTTGAGTGAGAGGCAGGACATTTTTCTGACATTTCTTCTGGTGACATTTCCAGTCTGACTGAGAGGAAAAGAGAGAGAATACAGAGACAAAAGAAATGTAAAAACAAAACAATGCAGCATTTTCGGCTCCTCATCTCCTGACAGACTTTGGTGGTTGGTCTTCCTTTGCTCAGCTTTCACAGGAAATAATTGGTGTGACCTCTGGGAGTCTAACACAGATCAATTATCTGTGTTTTTGTGTCAGAGCCGTCTTGTTGCAGCCCGACTGAGGCAAAGGTCAGAGAGGCAGCTGATTGTGCAGGTAGAACCCATTCACTGGTGTAGTGTGGGCTGGGTGGTATGTCTGAGCAGCAGGTGAAAGTAAAAAGGGGCTACAATATGAGATATTAGTTTTGTGCTCAGAATTGGATTATAACACGGTCACACTGTAATCGCAACACGTCTTTGGTTTCATTTCCAAAGGAATAGGAAATTTGCTGATTGTAATGGCATGGAAAGTAATTTACAGATTTACAGATACAAGTGGAAGATGAATTGTGCAATATGTTGCTGTAAAAAATAGAGCGGGGAGTTAGAAGTGACATCTCAGCACAAGCAAAACAGGTTACATTGTAGATGGTGTGGAATTTTCATTTATATGTTGGCTGGAATAAAATTGGTTCAGAGCGTGGTGTAATAAAAAAACTATTTATCAAGTGATCTGCTGTTTGTTTCCATTTGCTCTGATTCAAAAAGGAAATGGCTTACTGTGGCTGCTCTATAGTGGCTGAGAGATTAATATATTTCGTTCCTAATCTGTATGGGATAAAGAATACAAATCACAAGTCATTATAATATACTGTGTCATTACAATTATATTTAGAGCAAATCCTGCACAGGTTATTTTTAATGTAATGTAATATAACAATTCCCAGAGCACTTCCGTCTGATTGCACAGATAAAAGTTTCTTCTTTCGCTGACATGTAAAATTCCTGCACTACAATGCAGTTCTGATTGCTAAAAGCCAAGGTCTAGTTTTGTCTGAGGCAGCAACCTCCACTGGACATCATCAGCCAAAGGCTTCTCCCAGTGGCCCATAAACTCCCCCGTGTTCCCGTCACTGGCTTCAAGCCTCATTTGTCGGCATTGAGTCCAGGGACCAAAATCATGGAAAGAAGCCTGGCTAAAACCAGAATCAGTGTCTGCACAGTCCTGCTGTGACCTCCTGTCAAATTCTGAGCTCTGAAAAGCTCAGCCATTGTGTCAAGCGCTTTGGAAAATCCAAATCTATAATTATCTGAATAATTACTGTTGAATATATCTGCTCTATTGTTTTTCATGTGTTTGCTGTGGAAATTGCCCTTCATGCGACTGGCTAGATTTGAACAGCGCAGTTTGAACAGCCCTGATCGTTGGCACAGGAGGTTAAATGGCTACAAAGCCACAGCACTCATCACCTGAATGACTTCATTTTGAATTCTGTCCTTGCTGGTTTCACTTGTCCTTGTTTAGTCACACCAGTTGTTTCTTTGTGTGCAGAAAAATGCATTCAGCAATCTGTTTTTCAGGATGCCAAGAGCAGACCTGTGTTCTTGAGTATGTATATAAACATGTTAGCATGCTATCTTCAGCATTTAGCTCAAAGCCACCACTGTGACTAACTACAGCTAACATGGCTGTAGATTCTTAATCTTTCTTAAAATACCATAGATAAAGTCTGTACAACTTGGGAAAAACTGATCAATATATTTATATAAATAATGTCAAATGTTGATTGGTAATTTATTTGCAATAAGCTGCATAAAACACCTGATCACTATAGCCTTATATTTTGAGTCACAGCCTGGAGTGCACTACATCAGGATTTATAAAAGTGTAAAAAAAAAAAAAAAAAGAAATAAATAAAAAATTGGAAACTGTTGTGGTTACAGCTATTTTTATTTTATTTTCATAAGCCCCAAATCTGAAAATGTTCTACAGCTCCTTTGCGTGGGAGTCAGCAGCTACTGTATGAGGCAGTCAACCCTAGAGAACAAAATAAAGATGGTAGAGGTTACACTAGGTGACATGAACATATCCTTTCTGATATTCTAAGTTAGCATCAGATTTTAACTTATATAGTAATACACAATCAAAGTAAATTCTGGTAACATTTACAAAGGCTCTATTCTAAAATCTTAGCCTTAATCTTCAACTAAAACTATGTTTTTCTGCCTCCCAATATGGACCACACACCCAGAATAGACTTATTTGTTGTCTTTAAAAAGTGCAGCACTCGAGGTGATAACAAATGAGCAGAGAGAAATTTTTAGAACTCGTTTGTATCACATTTGAGAGGTGTTGACAGGGCAATATATAGTAGTGATATCCCACATACAGTATACAGTGTGACTTGTACCTCACATATGTTGTTAAACCATGTTACGAGCTTTTTGCAGGCAGTGAGTGCTTATTTTATGCACTGAGATATATTCTAACATGATTGTTGTTGGCATGCAGTAGAGGAGCACTCTGGATGTCTTTTGTGTGCTCTGCATAGTAGGCTGAGTCCCATGTGGAGTCACTGTAGAATGAGGATGGTGAAGCTGAACTGATTTTTAGATCAACAAACTGCATAAGGCAACACTCTGCAATGAAGGGACACTTGGAAATAAATTGTGTTGCAGTCCATGACTTTTATAGAATTACCACTGATCTCCTCCCTCATAACAAACACAAATCAGAGGTGGTTTCATTCTCACCTGCTAAGTTGGCTTGAGTGTGTGTTGATTACTTGACCATATCCTTTTCACGGCACAGGAAGCTCTAAATTTGAAATCCAATTACCCACCGAGCAAAAAGCCTTGCAACTGACACCAGCTGACAGCCTGTTGAGATTGTAACATTTAGCAGAGGCAGACAGGTGCATCTGTGTGTGTGTGTGTTTACACGTGTGTGTTTGACTTGTAAATTGGCAGTACTCTCTTTCTGTTGACTTTTATTAAGCATTCAGCAGTATCAGCGCTAGAATGAGTGATCTGACAGGAGGGCAGGTGTTTGTCAGGGATAGGTGCTTGAAAGTGGTTGGTCATAATATTATCAGTGTGCAGGCACGTAGGACAAATTTAGAAATGGAGGCATGTGCCATTGTTTATGTTCTCTCAGCATTCCCACTGAACACTACATGATACACAAGCTTTTGTTTAATTAAAGTGATTGTATTTCAGGGGAAAACAATCTGATGCTAAATAGCTGCAATACTGAATTCAAATCAGGTCTAGCCAAAGGTCTAAAGGTACATGGAAGTCTGAAGAAACTGCAACAATACGTGTTGATTTTATTATCTATATCTTTTTCTTCAGTTGATGATTTTTAAGAGCCATTTTCAATAGTGTCTGACAGCTAATTCCTGTTTTTCTCTACTGATATGAAGAGACATTTCATGGTTTAATAAATCTCTGATGATTAACCACACAAAATAGAAAAAATTACAACTAAGATATTGTGTTTAGAGCCGAAATGCTCTCTTCATTGACAGAATCATTCATCTGCAGCCAATTTGATCAGCAAAAATGGCACAAAAAAGTGAATGTGAATGTGAATAGATGGTTGTATTAAACCTATCTCAACCACTAGTGGTCTGAGGATATTATAATATAATGTTGATAAACTCTCCTTCCTGTTACTCTTCTTTGGCACCCAGTGTCCAACAAATTAACCAAAAAGTGAATGGACAGTACACTTGTTTGTGTGTGCGGTGTGAAATACGGAGCCCTTTCTGTTTTGCCTCAGGAGTCAAAGGTCAACATACAATGACACAAAGCTCCGATATGTAGCATAAAATAACAACTGCCCTTCTCTGTGGTTAATGAGCTGCCAAGCCTGTTCTTACACCGCGTGCAGTTAATCAATGTTGTCAGGGACGATGATGAGCAGGTGCAGACATTATGCACAAACAGGACTATTTCCTTAATTAGTCCAGGCCACAGTCAGACCAGTGTTCATGGAAAAGAGTGAGAGGTCCCTTCTTTGAAATACCCCCACTAACTCTGACATGCAGTTTTTAACTGGCAACCTCCTGATTTTTTCCCTGATTATGTGAAACTTGATATTCTCTTCCTAAGAGGAAGCAGTTAGCTTAACAGCCTTGACTATGTGAGTGTATATGTGTGTATGTGGGAGAGAGGGAGGGGGAGAGAGAGAGAGAGAGAGAGAGAGAGAGAGAGAGAAAGAAAGAGAGAGAGTGCATCTGTTTATCAGCTGGACCATCACATGACTTACTGCTCTACCCACAGTCATTCTCTGTCCTTCATTTCAATCTATTCATTAATTACAAATAAATGCAATATTTATCTCTGGTGCTGATTTGGAATATAAATGAATTCAAGGCTGCTGTGGTAATTAAGATTAAATTAGCTAAAATGTAAATTAATGTTTTTTAATGCATTATATGGTGTAATAGACGCCACAATTACTCACTATCTTGTAAAGCAAATGCTGTGGGAAAGCTCAAATTGATGCCTATTAAGGTGTTTGATTACTTGTGATTACACACTCCATGTTTGCTGTGCACATAATGACCTCTCTCACACACACACTCACACACACACAAGACTCACCTCCCTTTCTAATTAAGCAGGTAATCCTCGCTCATATTCCCTTCTCACACAGCACAGATGCTGCTGAAAGACATGCTTAGAGAGGGAGAGAGCAGCAGAGAGCTGCTTTGATTCAAATACACATGAGTTGGGCTTATCTGCAGGGTTCATGTTGCAGCAGACATGATCAGAATACGTGCTGATGCCTGCCATGCATTGTGGAGCTTTCACCATCAGAGCATCTCCTTTAGTGCCTTTCCTCTGCAGTATTTAAGACAACAGAGATACTAGGAAAAGAAATGTGAAATGCTAAGTCACAGAGCGTGCAGACCCTTACCTCTCTCCTGGAGAAAGAGGTAGAGGAACAGTAGCAGAAGAGTCACTTCATTACCTGCTCAGTTCAAATATTTTGCCTCAAAGTGCTCGAAGGGAGGTCTGATGGAAGAGTGATCAATAAGAAACAACTCTGCTCTGCTTTGGAGAGAAGTGGCAACTATAGTCTACAGAAATTGATTGAGAGAGAGAGAGAGAGAGAGCGAGAGAGAGTGTGTGCAGTGCTTTGGAATAGATCCACACTGTACATCTGCACTCGTAGCCTTCTCAGTTTAAGTGTTCAAAACAAATAAAAATTCAAAGCATTTACTTTTGTACTTCAACTGCAAGCAAACTGTCAAATCACCATCTGTGGCCAAAAGGTTTAGTCACAGAAAATATTTTGTCATCGCAGCACTAAAGAGAATTATTAACAGGGTTAGTCTCACTTCCAGTGTGTGTGTGTAGAAAGAGCTCTTGCGTGTGACCCGGCTTTATAGTACATCGAGGTAAATGTCGACCTTTTAAGAAATACTTGTATTTTCTCCCTGGCCTTCACCTCCCGGCGTCGAGAGCGATCAAATGTGACAGGTGGAAGCAGGCCTATAATAAAGCAATAACCCTGTGCTCCTCCTGCTGCATTAGCTTGACTAAATGTTGCTTGATGTCTCACCACACTTCATACTCCTTCCTGTTTTTTTCAGTCCATAGACAATGTATGTGTATGTTCTGTCTTAGCAGTGTGCGGATGTAAAAATTTTGTTATAGCACAACGACACTAATCTCAGCATATCTTTAGTCTGTTCCAAGCTGAATTTAGATTGACTGACATGATAAAAGAGGTGGCGGCAAGAACAAGAGCAAAGTGTTTGGCCTAGTTAGGATACACAGTGAGCTGTCCATGGTCCTGAATCCATTTCATATCTCTTAGTCTTTAACTCTCTTTCAGTTTGCCTCAGTCTGAGCTTTATTGACATGACATGCAGACTCTATATAGTGCCAAAGCAGAGGGTGACAAAATAGATTACGTTTCCTGCACAGAAAGAGCAGTCTGATAAGAACAGATGGGCAGATCTGCAGTGCTATTTTGTATTCATTACAGTTTCCTGTTTCCTCAAATGTGAGACAACAATCAACACATCTTGTTAAAAAAAAAAAAAAGATTCAATACATATATTCATTTCTCTCATTCTATATATTCCTCATTGGCTTTACAGGAAGTAAGCTCTGGGTTGTCAAAGCAATACACATGATGTTGAAGGTGAGCTAAAATATTAAACTAAACATTTACACTTTATCTCAACAGTCTTTACTTATTTTGTTTCTTTTACCTATACCTATACCTAACTGTAAACCATGTAGCATTTTTCCTGTAGTAATGGTTTCCATTATTTTCTGTTCAGTGTGAATCTTTGCTGAAATACTCTTGAAACCAGCTTATGTAATCCATCACAGTGAAGATCAAGTCATGCATTCATTTTATTATATTTGTCAAAAGACACATTATCACCACTGTATGTGATAATGCGTTATATGTGTAGATTCTTAATGAGGCGAAATTTGATTAAAAGTAAAGGGCCACTCTGACAATTTTTTGACAGTAAAGGTCAGTTTACTTGTCATGAGGAGCCTCATCATCAGGGTGTGTTCAATATAACCTATCTTTTATGTGGGATCCATAGTGTCTATGGAGCTTGACCCATACTAGAGACTAAAAGACTGATTATCTTGGTGTCATTCCATAAAATGTAAAGAATGGTCAAAATACAACATCTGAGTCACCAAGCTTTATGAAAGTGCTATACTAAACTGCTTGATTAATACTGTAATACAGACTTGAATTACACTGCTCAAAGCATTCACTAACTGATTTTTCTATGAGATGGAGGGGAATAGAAATCTGTGGTTGCCAGATAGTGGACAAAATGCATCCAAATTTCTAAAACACAGTTTGCACGATGGTTAGCTGTGCAGCGTGTAAGTACAGTGGGATAAAACTCAAAATGAACTCTTCTCAGTAAACGTGAACACACAAATATCTCAAACTGAGTGAGTGGTAGCCTAAATTCACTGAAGCCTTTCATTTGTGATTTGCCATCTCTCTCTCTCTCTCTCTCTCTCTCCCTCTCTCTCTCTCTCTCTCTCTCTGGAGTTTGTTGGTCGGTTGCAGCAGTGTCTCAGTATCTATCCCGGCTCGCCTGACAGCCTGACGGACAGAGGCAGCCCTCTTCTCCTATCATACCTTCCTATCCGTCTGCCTCTCCATCTGTCTGTCTGCCTGTTCACGTATCTGTCTGTCGTCTCTAAGCGCAGAGGTGAACACAGAGCTCGGTAATGGAGACCGCCGTGGACCGGGGCTTTTGCTTCCCCCCGCGCCGGAGACACACAAAGTCACCGGACAAATAAGGCGTCAAAGGACAAATACCGGGTTCTCAACGGAAAACGGCGCCGCTGCCGCTGCTGATCACAGTGACGCTTGCTACTGTTTTCTTCTTCTGCTGCTGCTGCTTCTGCTTCTTCTTTTCTATCAACACGTCTTCAAAAAACAGATGCCCTGCTCGGGAAGTTGCGGACAAAACACGGATAAATTCTCCAAGTCGTCTTCGCCAATTTTACAAAGGCGTTCTCATCCGAAGGTAAAAAAAAAAAAAAAAAAGAAAAGAAAAGAAAGAAAAAAAAACACAGGCTCCACAGAGACAAAAACTGTTGAATTACTGGTTGATGTTTGTGTCTAGCAGCCTACGTATCGCCCACTGAATGTATGTCTGTTTTACATATTAAGTCAAATCTGTTAGACAGGAGTGAACATTTAGTCCAAAGTGGGTGGGAAGGTGACTCATGCTGATTCAAACGCTGTTTTTGGAGTCAGTATTTACACTGCGCCTTTGCGGGTTTTAAAAGACATTACAGGCTATAGGCTATTTCTTGAAAATTTCACAGGCGCTCTCATAGGACGGTCGGTTTTGCCGGTGTCTGTGTGGTTAAACAAAAACAACAGTGGGCGATCTGTCTGTGTGATGTTGTGATGTGTGTCTGAAATGATGCAGCTCCTCCTCCACGGTTTTCTCAGCAATATTATTTTTGACAGGTAAAGAAATGCGTAATGGAGGTTTGGAGACTTGGGTGGTAACTGGCCGGTTTGACATTTTTGGCTTGTCAGATTGGGTTAATGACATGTTAATCACAGACTACAGGATTAGTTCCCTGCATGTGTATGAACATGAAAGACAGGAAGATAAGAGTAAATATGAGCTGGAAAGCTACTGTGCCACAATAAAAAAAAAAGTATTTTTTGCACTTACAAACATGATATGGTGTCTAAAGTTTACTATTTACTCTATAGTTACTCTCTAAAGACACATTAGAGAACATGTTAATATTTTTTCTACATTTTCCTGAAGGATTGGTGTATTTCTTTAAAGTACATATAGTTATTTTCATGAGGGAGCTGTATAATAAGAGGCCATACACAAGTTTAATGTATTTTAAAGCCATAAAGTATGGTAAACATTGCTCATCAAAATAATGTCTAAGATTTGAGAAATAGAAACTTGCTCTCCACCACAATGTCAGGTGGCCCTGAGGAGGCAGAGAGACTTGTTATGTCTGTCTCTGTTCACTGTTAAACATCAAGAGGCTTCAGTTTATTGGGTAAAAACACTCCCATTGCCCAGATCCTCTTCACAGTCATGAATCAAGTGGGTTTTTCTTCACTCTTTTTTTGAGACCAGAACTGGCATCTGGTCTATGGTGAATGAAATGCATTATATTTATTGAAAGATATCTGCAAATAATGATACATTCAAAGGGCTTTCAAATGATAAATGGCTGCCATGTGGCCACTAGAGCATCCAAACATTTAGCCTGCTTCCAGATGATGATGATTTAGCTCAGGCTCCCAGTCCCATATTTACAAGGTCAATTACTCCACAAACTCAAATGAATCACCCATCCAGCTCTGTCCACTCAGCAGTTGCTCTCCCACAGCGTAGTCGAGCAGGGCCAGCTCAGAATACCGAGGATAAAGACAAGGTTTTCTGGCAAAAATGTTGACCAAACACTGTGGCAAACTGTAAACTGAGTGTCATAAATAATCAGAGGAATCTGGCCATCTTTGTTTGGCGCTTAAAAAGGATCCTTTATCATTAAGTGGTCCAGATCCAGCTGTGCTCAGCCAGGGATAACAATCAAGATAAATCAATAGTATCTTTCCCAACACTTTAATCACATTAACTCCAGTGCTGCCCCACTGTAATGATGACATGAGACAATTTGTAGTCAGTTGATGTACTACAACATGCTTGGATCCTTTAGTAGGTTGCAGTGTCTTTCATTCCATCAAATTAACAATGGATTTAGGTCTAGCTACCCTTTTAGCATGGCTTTTTGAGTGACCTGAAAAACAGCCTAACTGCTGCGTTAGTGGCCTCAATTTGCTTCAACTGCAAAAAAAAAGAAAAAAAAAGCTCTCTTATCCACTGTCACACACTCTACCTCTCTCTCCCTCCTGCTAGTATGCACTCACTCAAACTGTGTCTCATCGCATCTCATCACTCTCAGTAGCACTCTGCACTCTCTGCTTGTCTCCGTCAC
This sequence comes from Lates japonicus, assembly GCA_033238685.1. Taxonomy (NCBI): domain Eukaryota; kingdom Metazoa; phylum Chordata; class Actinopteri; family Centropomidae; genus Lates; species Lates japonicus. The sequence continues at coordinate 307,205 of BRZM01000074.1, read as the reverse complement.
ACATGCACACGCGTGCACACATCTACATGCACACACCCAAAGCAAAGCAGGCCACAGCCATGTTGGATATTATTTGGCAAAATCTGCACTCTTTGCTTCTTTGCACTTAACCTCTCGTATGCATCATCTTGTGTCACAGTTTGGTTGTTTGTGTCTATTTTCTTTGGTTCGTTTGTCGGCGTTCTGCACTTCTTCTTGAGTTGTTGTTGCCTACTGTACATCGTGACCTCTTTAAACTAAGTACAAGGTTATCAGTGTATTTAATTTTGTTACGAATGCTTTCATTTCATGTCGCCTATTTTATGGACAGAAAGAAAAGGCACTATAATAGAACTTCCAAACCCCGGCGGTATTTCAAGGGCAGGTTGCTTCTATTTTCTCTGTTTGCGCAGTGGCTTCGTTTTTGAGGGTGGTATATTGCAAAGGGCCATTTATAATGTATAGAGAGGACCTGTATTAAATATCTGCAGAGTCGGAGGTGTGTATTCCACTGCTCAGTTGGGGGGGCTAGATTACACCATATTGCATCAATGGGAGGGATGAAGGCAATATGTGGAAATGGGAAAAATCTTTTCCTTCTTGTGTTTCTGCAGAAAGTTCGCCGGGGTGTTGTGACTGTTCGGAGTGTGCGGGCTCAGTAGTAATTAATATTTTACTGGATGTTTTAATGTTACTGGGGTAAATATGAGTTATGATGTTGACGTCTTATAGAGAAAGTGCATCACCATCACCAAAGTTCAAGGATGAAAACATAGAAGGAAGTCTATGTATCATGTATCAACTGACTCTGAAGCTGCAGAAACAGATAAAGTAGCAGAAGTCTATATTTAAACAGCCTCACCAGAGAGATAAGATGTCGTCATCCCCCCCCCCCAGTAGGAAATTGTCTCTGCAGAAGGAACCAGCTCTTTCAAATCACTGTGTCCTTTATACTTGTTTTCATTGATGCTTTTTAGAAACTAATCACAGCCTCAAATCTGTTTACAGTATTGTTATGAAGAGGGCGTGACTGTTTTGATGCACAAAAAAAGACATCACAATTGTTTATTTACCTTCTACAGCAGTTGGCAGGTATAACCAGCAACTGCATAATTGTCACTGTAAAAATGTCAAACAATCACCTTTGTTTGCCAAGGAGTTATTTTCAGTTATAGCAATGACTACGGGATATTGGACAACAAGCAAACTTTCCTTATTATAAGATGCAAGAAAATGAACTGTCAGTAAGTAGGATTATGCTAAGCAAAAGCTCAAAGTCAACATCAGTAATTTGTTTAGGAAACTGCAGTGATTGCCATGAAAGATAATGGAACTGAATAAAAGCAATGTTTGTCATTCAAATTATGTCCTGGCACAGTTCACACCCATCTGCTGATTACTGCATATGACACGAACAGTCACAAAACAGTGTGTAATTTTAGAAAACGATCGTGTCAGTGCCGCACTTCTCTCTCTTTGTTTGCTTACTTTTCCCCCACTTGCTCTTACCTGTCAGATGTTCACATTTCAGTTGTCATGAAACTTGCTGATTCTGTCTTTACGTAAAACCAAACATTTGGAAAGAGTTCGTGCACCCCTGCCTCTGTGTCTGTCTCTCTCTCTCTACCTCCCACTTTTCCCCTCTGAAATCAAAGCAGCATAGTGTGGGTATCGCTGACATGAAGTAAGACACTTTTGACATCAATTAAATCCTCCTCTACTTGTCGAAAACCCAATACTATCCACTCTAATTAAACCTTACGTCTCAATTCCCCAGAGGCTGCGGGCTTAGGAATGGGTGCCAAACAGTCTTTTCACCTGCCCTGCAGCTAATAGCCATGCTAGCGGTGCTGTGCTGGGATACTAGGGTTGGCAGAGGTTCAGGCCAGCAAGGGGGAGCTTTACCACTGAGGCTGTTGTAATTCTGCACACAACATGACATGCCACTATGGTTGGTGTGACGCTAGGAAACACTCATTAACAGTGAAAATTGTGAAGTTTAGTCAACTAAAACTTAAAGTTATGTAAAGATCATTACAATACTGACATTTAACTGTTGGTAAGAGACTGCATGTTAACCTGAACCTCTGGTGTCAAAGATGAACACATCCTGAAACACTCTTACTTTATGTTGCACATTATTGTTAAAGCTACACTGCACCCTGCATGGGCAAATAACATAAGCAACTGCAGTGAACTTGAGTCTGAATTGTAGACAAGATAATATTTAATTTGAAAAGCATAGTGCACTATTGCTAATCAGTACACGAAAATGTCAGTTGGTGCAATACCATATGAGTATACTGGTCAGGCATGGTAAAAGACACTGTGCAAAGTTTGCATACTGATTTGTCAAATGTTTATCCGCTGCCTGATTAAAATGCATGTCATGCATCCAAATAAGCATCCACATAAAATTCTTCACACAGTGTTTTGCACATTTTCTATTCTGCAAAGCCTAAACTCTGTGGAACCCCAAGGATAATTATGCACTTTTCCAAAGCTTTGCTAATGACCATATAAAGTTATGCAAAACACCCACCTAAGGTCAACAAAGGTATGCCAGGGAGAAATTAAAATGATTCTCAGGTTTTCATTTCAGTGCCAGCTACTGTGCAAACACCATGTTTTTGTTTTTTTCTTGTGTGTGTGTGTGTGCGTGCGTGTGTGTTTGTGTGTGTGTCTTGATTTTGTATTTGATAGTCAGACTTAGAGGCTTGTCTGGTGTTCAGTTAGGGTCAGGAGACATCACCTACTACACCTCTCTTCTTGGTGCTGTAATAACTATATGGAAGCATATATCCAGACTCCACAAATGATTAAGGTGTGTGTGTCAGGTGGTTACGCTATTTGTGTAAATGTGTACCATTCCTCTCATAGCGTAAAGCAATCAACAAACCGAATACCCAGAAGAATTTACCATTTTAGTTATATAGGCACTTGGATTCAATTCCTGCATGAAACAACAATTATTTTTGCCTTTGTCAGTAAATTAATGGTCAGGAGACCTGTTTTGGCTGAGAGAGGATCTGTTTTCCTTGAGATGATTACCTGGTTGTAACAGAGAATTAGAGCAAACAGCCATGACTGAAGGATGCCAGTGGTGTGTGAAATGCTGGTAAAATGGATTCATGTTGGGTGCATGTATATACTGTATGTCTGTGTGTGGGAGAGAGAGAGCAAGTGCTACTTCGAGTGTGTCTGTGTAAACCGTGAATTGTGACTGTAATGCAGTGGTCCTTTGGAGTGTTGTAAGAATTGTTTTTCTCAGAGTGAAATGATTTCCAAGACCCCTCAGCCAAATTTTGAAGATAGACTTAAAAAAAAAAAAAAAACTCATCTATTCAGGCGAATTTCTGTCACAGTTACATTTTACTTTCTAGAACTTTAGTCAGTCTTGGCTGGAAGATTGGAGGAATTCTGCCACTTTTGCAGCTTCATGTTGTTTAACGGTAACTCTTCACCAACAGTGAGAGGCTTCATAGCCTTAGCAATATGGTTAGTCACAAAGTACGGTGTTCTCAGTGCAGCCACACTTGTTGCTGTGGCTGCCCTGAAGACTTACTTCTGTCCTTCTTGTTCTGTTTTTTTCTTCAAAGAACTTGGTTTCAGGCGTGTCTTTCAGTGCAAGGTGCTTTGTCTCTGAGTTGAAGCAGTTTTGAAGGCTTCATTACCTCATTTGATAGTCTGTTGCCACATATTATGTAAAGGGGGCCTGGAGCATGTTAATCACCTGTCGCAATAAAGCCATATGTTAAGTGGGACTCCTGGTATTTCCCTTTAAATGCAGCTTTGTTCTTCTTGACAGTCTTAGACTTTTCTGCTGTCTCATCATTGGGCCTTTTTCCCTTTTCAAAGACGCGCTCCACAGACATTTGTTTTTCACTCATTTTAGCTAGTTAGCTAGCTGGCTTAATTTGTAGGGCACAGCCATGACAGACAGGTGTGTGTCAAGTGGTATCAGGAGGCACAGATGGATGTGATGGGCAGAGATTCCGGTCACTTTTCAAAATAAAACACCCCGCAGACTCCAATAGTCAATAAAGTGAAATAATATAAATTATTTAATCTTTCTGTGCGGCCTGGTACCAAATGATCCACGACCTGGGAACCGGTCTGTGGCCTGGTGGTTGGGGACTGCTGGGTTAGAACACAACCTTCTGGGCAGCGCTTCTTTTTCATCCTCTCATGTTGGACTGAAGGCAGACCGGACTCTACAGTGATTCACCATCGTAAAGTGGTATTACAAGACAGGACGGGCGGCGGGTTGCTGGTTAGCAAGCGAACTTCAGTAGAACAAAAGAGGTGATAGAAATAGAAGCAAAATAAGAGTTAATATTGGCAGTACTTTCCACTGCTGGAGTAAGTTTGATGATTAACTCACAATGTTTCTTCTCCACTGCTGTTAATGCTAACGCTTGCTATGTAGCGATAGCAAAAACTTACACATAGCTCCTTTAAATTGTTGCACTTGGGTATATGTTTTTCAGGCTATTAGACATAAAAAAAGATTTAGAAAAACAGATTCCTAGGGAACCACAATGTCTACTGTGCACCTTCAATGCGTGTTGTAGCACATCTCTTTCTCTTTTCATTTTCTCTGAGTTAAGGGACGCAGCATAGATTGTGATTTTTGTTCAGAAAGTCATTATGTTTTCAAAGACAGAATTGTCTGAATCATCAGGGTTTTGAAATACTGACTGATGAATTTTAGATAGCAAATGCTTTCCAAAGTAGATGGAGTGGAAGACAAATAAATGATCGTGGAGATTTATCTATGCAAATCATGTGATCATTTGTGCTCCAGCTCTGATAATAAAATAACAGTGAATTATTTTGAAAGTGAAAAGGAAGAGATAGGAGAAGAAATTCGTCATCAATACATCAATAATCAAATTAAATAACATGTAATGTTTACAGTCCTTGCAGTATTAAAAAGAGCTGGTCTTCTTTGTACTGTGCATAATGTTCTTTTTTGCACTTGTTTCTTTCTGCTACCCTTCCTAACCTCATTTTTTTTCTCTATTTTTTCCCGAGTCTGCTTTATTCCCCTCACCCTAATCCTGCCTTCCACCTCCCACCAGCAGTCACCCACCAACCCGCCCAGCCTCTCCAATGAGCAGCCTAATAACAAGGCTGTTCCACACTCAGGCCTGCATTAAGATGCAGACCCCTTTCTCCCCTGCTCTTTCTCAATGCCCTTAATCCTTTCCCCCTCTCTGCTATGAATGATAGCCTCAGCAACTAGCCCCCTGTCTCTGGCAGGCACAGGCCCATTGCTAAACATAATGGTGAGAAAATGGCCGCAGTCAAAAGATGTGTCTCGGTGAGGAGAGGTCAAGCTGTCAGCTGCTCAATCAACCTGGAAACCCCAGCAGAGTGAAAAAGGTCCCTGTCAGGACCACAGCAGTGATTGTGGAGGACTGGAGATTTGAAATATTTGAGATATTGAGAGGTCACAGTGTCTTGAGGGTTCTTAGGTGCTGTGGTTGTTTGCATATGTCAAGAAATCTGACAATCAAGTCCTTTGTGTGTGAGAGAATACAGATGTGTTTTTTTGGCTTCAGACCAGATATACGGAATCTGATTGCGCAAGATATGTGTTCATCTGTTTAGTAAACTACTAAGAAATGTTAAAAGCAACTCTGTTTACTTTAGAACTGAGTTTATTTGTGTACTACTGCCAACTACCTAAGATAGGACGATCTATCTTAATGTGAAAATTAACCTAATTCATGTAGACATATACATAGCAGCTTTTAACAACTTAGGATACATTTTATATTTTTGAGGTAAATAACTGAGAAAATAGAATACAAAATAATTAGCTTCATGAAAATGAAGTTCATTAAAACAATATTTTTACATTTTGGGAAATAAGCTTATTCATTTTCTTGCCAAGATGTTTTCTTACTATTTCCTTACTCTAATTATGAAGCTACAGCCAGGAGACAGTTATCTTAGCTCAGCATAAACACTGGTTCTTTCTAAAGGTAAACAAAAGTAGGTCAAAACCTAATGTATGGACCATGTTGTAATAGCATTCTGCCCTAGTATCAGCCAGTTTCAGCCCTTTATCTGTTTGCTCCTGTTCTACTATCTGTACTCACATATACAGTATTTTTAATACAGCCGAAGTCCCAATAAAGCTGTTCTCATTTACATGTTTTTCTGCTTCTGTTGGCAAACAACAGAACAAGTATGAAATAGAGACTGAAACACAGCTCATTAAGACAACATGTTAACCAGATCCAAGCCATTTCCAAGCTAGTGCCCTGCACCACTACGCCTACATCAGCTGCTGTTAGGTCAACTGAATGCGACGAGAGAAGAAGAGTGCCTACAGAGGGAAAGCTCAACCTCATGCTCACGTGGCAATACTGGCAACTCTTTCAAAAGAGCAATTGGGAAAATCCAACACTCTGTCCAATGGTGTAACCTCATCGACACAGACATTCACTTTTCTAAGGCTTGCCTCATTGTAGCAATCCAGGCAAAAAGGGGTTTTCGCTACCTGTTTCCTCCCGCTTCCAGTTTTTATGCTAAGCTAAGCTAACCGCCTCCTCAATGTGGCTTTAACGCTCGTCTGACTCTCAACCAGAAGCAGAAATGAGACAGGTGTCCACATTCTTATCATCCTCTTAGCAAGAAAGCAAATCAGCATATTTCCCAAAAGGTTGGACTATTCCTTTAAGCCCCAACCTTTTTATTCATCAAGATTATTTATGTAGAATATTGGTCATCATTCTGACTGAGGACAATAACCTCGACCAATGATACTGATATTGATATGTGTCTATGTGTATAGTATATGTTTTTATTTTGCCACTTTCAGTGCGTTTCTGTGGTTTCAGGATGTAGCTTTTTAAGAAACACCAACAGCTCTTTGCCCTTCTTTGAAAAACATCACCACACACTCTTCCCTGATAATGTTTGCCCCTCCGTCCCCCTCCTCTCCAGCCAGTTTCCTAATAGCGCAAGAGAATTGTTCTTTATTAGAGGCGAGACCACTTCCCAGCCGGATGGAGCCTCATTGAGATGCAAGGCCCCCGCTGGAGAACCAGGTGAAAAAAGAAATGAAATTAGAGGACACAAGAACAAGCGGAGAGGAGGCCCACCTCTGTGTTCAATTTACTTGTTAAATCTACTCACAATGCCTCTGTAATCATCTCTCCCTCTCTCTTTCACACACACACACACACACACATTGTGTTGAGATGAATGGATTCACTTCGGTACTGTCTGTGAGAACTGCATAATAATGTCATCTGTGTTGCCTGTACAGTGCAGGTGGAGAACGTGTCTGACTGATAAATTACACATTGTTAGCTTCTAACATTTTGTTTCAATTTTTACAGTTTATTTTTTTTACAGTGTTTTACAGTAAAATCAAAGTGTAAGAGCAGTTTCACACACTCTCAGATAGATATTAGTCAAGGTGAACTAAACCTTTTCTCTAAATTGCAAAAGCTGGGTGGTAAAGGCTCAGAATTAACCATGAGTGCTTATGTGTTTGAGTTTATGTTTCCTCTCTCGCTGTGCTTACTCACAGTATCCTACAGTTATTATCTCTTACAGTAGATAATATAGAGTATTGTGGAAGGTACTGTGTTGTCAAGTTCAGTATGTATTCCTGCATATTGAGGGAATTAACCATTGGTATGCTTACAGTCTCTTCATAGTACACACTAGGGAACCAATAAAATGTAGGTTCCTCAGGAGGTTATGAAGTGTGAAGTTATGAAGTAATGAAGCGTACTTGCAGGATGTGAACAAGCTAAGACAGTACTGACATTATGTTCTCATCTCAGTGTGATTATGACATAACTTTGATCTGTACTTACACGCAATTAGCAAAATCCCAGTGCACCTGTATGTGTACAGTTTCAATCACATACCTGCACAAGCAGAAAATACTGAATTCAGTATTTAACTTTTTAAACACACCAGTCCCCGGTCTGCACATACACTAGAAAAAATTCTGGTCTTTGCTCAAATTAATCAGGGCTTGACCCCCCCCAGTGATCTGTAAAATGCCTTTAAACACTTTTATGGTTCTCGTATTGCTCTCCAGTGCCCACAGAAATAACCACTCTACCTCTCCATCTTATTCTTTCATGTTGTGCGTGTGTGTGGGGGTGGGGGGGTGGGTGGGGTGAGTGACTGTCACCAGAAATAGTGATACTATGTCTACACTATATTAAAACATGTACAGTACAATGCAATAACTCTTGCAGTATTATCTATTACAACTAATAGCCACGAGCTATACTCAACCAAAATTAATGTTGTATAGACAAAAGATTGAATAACTAAGAACAAGACCATGTGTTAGCATTCACTGGAGATCTAAGAATCTGCAATTTAATTAGGGCACTGGTCCAATATAATAATAAGAACACTGCTGCTCTTAAGCAGTTGCAGAATCCATGAGCTGCAATCCAAAAGCCACATGTATCTCTCCTCAACTACTGTATCATGTCTGAGTGCTTCCATCTGTACATGGCTGCAATGGATGATTCCTTTTCTTTTTACTGTCTACTGAGCGCTTCATTTGATTCTTTACTTGCATTTTTTGTTGTAGTTGTAGGCAGCAGTTTCTGCTCATCCATGGTGGCTTTCATTGCAAATGAAAAGAGATTTCATCACTTCCTGACTACCAGAGGAAGACACACCTGTTCACTGGTGTTCAGACTACCCACGACATATTGTGTATAACCTTCAGTATGAGGAAGTGGTAAAACAGGAGTGTATTTAGATGAAATGTCACAGATTATTACTTGACGGCGACATACAGTGCATACTGCAGTAAGCCATTTTGCATAATTGCACTGTTACAATGGGCTGATTTTTTGTCCCTAATTGTGTATTAACAAATACACCATTCACCAGAGGAGAAATAACACAGTGTGGTACGAATTAATGGCACTGAAAAGACTCAAGGAACCAGGCTGCAAAAGAGTACAGAGAGAGATTGGTTTCCCACATTAATTGCCTGACATGATGCTGACTGAGCTGGCACTTTGCTATTTGCTGTTACACCAAGACATAATGTATTAGATGCCACAGAAATGTGTTTACGTTTTGTCAGACGCGGGTTTTTGTTTGGATTTTGATTAGTTTGTGTGCCGGTCGAGAGAGATTTATTGTCTCATATCTGATTTGAACCAAGTGCTTGTTTCACTAATGAAAGCTGGAGATGGTAAGCTTGATAAAGATTTGTTAAGAGTGTGTGTATGTGAGGCTGTATGCACATGCAGTTTGTTCAGCTGCATGCATGTATGCACATTGCTTAGATGCTAGTATTGTGTGATTTGTATGATTGCTACACATAGTCTGAGCCAAAAAGGAGACTTTCCCAGTCTGTAAATACTTCTAAATCCAGTCAGCTTTAATGTCCACTGCTTCATTTTTATAATGGTTAGCTTATACTTTTATTCTTTATTTATTCTTTTTATGCAAATTTAGCCCTGTCTTCTTTTAGTCTGTTTTGATTTTTGAATTCTTTGCATTTATGAAGCACTGTCATATACCGTGTTTGAAATATAAATAAACCTGCCATGTCTTTCAATATGAGTTGTTTTGGAGTAATTACTGGAGTCCTCGGCAGCACAGACCTGCAGGTGACTCATAAAGGATATCACCGAGAGAGAGAAAAAACAGGATTTTTTTGGGGGGGGGCAGACTGCCAGGTTCAGATGCCGACTCAAGAAAACAAATGAGCAACAATGAGTGCTAAAGCTCAGGGGACATAAACGTGTACTTAATGTGGTGTATTAATAAGTCTGTATATCAGGGCCATGCCTTTTGATCTACAAAATGAGCCTGCTTCCCCCCATACAACTGATGTCAGGTTCCCATCCTCTCACATATTGTTCTCATGTCAGTGTCAGTCAAGGCTTTGTTGACTTTTCTTCTTTATATAATGAATTATCTGTGCCTGCCAATCAAAGTACAGTTCCCACAAGATTAGAATGTAACAAAGATAGGGGCTCTGAGTTGATTGGTCCACCGCGTTCATCCAGACAGAAATATCTCCACAACATTTGGATGGTGAGCTATTAGATTTTGTGTTTAGATTCCTGGGGCCCAGAATATGAATCCTAATGAATGTTGCACAAGAGAAAATTGTACAGATGTTTATTATACTTCTCAATAACCAGCCTGTAACGTACCATTCATTAGCATTTTTAAAAGAAACAATAAGACATTAGTATTAAGCTTTCTGTTGTGGCCTTCATATATAAAATGATACTATAAATACTATGATACTATAACTATAAATACAATGTAATGACCTCTTAAAAAAGAGATCTAATGAGGACTCAAGACCCGCATGTATCTTCTCAGTAACTCTTAACAGCCATCCAACCACCCATGAGAAGCTGAACTCTTAGATTGTAACCTTAGCCTTGCATCACTGGGTGCTCATCCAGTCATAGAAGATTAACAAGGTTATCTATGCCAGTCAAATCATAAGCGGGTCTTGATTGAATGGCCTGAAGCGACCTTTCCTTATCTGAGGAGAGTGCAGCTAATTATATCATCCTTTTTTTTTTTTCTTTTTTTTTTTTTGCAGCGTCACAGTAGCTTAGCACTGGAGAGCTAATTCATGCTAACCTTTCCTCACTCACTCTCGTCGGGCTGAGTCACTGACAACGTGTCAGTGCATTTGAGAAGTTGTGAAGGGAGGAATAAGCCCTCTTGGCACTAGAGCACTTATCATATTACACCAGCTTTTTACTGCTCCAATGACAGATGGGAGCAATAAGGATAAAAGGTCTCAATACAATATTTTCAGATTTCTGTCGAGAAGCCATCAACCACTTCTTTGATCTGAACCATCCTCATCTTGAGACATGCCTGCTGGCTCTACTTGCCATTTTTTGTTGTGATAATAAAATTATAGTAGATAAATGAAACAGCTCAACTATGGTTTGTTCTGAGGGGTCTGTAAGATTACAGTGCACATACTGTAATTAAGCACAGTGAAAACAAAGAGTGGAAAAGAGCATGAATACACTGCATAAAAACAAAATTTGTAGAAAGCATTGACAATGATGCTGTTTATGTAGCCCGTGACCACAGCTGGGTTAAGGCTCCCAACAGTGTAAGAGGCCAGACATATAACTGGAGGATAAATATTGTCAGTGAGACCAGCCAAACCTTACAGTGACTTCTAAAAATGGATAACAAGTGAACCGATGCCAGAGTTGGAGCTATGTGATGGCCAAAATCCTGCCTGCCGCATTCACCACTGTTGCAGGAGAGGAAACGATTCATATAAGAGCATTTGCCACAATAATGAGCACTTGACCACAACTCTAACTGACAAAGATTTAGAAAGTCATACCCTTTACGTGGTATGTTCTTCCCCTTTCTGTGGCAGAGCATAAATGAGTATCTTGTGCTCTGTTTGGTCTCAGAGTGACTTTATTAGAGCTGATACTCCAACTGATGCACCTGTGGTGGAATTTATTATACTTTTATCATGAATCACAGAAGGTACAAGCACATGATGAAAAGAAGTGCTGCTCTATAAACAGACAATCTTTTACAGACACATGTTGCTGTTACATGATTTCTTAGACTCCTCCAGCAAACATCACACAATGAAGACTGATCTCATCTTTCTGACATACAACCGTGCACACATTGAACAAGACTATCAAAACAACAAAACATGTTCTCTTTCTTTGAAGACACACACAAAGTGGTTACAACCACATTTTTGCTTTCTGAGAAGTTCATTTTATAGGTGGGGTAAAAGACATTCAGTTTCCCACATACGACAGAATGTATGACCTGGTTTGTCTGCCCCTTACTATTATTAGTAATAGTAATTGTACCAGTTGTCTCAAGTGCATACTTTTTACTGCCACCTTTTTCTGTGTTTTCTATGTTAACCTTTATTTCTGTCTGTATTTGTAATATGAATAATCCAAAACATGAGCTAAATGAAGCTACATCCTTGGCTTTTGAGAAATCCATGCCATTAAATGTGCTGTCATGCAATGTGCTGCACACTAAATAGCATATTATATGTGCGGGAGAGGAGACTATTACTACTGAGCATATCATTAACCTTTTAAGTACTGCATGATCAATGCTATATGTTTTATGGAGACAATAATAATGCACTCTGGTGGCTGTAATTTTAAAGAGACTCCATTGATCATGGTGATGCGGAGGCCCATTTAAAATGAATGACTCAGTCTGATAAAAATGTAATCATTCTCTCTACAGTTTACTGCGAGACATTTCCAATACTGTTAGTCATGTCAGTCTATTGTTTGCTACTGTGATATGAATCATGTAACCTCCATTTTAAGTGCTCATGACCTGTTTTATTTTCTGTCCTCATTGTATGTGCAGGCGCACCAGCTGCATACAGCCAGCTTCAATCTGGCCCATATAAGTTAATGCCATTACAGAGCAGATTATAATGAAATCATGTTTGAACATGAGCATTTGTTTATACAGTGAAATAAAAACAGACAAATGGCTTTTGGGGCAAAGGGCTGTAATCTGTATAAATGGCTGTGCTTACGCTGAATCATTCTGCATTTCACTCATGACTGCCACCATGCTGGATACACGTCATGTGAATACATTTAAAATGGGCTAGGAATTACACAATGATGTCGTACTTGTGTGTACTTGAGAGCGTATTGCTGCGTGGCTAGTGCTGTCTAGCCAGCAGTCATGCCCAGTGTCTCATAAATGGCATCTAACATTGTTAGCTGACTGTGACAGGGTAACAAGAGAAAGAGAAACTGGTTGAGGGAATGGTGCTAAATCACTAGCGTAACAAATCAATTGATTTCAGAGGGAGAGCAACACTGAATGCGCTACAGCACTTTGTGTGAATAACAGCTTGAACTGACTGATCCCCTTGCCTTGGGGGGTCTTGTGTGCATGTGTGTGGGGTGTATACAATGATTTGTTTCTTTGTGTCAGTTGTTTTACTGTTGTGTGTTTTGTATCTCTTTCCTCTCAACAAGACTAAGAATCTTTAGTTATCCCAGTGGCTCTGTGAAGCTGTGTTTAGGCACAGCAGTGCTTTGGGCTAAATGTCAGCATGCTAATATGTTCACAGTGACAGTGTTAACATGCAGATGTTTAGCATGTGTCATTTTTACCATGTTCACCATTTTAGTTTAGTGTGTTAGTATGCTAACATTTGTTAATTAGAACTAAACACAAAAGTACAGCTGATGTTGATGGGAATTCATTGTCGCCATTGGTTTTCCAGTTATCTGATCTTAAACCAGAGTACTGGACAAATTAAAAGTTTGACCCTATGATGGTGCAAGATGTCGGGGGGAAGTTCGTCCTAGCAGGGGCATAAATGCCTGTACTGAATTTCCTGGCAATCCTTCCAATAGCTTTTGAGATATTTCAGTCCAAGGACGTACAATGACTGTCCGACTGAATAAAAACCAACAGCAAGCAAGCAGAAGTTTTAGTTCATGTATTTATCAACCTGTGCAAGGCCGATCAGGTTTGTGTGTTAGTGACTTACAGTGTTAAAGCATTAGAGGGGGGACTTGTGTTGTTTTGGTTTGTAGGGCCTCAGGAGAACTACACTGAGAGCAACGGGGGTCACACTCAATGCTTTTGTAAAGATCAAGAAGCTCCCCTGAGAACTGTTACTGTACACAGTGAGTGCTGAAATGAATAAATAAGAACAGAATAAATAAGGAAAATAAATGTTGAATAGTTTGTTGGCAAACAAAGTAGCAAAGAGAAACATTTTTCTCCAGGTAACACTTGAAGCACCTGTGCCTGCTCAGCAGAGCACTATTACAAGGTAGTACTGCTTGTAACAAGATGGTCATTGTTGCCTTAAGGCTGTTTTATACTGACAGACATGTATCTTCCTGCTCCTGTGGTGACAAGTGCTTATCCTGAAGTGAATTCCCCAGTAGTTATTCTCCTCTTATTCCTTACAGTCTTTGGCTACAGAAGCTTCACTGTCTCAAGTTAGTGGTTGCAATATAAAATGCTGTAATACTGTAAATGTAGGAATAAGATATAACTGTGTGGCCTGACTGCCACAAGTGGAGCATTATTGTAAGTGCCCAACAGCAGCATAAAGAATAAGTTCATCACATTAAGTCCCCAAAGTGAGTGTATCAACTACTGAGCCATGCAGCTACAATGTGGTGCAACAGAATCTTAAGCAAATTTTAATTAGATCATTATGGCTGATGTATTGTCAACATAAAAGCTTAATAAAACATACTGGTACTTGCTTTTGATTAGTGATAATCCACCATGTTGCAAGTCTTCTCAAACTGGTTCCATGAACACGACAATGAGTTCAGTGAACTTCAGTGGCCTCCCCAGTCACCAGATCTGTATCCAACAGAACACCTTTGGGATGTGGTAGGGCAAGAGATTGGCAGCATGAATGTGCAGCTGAGAAATCTGCAGAAATGATGTGATGCAATCCTGTCAACACACCAGAATCAGAAGGAGCTGAGGCTGTTTTCAGAGCAAAGGGAGGCTCTACCCAGTATTAGTATGATTGTTCTTAACAAAGTGCTCCTGTGAGCACCCATAAGTTGAAAGTGGTGTATACACAGATAACAAATGACGACATTATAGTGTGTTATAGAGCATTTACAAATGCATACAGTGATAAATTAACATACAGCAGCTGTTGAAGCAGGGCTTGAAGTGATAATGTTACGGTCAGTCATGAAATATTAGGTCTCGCCACTGTTTGAAGATCAATGGTAATGATCTCTCTCAGATTGCTGGGCTTTGTGCTTCAGTCAATCCACTGACTTATTTAACATCTCACAGGTCATGTTGTGTGACCAAGGTCATAAACAGAATTCACACTATGTGATACTGTAGAGGTCAATACATGTGACTTGGTCTGCTGAGCCATCTGGATGCTCACTGTGTATGTGTGTGTCAAAGACGCTGTAAGAGACGGTTGACCTTCACAACGGCAGTACGCTTTGCAATTCTCCGGGGCTGTTAGCCGGCCACAGGAGCCTATGCATATTTGATGCAAAACCTTGCTCGACCTCTTCTAAACTACAACAGAAAGTACGCTTTGTGACACACCTCAAAATTAGGCATATATTTTGATGCTTTTGTCTCTAAAGCTTTTCGTACATGTCGCCTATGTATGATTTATTGCTTTCTTTGATGTTCTTAAGTGACAGAGCAAATCTAGGCCCTGAGTTCCTCATGCTTTAAATAGGCCAAATGCTGACCTAATTGCCAGCACTGCTGTCAGTGGAAATGGGACTGGTGCTCCGACGAGGAGAGGAGGGGAGAGGAGAGGAGAGGAGAGGAGAGGAGGAAATATAAAGGATGCTTTAGGATGAAGAAGACAAGTAATGGATGAAGAAAAGTAATGAAGCGCTCCACAGATGAGGCAGGATGTGGAGATGGAGGTGTGGTATGCAGTAGGTGGCTGTCTCGGTTGTCTTGACTGTGGAAATTGCCACACATGGTCACTGCGTTCACACATACCGGTGTGCGCGCACGCAGACACACTCAGGGGCCAAAAATAACCCAGCTATTTCAACGCTACCTCAGTAAAATTGACTTGAGGAGGAAACTGTTCTTCCGTTAATCTGCAGCGCTGACAGAAAGACAGGTTGTGTTAAGCAGAGAATTGAAAGAGATGTGAGAGCATGATAGTCAACTGTTATCCTTCTGGTGATGGAAAGGCAGAGTCTAGTGTGTGTGTGTGTGTGTTTGTTTGTGTGAGTCTAGTGTGTGTGAGAGTGAGAGGAGGAAGGGCAGAGAAATAGATATACACTTGTATGTTTGCATATTTACATGTGTCCTTGCCTTGACGTGCATATGTATCTGACTGTTGAGCTCTTGACCGGTGTGCCCCAATTTGGCTGATAGGAAGCTATCAAATGTGGATTATTATGAAGTGGAAAGCTTTGATTTGTTCAAATCCATGCTCTCTTCTGAGCAAGCTAATGCCAGGGTGCTCTGAGGTCAGCTTCTGTCTCTTTTAATGCTATTGCTTTATTCCTCCTTTGTTCCCATCGCACTCTCTGTCCGCTCCTCTCCCATCCCTCTCTCTCTCTCTCTCTCTTTCTGTGCCCCCTTACCCCTCTTTCTCCCTCCCCTCCCACAGCTGCCACTGTCCTTGTTTTTGACCTATATAATGACCTGGACCATGTCCTGACAACACAAGGAACCATCAGATTTGGTCCCTACGCCAACTCTAGCTCTGTTCAGCCATCGGCAATGCATTGGAACATGAGAACAGAGTTGTACAGTTTAAGAATTTCATTGCAAGACATTGATGTGTTTTGCAAACAAAGTGCTGATTCCTACATAGGCTTGATTCATGACAGTTCTCCTTCCAAAAAATGTCCTCAAAAGGAAAGTTTGGAAGTGATTCATTCGTCATCTTCGAGTTATTTCAGCTTATTGCTCTAGCATTTGAAAATGGCAATAGGAGTATTATCGTGGCAGTGACAGTTGCTTAAAAGAGTATATAAACTGTTAACACTGATGTGACTCATGCCACCAAAACCTGTTTTTCTCCTGCAGGATTTCATGCACTAGTTTGCATGAACACCACAGAACAATCTCAACTGGCATACACTGCCACACCTGGGGACATTTATGTTAAATATGCAAGGAAAGAAGAAGCACGGTGAGATTCTTGACTGAGGCTCACTTTTTTTTTTTTTGTCCCTTTTTGTCTCATCTAGTTGATCTATTCTGGAGGATCAGTTTGTTCTAATTTAAAAATGATTAAAGGAAGAATAATCTCTGGAGGAGACAAGTAACACACTAAAAGCAAACTCCACATAGCAACGGAAGGGGAGAGGAAGTGCTCAACTTCTCAGCGTGGCATCTGCAACAGGATTAGCAAATCGCTGTGACAGTCTGACATTTGAACCCTAGGGTAGAGCTAGCTGGTGAAGTTAGGCCGCTGATAGCTGATAGTGATGGGGTCCTGACAGTGCCTGTTGGTATTATTATAAATGTTTGTGCTGCACCAACAGTATCCCTGCAAGAGCTTGTGTCATGGTTTTTAGGATGAGGGCAGATTTAAGAGGGATTGGCGGCGGGTTAATCCTTCAGGGGTTGCCCATGCTCGCAGATAATGGCTCACTTGAGCTGCAGCACTGACACTACAGACGCGAGGTATAGAAATCTGTCCCGGAGATGTGTGGCAGAACCAGGTGGTGATGTTGCGCAAAGACAAAACTGACTAATGGCTCATTTAAATTAGAGCACATGCACAGACACATATACACCCTTCCTGATGAATAATAGCATTTGCATAAGTTGTTATTTCACAGTTCATTCAGTTTACAGCACAGGCTTTTTTAAACTTTTTTTTTTTTTTTGGTAATATTTCAGAAAAAACAAGCTGTTTAATTGTCAAGGTCTAATCCAATCCAACTACAGCTATCCCACCAGAGCTGTAAGTCTATTGGCCTTTCAAAAATGCCTGTGAGACTTAAGTGTTTGTCTCAGTGACAAAAGCATCTCAGCCACAGTAACCATGAATGTGCAAAGTGTTTTGCTGCAGGTCTGAGTATGACAGATAAAGTGTGTGATTGCTGTACAGTCATTGTATTGTGAGGGGGTCTGGCTCCCCTTCTTTGGTGGATAAATATCAGACTATTTTGTAGCTTTCACTGTGGTCCTTTGCAGTAGAACATTTGAAATGTCAAACATATCAATTTTTTTTCTTAAGTTGCTAAAAATAGCAAAGGTAGCTTTATTCGGATGCTTTTAGTGTACTCTGCAAATTCCAAAAAATCCATTTGCCTGATGAGCCTGACCTCATTCACCCTCTTTTGTCTACTCATAAGTGTGTTAATGCAGCGTGCCAGCTTCAGCCCTCACTCGCCAAAACAGTATTCAGGCTGACCAGAACCTTATCCGAGCACAGAGGCCGCTAAGAGGTCATGCAGAGACTCATTCAGCTCATTAGAGAACTGTGCTACTACTGCAGCAGCAGGGCTGTGCTGTAAGCCTGTGAGTCAACTTCATTCAGTTCATCAAGTACTGACCTCATTTGGTGACGTACAATGTGTTTGTGAAGATTGTTTGTTTAAACGTGGCTGAGGAACTTTTTGGTGGCAACGAGGCAGTGACATTAGCGGCTTTTCACCCTGAATGATTTTGCGTCTAAATAATGAGGATGCGAGATGAGGGCAACATTCAGGACATCATGTTTTTGCTTAAGATGTTTTTCCCTCTGTAGCTCAGATTACCTAAACTGACCCATTTGAAGTTTGGCAACTGTTTTTGTCCATTTTTACAGCAGCTCTACAGCATGATGAAGCATTATTTTCTTGTCTTTTATAATCACACCATGACTTGACAAAGCAAAAAAATGAAGTGAGGCTGAGGTGGATTGCTGAGATGAGACTTTGCATGCTGAAGAGTTTGCAGGTACAGGTTTGCAGCTACTTGATATTCCGAGGTTAACTTTTTCAAACACTAAGAGTCTGTGCAGCTAATTCCATGTAATTATAATTTTGTGCGCCCCCGGGGCCCAGTTTTGTGCTTTTCATGCTAATTTAGTTTGCTCTGTGTTTTTGCATAGTTTACACCTCCACAACAAACCTGGCAAAATATTCATGTGCCTTAAGTTAAAACAACTCAAAACAGGGTTTGGCAACTTTGGGTGTGTATCAATTTGAGTGCACAATACAAATTGATGTTTTTTTGTTAGTTTTCACTTTTTATATTTTTATTGTTAATGTTGCATATACTATTAATGTACAGAACCGGCTTGTTGTGAGCGGTTTTCTAAACACATACAGTATGTTTCTTGCTATATTGTGCCTCCAGTTTCCCCTTAACTGCTCTCCAATGAGTCTTATTTATATTCACGGATAATAACATTCTAATTACTAGTATTTGTTTTAGCCTTATTTTGTGCTGTTCAATCCACCTTCATGGTAAACAAATCCTTACTGCACAAACACTGTTTAGGGGTCAACAACTGAGCACAATCATGCTAATCACACTTTGCTGTTTTCTCATTAAGGATTTAATTTGTTGTAAGGGTTTTACTCCAATAACTGGATTGTAAGGAGATTTCATTACTAGTAGTGCTCTGAAGGGCTTAGAATAATTTGTCTGTGTGTGTTTACATGTGTGTGTGATGTAGCTGTATGTGTTGATTATCTGTGTTATATTCTCAGCATACAAAGCTCAGCTTGCTGATACATTGTGGTTGTGTCAAGATCACTTTGGTTGAAGTGAAAAGGATGGATCTCCTGGCCAAGGGACTGCCATGTCAAAACGTACCTACTGTGTCTCCGTCTTTCAGAATCTCTCCTTGATCATTTTTCTCCCCTCACCTTGCTCTCCGTCACCTCATGCCTCCTCCTTACTGCTGTCTCCACCATCTGTGTCCCTCTTCCTCACTCCCTCTCTGTTGAGTGCCCTCTAACGCTCTTTATCAGTGATGGGGGCAGAGATACAAAGTTGTTCCCATCCATCTAGTCCTCCACAATAAGCTGTTCGCTGTGTGTTCATTCAGCATTGGCACAGGCCAGCCATTTTTGAGGACAGACATGTGCTCACACAGACACAAGTAAGCCCTCATACACGTTCACTGTGAACACAGTGCATGCGCGCAAACTCGCACAATAAGTTATTCTTGGCACACAAAGCCACCCGCTGTCTGCCAAGCCGACAAAGATTAGATGACAATTTTGTTTTCTACTGCAAATTCATATTTGTAAACAATAAACCCAGTAATCAACTATGCAGAGAGTGATATATTCAGCTGTGAATTTTAATGCAGCATTAATCAATGAATTTTCATGTTAACTTTGGGTCAGATTACCATGTCTAATGTGACAGGGGCCACTTGTAGCAACAAACCCACAGAGAATTATCACTGTATTTATCACACAAACATGACCACAACTGAATGTCTGCTGGATGTATAAATGGGCAATGCTTTGCTAACACATTTGCAAATTTATGAGGAGACAATATATCATTGCTGCAGCTCATTATGCTCATCTCAAGTGGTAAAACAGATCAATTATGTATAGAATACTAGTAACCTAATGATACACACTGTACAATTTAATATATAAAGTATTGCATCATTTCTGTCTCTATCAACCGGCTGAATGGGCAAGGGGGGCATGATTCTAAGGCAAACACTTTGTTCTTTTCCTGCAAAATCCAAAATGAGACTCAGCAGCTTGCAAGTTTTTCTGCACCTGAGGGAGTCAATGGAAGAGGAAGCAACAACAGCAGGTCTTAAAAATTAATTAAACACATGGCTTTTTTCAGCTTTCATTTTTTAAACATCTGTTCTTTTTTTAGTTCTTTGACTAACTATCTCTTACTATGACCAGCCTGTATATTTTGATGCAATGTGTGCAAACTGTGTTACCACAGATGGTTACATTCCATTTTGTTTCTCAACCACCACTATGAATAAAATTGAGAAACGTCCTTTTTATGTTTGATTTTATGTCCTAGTTATATATACTGTTGACTTGTCAGTTTGGGCCCATCCATTTTAAATTATATACTATTGTGGTTTGCACAGGATGCAGATGTATGCTCTTCAGTGGGTAATATGGAGCACACAAACTCAGAGGCTCACTGCACTGAGAGCGTGACACAGATCAAACCCTGCCTGTGGTTCTCTTGAATACAGGATAAAAAGTATGAAGTATTTATGCTAAAATGTTACACATCTACATTTACATTTTCAAATCAATGCCCGGAGAAAGTAGGTTGGCCCTAATTTTGACAGGCAGCTGTGAATGCATCTGCCTGCAGCTGTGTGAATGACGCATTGCAGGCCTGATTACGTCTCACGTACACAACAACTGAGGGACAGAAAATTTGCTTGTGAAGAAGCCACATTTCTGCTAAACCAAATGGCTTCCAAAGAGAATGTTTTAGCCAGCTTTCTAAGTATGATGCGGGTTTGGGCTGCCAAATGTAATGATATTAATCAGGAGTATTTGCCACAGTATGTGGATACCATAGGAATTAACAACTGCAAAATTAATTCATCGATTTATTCATTGGTTCTACTGGCCAGGTCTATTCCACTGTGTCAAATTAAGCATCAGTTCTCCATGTACAAATTTAATCAAAGGATTATTCAGCTGAAACTTTTTGTAATGGTCTTAGAAGTCCATGGTAATGCTAACTGTACCTACAGAAGATGTGGGAGTAGCAAAAGTTATCTTTAAAGAAACAGCACATACAGTACCTAAGCTGCAGCAACATCAGCACTTAAAGTTTTTCTCACTTCATCAATTTTTGATGGAGTCTGCAATCTCCCAGTGCTGAACAAGGTTGAAATCCACCTTTCTCCTGCTATAAACAAGCTTTAAAAGGACAGGAAATCTGAGTGGGTTAACTATATGGAGATGAGGGAGAATGGATTAACTTCTTGTATTTTGATCAAATCTAACACTGACAGTACAAACACATAGATGTGTAGAACTGGCATATTTCACCCTGTGATTATGTTTTTAGTATTCAGCTTAATGGACCAACCTGCTTTATGACAGTGCTGCATTGTTTGGACATTATTTATATGGTGCCAGTGTTAAAGA
Organism: Lates japonicus; assembly: GCA_033238685.1. Classification (NCBI taxonomy): domain Eukaryota; kingdom Metazoa; phylum Chordata; class Actinopteri; family Centropomidae; genus Lates; species Lates japonicus. The sequence goes on along the minus strand of BRZM01000074.1, from coordinate 285,657 downwards.
ACACTTAAATTAAATTATAAGGAGAACAGCTTTCTACTTTGACCAGGTCAGCACTTCCTATAGATTAAGAGTACACTATTTCACTGTGAAAATTAGACTTACAGATCCACTGACAGAAAAAAGAGTTTTGGAAAATATTGTTTCGTTTCACATCTAATTTAATTCCTTTTATTTAAAGGACAGCTTTTTATTTTTGCCCAAGGTTCGAGAAAGAGCCAGGCAAAGAGACAGAGAGAGAAATATAGAGGGAGGCAATATTATAGTAATCTAAACCAGAGTGATGGGACCATGAATCAGGAGCTGGGGAGAATAAGCTCTGTGGTGAAGCTGCCTTCACACCATTGCTTCCTTATTCCTTCTCTCTTTCTTTGTAACCCCCCCTTCCCCCCTCTCTCGCCATAAGCGTCACCTCACTGGATGTTGTCTCCATGGTGATTCTTATGGGTCTTTTTGGCAAGGTCACCTTCACCAGAGAGAGAAAGTCACCCAGAGGAATGTCATCTTCAAAGAGTATAGAAAAATGTTGAAATTATTGCACAAAGAAGAGGGAGTGTGACTAACAAGCAGAAAATGAGGAGGGAGGAAAATGAAGGGTTTGGCTGTGGGGGGAGAGATGTCAAGAGAGATGGAGAAAGATGGTGGAAAACAAGAGGAAAGAAGAGCAGGAAAGGGGGGAGGGGTGCAAAAACAAACAAACAGCTCCATTAAGCAAACCTCAGGCTTGTGTTGAGGCTAATCTGGAAGAAACATGTTTGGTGAATGCTGTATGGGAAAAGGAGTCCACCACACACAAGCACTTCTTTGGATGAAGCTCCAGATCACCTGGAAGCAAATCACCGGATGCATGTGAAGAGGCCAGCTGGCAGCTGGGATAACATGGTTTTTACACACAGTCTTAACACACACACACACACACACATACTCCAACATTTCTCCTCATTTGCTTCACTCCACCTCGCCTCCATCTGCCATTGCATTCCCGTCCTCCTTGCTAAAGTTCACCCACTCTGACTCTACCTGACTGCGGTCCTGGTCTGTACCTCCCGCAGAGTGTGCTGGAGGTGGCCCTCGCCTGGGGACATCAATATTTCAAGCTCTCTCAGCTCATGGGGGTACATGGGCCACTCAGAGCCCAGGGGGAGGTGCTGATGGAGAGGCAGAGCAGGAGGGAGATGGCTAGAGCTGGAGACTGATAGGTGAGAGAGAGCCGGTATGATGTGGGAGAGTAAATGATAGTGTGAGGGAAGGAGAGGTAGAAACATTGAGAGGGACAAATGGATATGAGGAGAAAATGATAGCATGCATTATAGAAAGATGGATGGGGGAAAAAAAAGGAGAATGGCGGAATCATGAGGGTGGGTGAGTGAAAAATAGGTTGATAGAGGGGGGTGAAAACATCATTTTTCTGTTTTGTTTTTGGATGGATGGCCACGGGATTTGTCAGGATTGTTAATCTCGCCGTATCACTGTTGCACGATGAACTGGAGAGTAAATCTTGGGAAAGAGAGAGCGAGAGAAAAACGGAAATAATTGTGATGATGGTAACAATCTGTGTATTTATGACTCTGAAAATCCATTTGCGTGAGGAGAACATTAAGCAGTTAATTATCTATTGAAAACGAGGCAATAACGTACAGAGGGGTAGATGAGAATACAGAGGGGGAAAGTGGGCAAGAGACAGATGAAAGTAGGAATGGACAGAAAAAATGGCTGACACATAGATGAGTGGTTTGATGGATGGATGGATTGAGAGGAGGCGCACCAGACGGAGATGCATATGCCGTCCGACTGCTGACGAAAAGAGAGCCTCCTGCCCTCTCTTGCTTCTTCCCTCCCTTTTTCTCAGTGTGAAAGAGCTTCACTAGCAAACTGTTGCTACAACTACCATGGTTGCCACAGTGGTGGTCATTAGGGGTCGTTACCATAGCAAGGAGGTTCCCGGGGGCAATCAGAGATCAGAGGAGAGACACTGCTCCCACAGCGATGGTCGATACGTTCAGGTTGTTTATGGGTATAATGTCAAAGTGATCATTGTAGTAATATGTTTACATTGATTAGAAATTAAATGTGATCTTCAACTGACCTATGAGCTCATAAGACATAAAACTGTAGTTTCTTAAAGGTTTGCACATAAGTCACAGATTGGGGCATTAATGTAACAGAATGCATTGTACATAGCTCACCCTTGACTAAATAAACTCTGCTGCTACAGAATCTTATATTATCGACATACAGTAAGTATTTGAATTGGACGCACCCCATACAACTCATAAATATAGACTAAATATTTCAAGTCAACCATTATTCAACTGCACAGGTACAGTAGGTCAAAATACAATGATCCCATAGCAGAATATTGTAAAACAAGGCTAAGACTCTACAGCCATGCCAGGAGATCTGTTAGGCTGTACTTGACAGGCTGACATGGCACTGCTAATGTCAGAGTGCTAACATACTCACAATAGTAAATAACAACTGAGGACAATGGGAATGTATTGGACAAATTAATTATTCATTCACACATTGTTGTGATATTTCAGTCTAGACAAAACACACTGAAATTGACATCCTTATGGTCACCCTGCCAGCATAGCTAAAAATTCTAATTTAAAGTATGATTGTGTAACCTCTTGTATGCATCTGCAGTATATTTAATGCCTTAATCCTCTCCTAATGTTATAGTATAATTTGAAATCTTTTCAGCCCAGTTTTTGAGATGACTAAACATTTTACAGCATGAATGTTTGTCAGCAGTGATGGACTAGTTAAAGAAGTAAAGTATGCCAGAGCAAGATAACTTATAGGGGACACAAAGTGGAGCAGGAAGTAGAGCAAGAAAGTAGCACTCGCAGTGCAAAGCTAAACTAAAGTGAGTCTCTCTCAGTATTCCCCCTGGAGTCAGCTTCAGTTACACTGTAACAATGACCAGTAAGACATTTGGCCACGATAGGGATGACTAATTATGGGCTCTTACCACAGAAAGGATGAGAGAACACTGAGTGAACTCTGACTTGTGGTTCACATCCCACTGGAGCAAAATGAGTGTTGTTATTTTGTAGAAATTAGTTTTGCTGATGTGAAAGTATCGTAATTACATACTAATCATTCAGTGGGAATAGAGAAGATCATTTATAACTGCATCCCAATGATCTAAAAGTGTCTTGTGTGTGCGTGAAAATATGTGAGGTTGTTGAGTAGCTGTCACTTCTTCTGTAAATAGAGAAGCTGATAAAATATCTGAGGGGCGATATGAAATATCGACCAAGTCTTTAGCACTGCCCTCTCAGCCATCCCTTAATTTAATCACACTCTGACACAAAGAGTTCACCCTTGAGCTTCTCCCACAGCGCTTTCCAAAACACTTTGGAAGGTGACTGTCTTTATGTATCACATCTGGTGCCTGCATGGTTTTATCAGCGACTTCACTTAGCAATGACCCACCGCTTTGACTCTCGCCAACTGGTTTCCTTTGAGCAAACTTGCTATGGCTATACTCCTGTCACTGATAGGAGAGAAGAGGGTGACAGTGGGTAAATCCTTCACATCCAAAGTAGATTATGGGGGCACTACTCCCTTGCTGCACTACCTGAGTCAGACTACATTTATAAAAGGCCCTGCTGGGGAATGGAAAAGGATGACAACGTGCAGATATTTGATACAGAAGTGTGCCCATTTGTGTATAAGACCACACACTGTAAGAGAGCAGGAGAGGGAGAAAGAGGAATATGATGTCATGTTTGTTTATCTGAAAATAGACTTCTTTGCATTGATATCTCAGTGGAGTAGACACTGTTTGCTTTAGACCTTTTGTAATATGTGTGAAAAGAACAGAGCAGGATTAAGGAGGGGAAGGTTTTTCTGTGTGGATTTAAAAAGCAGCTTGGTCAGTCACATCAAAGCAGGATTGTGACTGATCAACTGTGAGTGTTAGCGAAAAGACAGAAGGAGAGAGAAAATCAGATAGATAAAACAAGATGGGTGCACAGGGGTTTATGAGAAAGCAATTAGTTAGAGTGGCAAAACAAAGACGTTGGCAGGTTAACAAAAAGAAAGGGGAGATGAATGGGAGATGACAGAGACAAGCAGCTGATGAGCAGGATGAGAGACTGTATGGCCTGCAGTGAAACGGTTAGATCTGGCTCAGAGTGGCTGCCTCAGCCAGCAGAAAGTGTGTCACAGGCGGGCTAGGCTAATGCACCAGGCTAACATTGCGTCAATGAGCCCCTACTGCATTCAGGCCTCCTGGTTACCACTTTCTGTCACTGTTAGCACAAGTCATGCCCTGAGAAATCAGAACAGCATGAGCCACAATGAAGAGTTTAGCTCGTACATGGGCAAAACCAAGCCTGCAGTCAAACTCTGCTGTGAGGATCTACGCTAATCGCTGCTCAGTCAGTAGAAATGTTTTTTTCGCCTCAGATAACCCTGAAAGCACCAGAGGTTGGCAGGGAACCGAAATTTAGAGCACAAAAGCAAAGCTATGCACACTTTTAAGGATCAATAGAGTATTGGCAGTGTTACTGACAATGAATCATACTGCAACATATTGCTTTAGATACAAAGGCACCCTGTGGAATGTAAAATATTTGCACAGCCTTCATCTCAAATCTTATCAAGTTACATAGAAATGAGTTGTTACTAGACATTTACACACAAAAACTGACAAGAGTAATTGTTGCATAGCAAACTGAGTCAATTGACAAAGCTAACGTTAGCTTGCTAATATTTGACCTACCTAAATTTCCTGCCAGCCTAATGCTAACCCATTAAATAAAGCCAAGTATGTATAATCAACTAATTCCCTCTGCGTCCCAACTGTATACTTAATGTATGCATGTACAGTATGATACAATACAGTCATACCTACATTTACTAAGAATTGGCAGTTACGTTTAATATTTTGTTTGGAAAAACAGAAGAAGGAACAAACGTTACGGTCATCTGTACCTCAAAAGCCTTTACCTTTAGTGTGAGCCTACGTTGTAGAGTGTGATAGAACTGGTGCTAGCAAAATCTTGGCTCCGGGAGATGTTCATCTTGGACTTCTTTATGCTGTTTGTAATATCACTATGGGAAAAAAGGCCTCATTACTGCTCCAGTCTCATGAATACCACAGACACATTCGATTATGGCTGCAGGCAGCCAATTATGCTTCAGGCATCACTTTGTGTCCCAGTGGATAGGTCTTCCATTTGATTTTTAGGAGCCCTTCTCATATAAAAGAGGAGGTTATAATAGTACTGATTGAGGGGATCTGAACCTCACACACATACATACAGATACTCACAAAGATGTACAGTTTAAAATTTATGTAAATGAACCCATTCACTCCTGTGCAAATATTGTCATAGTGAACTTACTATAGCATATACAGACACACATACACACACACACAGACCTCAAACTGACCTCTGGCTAATGAAAGAAGAACTCAGTGGCAAAGCCCAAAATGATGCTAGGAGTGTATGAGGTCAGACGTTTAGCCTGCATCAGAGCCTCAGAACCCCCAGGGGAGCTCCAGCTTCTCTAATCAAGCAGAGGTCAGGTGAAGGTCAGTTAAGGTCACTGATCAGTCCCCGGGTCTGTGGCACATATCCAATAACCATCCAGATATCATCATTGATTCTCACCATGTGGAAGAAGATAAACAACCTGCAACTGGGCTGACACCTCTCATTAATACCTTTCTCTCTCTCAAACTTCACAATGCAGCAATATTATTTTCTTGCAATCCTCTTATGTTAATATCAGAGAAAATCAAAGACAACGCACTACGATAACCAGTAAGGCACTTCATTTTGAAGAAGTACCTTTTCTGAGTTTTTCTGATGTACTGCCATATTATTTAAACTTTCAACTTTTTTCAATACTTGATGCACTTACTGCAAACAAGAATAGCCTATTATGTGTTGAAAAAATTATGACTCATCCAAGATGCAGATAAAGTAAGTCTGAAACATACCATTTCATACCAAAAGGATTTCTGCAGAGATTTAACCCAAATAAAATGCATGCTGAGAAGTATGCTAATAAGCTCAGTGGGACGTTTATTGAACTCAAACTCTAGATTTACCACACAAGCCTTGAATGCTGAAATGGTTCTAAAGGTGGTAACTAAAACTAATAAAACATACAAAACTTTGTATCTGTTTACATTCTCATTATGGTAAACATAAGCACTGATGATAAAAGATCACCTAGTTTCACTAAATTGTATGAGTTGTCCTTATTGAATGAGTGTAGTTAATCTAATGATTTGTGTTTATCTAATTCAAAAGTGGTGTCTTATAGAATAACAATGCACTTGTCATTTTAATACAGATTCTGACATTTAAACATATGGGTTGGTTTTTATGAGGTCAGGTTAGATTTGGACTTAGTTTTGAAATGCTAATGACCAGTGGTTACAATGACATTTTATCTAGCCCCCCTACTCCTTTTTTTCTGTAGCTCAGTGTGCATTGTGGTTCACACTCATTCGCGTTATGATGGCACATCCATTCAATGGCAGTATCAGGTTTTGATGCTCTTAGCAGTTATCAGCAACAATCAGATAGGTCACTTGATGCATACAGATGTGATCAGATCAGAAAGAAAAAAAAACAGTGACTATGAATAGATCTTAAATAACAGAGGATGTCCTTTACAGTGTAGCAGATCCAACTGAACCACAGCAGTTCCCCTCACTGGAAATAGTCTACTGTTGTGTATGCGTCACACTAGGCTGCAATGGATGTAGCCTATAATATTTAATGACAGAGTGCAACAGTGGCCTAAAATTAGGGTCTGTTGTGTGTGTCTGTGGGACATTTGCCATGTGTTGATGAAGATGTTAGCTTCTCTTAGTGTGAGGGTCTGTTTGCGCCTCACTCTAATCTCTGAATACCACCTGCAAGTGTGAAACGTTAAAAAAAAACAAAACAGTAGTTTAGAGGGCTACCTGTTTTTACTGCACATGGTAAATATATGCTTTTATATTGTTAGTGAACGATATCCAAAAGTTCTATTATGTAGAAATGTTTGTGCTGATTCATTATGTAGTTTCCTGGAGTTTTACTGCCTCAGGAAGCATTTTCCTAATCTAATCTATGGTTTTTAATTGAAACGCTTTATCTCTCAAGATGCTCCAGTTTGCCTATCTCAAACAGCTAATTGATTTTCCAAATAAATGAAAAAGTTGTCGGGACAATAAGCGGTTTTAGAGACAATGAAACGTATTATCAAACAACTATAATAATGTCCATTCTTGCAAATCAAAATCACATTGGACAGTAAAAATCCACTGACAAAGCTTTTGTAGGCATTAAATTTAAAGCAATTTAGACTCAACACATTTTCCTATGTTAGATGTACATGGTGATATGCATCAAAAGTGCACAGTTTGTTATGATGATTGAACCTGATGAGTCATCTTTGTGTTACAGGATTTCTTCCTCTCTGAGCCTGTTCTTCTCTGACCTCAGCAACAAACTCTGCAGTCCCGCCAATAAGGTACGGCACATTTGGACCTCTGCTTTTCCTCAACCCTGAGGGCAGTGATATTCTGTCTTCATTTAATGCCTTCGTTAGCATCCTCTGCCCAGTTGCGAATAAGACTAGAGAGCCTGTGCTGATGAGACTGTGGCCTGTTTGATGTTGTTGCTGGATACATTGAAACATCTCAACTGCCATGAGAATTTGCTCATAGGCTACAGAAAGACAGCACGCCTTGACCTTGTCTAGATTGAACTACAATGGATCCTCGGGGCGTTTAGACTGAACGCAGCTGTCAAATACAGAGCAAGTATGAAGCTGTGGGAGGCAGAACTTGTTGTCCTTTGTACAGGCTAATAAATCTCTGAGGGCTTTTGTTTGCGTGGGCCAAAAACTGATCAGAATAGAAATGTCACTGTATTTGATGTTAAATAGCTTGAATGTAACATGAGTACAGTAAGTGTACCAGTGATGTGTTGTTGCATCTATGAAAGGGCATGTTTTGTCATGCAGACGCATGCACAATGTTGCCTGCAGACTAGTGAGCACTGATGGAACATAGCCGCGGTGCTCAGCATCATGAGTGTCCTCTGTGGGCCCCCCTGAGGTACAACACTGGACTCTTGATTTCACACTGGATTAATTTCATTCTGAGCACAAATCTCCTCAGTGATACTATCCATAGGAGCACAAGGTCCACCCTGTTGTGGAGCTGACAAGCATGCGAAGGCACTCAGCATTCTTTACATACAGCGCAGCCACTGCTTTTGTGTCTTTCTACTTAAAATAAGCATGACAGTTGTTACACTTCAAAGGAAAATTAAATTGTACGAGGCAACAGTCAAATTAGACATTTGTGTAATTTTTTTGTGGAAAAAGCATAAGAGGAACATGAAAGAGTGTTGGAAGGAGGTGTGACTGTGTTCCTCATTAATTGCCAGTGACATTGATAACACCTCCTTGGTTTTTGTACTCAAAGAAACAAATCGATATCCTTTCTGCAGCTTCTGCGTTAGTGATTTTTTGCTCCGCTGAGCTGCTCGATGTACGTACCCCTACATAATGGTGACCCATTCATCAGGGCATACTGAAAGCATCAAAGGGTGAACAGTTTAACTAGCTAACTAATAGCTTAACTTTTTCACAGTCTGGCATTCAAAGAAAGAACACCTTTAATACATTTTTGAGCAAATGCTGACCCTCTGCAAATATTGATTGGATCAATATCTCCTAAAATAAAACTACACCGTTGGGAGGAATCATATATGAAGAAAGCATCAGAGGGCAAGAACCTCTAATGAAAAAGAAAATCATGTTTTCACCATGTTGACTGGATTGCAGTGGGTAATGAATACCTCATGTTTAATGATGTGAGTGTCAGTAGTAGCAAAATGCTCATTAGCTTGAGCATTTTACAAATAAATGGCCATAAGAAGCACCAACATAGGGTACATCATAATGCATGTTAGTAAAAAAAAAAACCTGTGCATTTTTGAAGTTTAGATAATGATAGTGAGCAATGGGCTTGAGTTGCATTGACAGCATTTGAATTCACTGTTTAATGTTCAGTGTCTGCAGTGCATATGCATAAAACATTGCATTTGAAATTCAAATGATTATTGTCGTAAATACATACATGCTAATTATGCAGTCTCTGGCGGTCTTAGATAAAGTGTATATATTTATCTCCCATTGTTTATGTAAAGCGTTTCAGTATGTGAGACAGAGAGGACAGAGCCAAAGGAGTGTTTGTCATTATGCAGGAAAAGCTGTCGTACATAAGCACATCCAGTATTTTTGCTTTTAAACCAAGGTGAGTTTACTGTCAACGTGCACAGTTTATCTTTTTTCTCTAGAGAAGTACATACACAGCAGTGATTACAGGGATGATCCACATTTCTGACAATATGGCTTTATAGCACATTTGCTTAATTTCTTCACAGCTTGAAAGGTATCCATCGCTAAATGCCAGTGACGTGCTGTCCTCAAAGCTATGATCCCATTGCCTTCATTCAGCCCACAGTCAGTTTGCTCCTCTCTCTCATGAGAGTCACAGTGTTGCATTTGATCTGTGATGAATTGTCGATGTTATTATGTTTTGCTTTTATATATCAAGGGAGATTGTTTTAATTCATCATCAGCAACAAACAAAAACAGTTCATTTGGACTGTTGATCAAGCCAGTCATTCTTTAGCAAGACTATCACTGTGATTGTGATCAGTAATATTGGCTGTAAAATCATAAAGGAGAAACCAAATATCCTGGTATTACTCCCAGAACTCAGGATTTTGTCTTCAGATCGTTGGTTTATCTGACCAACAGTCCAAAAACCCAAAGATATTCAATGATATTAAAAAAACAGAGAAAGTGAGCTCTGCATTTTTGCTTATTTAACGACTTCAGTGATTAATCTACTATCAAAATTCTTGTTGATAAACTTTCAGTCCACCAACTAATACTAACAGATTAATCATTTCATAATTTACATGAACATCGGGGACCTGCCAATAGTATGAGGATAAATGATAAATGTTTATCATGTACATTCACTTATTAAAAGAAATCATGCATACATTGATATCATTAATTTTGCTTATCTCTGTTGTACAGCGTCCATAACTAACACACATTTAGTCAGGAGTACTTTAAACATGCTGTAACATTTTCTTCTTTATTTTTCCTCCTGTTCTAAACTTAAGCTGATGACACTGTAGCTTACAATGGAGAAATCATGTGTCTCAATGCTGTATGCAGAGGCTGGGGCTAAGACTGCGGTTCTGCAGGGGATTTATTTCTCTCATGAGAACACTTTGTTCTATTAATTTGCATAGAGGTGTTGGATTGGCTTTAATGAAGTTGCAACTCATCATGCAAGGAGCTTCTATAAAACTTGTTTCTGGAATACTAAATCTACTGTAGCCAAAAGAACAAAAGTGCTGACACCACTGCAAGACGTGTATATTAGATGTAAAATGTAGCGCTTCATTACTGAGCCTTATCCTGGAACATCGACTCATTAGATACTGAAAGGCTGTTGTATGGATCATTCACTTGCTTCATTTGTGGGACTTCCACTGGGAAAAGTAGACATAATTTCTTAATTGTACTACTACAGACTGGTGTACCCATTCAGTAAATCTGTTTTAGGTTTACACTGGCACTCTTGGTGGTACACTGTAACCAAGATCACTGACCTTGACTCAGTACAGGACTTAAAGTACCTAAAAACATACTGACACAGTATTGTTGTGCCTCAGACCAACAGTGTTGTGTTACCATATTAACATACTACAGTATAAAAGCTTATTCCTGTCATTCTGCTGACATGCCACCATCTCTTTCTCCGTGTGTGTGTGTGTGCACTGTGTCCAGTTTGTGTAGGCATTGCATTAACATGGTTTAATCCTCTGCATGGCTTATTGGATACAAATCCCTCCCAAAGCTTTTAAAGCTCCTGCCTTTTCATTTCTGTCTCTCTCTCTCTCTGTCTGCCTATCCTTCAGACTGTGAAGGAAACTGCAGTGCTCTTGGTGTGACAACACGTCCACCTTCGTACTCAAACCACATCTGATGCTTGTTTTATCAGGCAATTTTACTTGTTGGCCAGTCCCAAATTGACATTTTCCTATTTTGGCCATTTTCATTTTCAAGACATGGGGTGCAAACTGATTTTGCACAGAAATTTCACAGAATTATAATCACCTCAACAATTGTGTGACTGCTTGGCTGTCTTTTATTTATAAAACTATGGAGAGAATAAACAACACCAACAGTTTTGGTTAAGCTAATAGGCTAAATAAAAATTAATTGCATTTGCTAGCCGGTTGTGTTTTTGCATGCCATCTCCCTCACCTGCCACTCACATTTTCTTGAGTGGAAAACATTCATCAGGCCTTTTACAGCCAATACCAACCTTACCTGACTATATACCCCAACATAACTACAAAAGGAAAGTATGAGAGATAAATGACAATCTTGACAAACTCACTGTGAATTTATAGATGGTTTGACTTAAATTTACTGCCTCAGTATGAATGAGGAATGAGTGCTCATTGTAGAAAACAAGACTCTCAGTACACTCAAGACTGTCAATACACTGTATCAGTCTTATATATGCACCCCTCTCTGTACAAAGCAATGATGAAAGGTTTTTTAAATGACCTAAAGCATCAGTTATACATTATGTACTGTGCTCTTACATGTACAAACTATATATTTTGACTTTAGCATTATGTTTAGATATATGGGTGGATTGGTCAGTGACAACAATCAAGAAGGGGCATCATGGTGGCCTTGAGGTGTAAGATGTGTTCTTGCAATCCAACTTTGGCAGCAAATCAATTTTCCCTTTCTCTGTGTAACTTGATTGAAGACAGCTGCAAATAAATACTGTTTGGTGCCTGTAGTATCCCTGATTAGCCCGTCTTTCACCAGGCACAGTTGTGCAGTATGTCTGTGCAAGTAAGTGCTCACCATCTCGAACCACCAGAGCTCCAACATCTCTCACACACATCCATCCATAGCTTTGTCTGTGAAGGGATTAGAACAAAAATAGAAATACATTTAACAGTGCAAAGGACTATTTTCTGCCCGTCTACAGTACATTGGCCGCTAAAAAGAGAAAAATTAAATTCTCCTCTGTTCTTCCTACTTTCTCGTTATTAGAAATGTCTGACTTGGTCATAAGTGTTTCTCAGAGAAAATGAATATCAGGGTAAATGTGCCTATTATTAACATGGATTCTATTTTAATAACCTCACTACCAATTACTGGAGGTCTTCAATATCAGTATCACACGACGTAACCTAATTAATGTGACAGAGACAGATGCTTTAATTTCTCATGTATGATCTCATTCCAGATAATATTTGAAGAGAGAAAGTATATTTTAACATTTACTGTAGCAGAACAGTAATTGAGAAAAGGCCTTATGAAATGTCTTCATATCTACTAGGAAGCCAAGACCTACAGTGCTGTATATCATCAGTGTTATGTAAAGTAAGAATAAATGAATTGCTCTACAGATTCAGAGATGACTGATGAAAAACCTAACTACTCATTGTCAAAAAATAGGATTTTGTCATCAGTATATTAGTGCTGCATTGTCATTGTTAATGAGACCATTAACCAGGTGCAAAGCATTTCAAGGGCTCTGATGAAGTTCAAGTGTGAAGGACATTTGCTTTACTTGAGTAATTTATTCATAAGCTCTGTCATATCTGCCACAGTTGGTAACATTTATTGATATTCCCACCATATGTGTGCTCTACCTGTTATTTTTAGCACTATTGAGCCATGCAGTCATGGAAGACAAGTTATATTTCACATTGAAATTCAAGCTCGGAGGAGTTATCTCATGTCACATCAACCATTAAACTACCTCAAGATGACCTCGACGCAGCACTGAAAACTGAAGGTTGCGGGTAAATGCGGTCCTGTCTGCGTGTTGTTGTTTTTTTTTTCCACATACATGTGTTGCTGCTGTGGTCTGGATCTTACCCCCCACGTGCATAATTCATCAGGGAGCTACATTTTTGCTACATGTAATGACAGCAAGTTGTAGAGGAAAGCACTACGACTTAACATCTAAGAGCCAGTGACAGCAGGAGCCATATCCTGTCATTTTCACTGACTTCTTCCCCTCCGAGAATCTCTCTCCATGACGTCTCACTCCTGCAAATATTTCCTATTCTGCTCTCTGCCTTTCACACACCCCCCGCCCCTCCTTCTTTACTCAGCGCGATAAATACTTGCCCCTCTCTTTCCTCTCTTTATATCCAGTGACTGCTCTGTATTTTTCCCTCCAATCTGCGAGGCCATCTGGTCCTCTGTCCGCAGCCTTGTGTCTGTCTGCAGTATCTTTGCTCTCTGAATCCATCTGACAAGATTAATAGACTGAACCTCAGACAGATATAAGCTGCTCATTTTGATAGGGATCGTTGGGAGATAAATTCAGCGCTGGTCATAAGCAGATGAGCATGGTTTTTTTCCTTCTTTTTTTTTTTCTCCCCTCGACAATGCCAGCTAACCTGGCCAATCAGAAGTATTCAGGGCAAAACAAACTAACAATTTAACATAAAAGGAACACAAAAGGAAAATGTCTGACGTGACTTTAGATTGACATGTAGACATAATGAGGATATGTGACCCCTTTTATGTCCCAGTGTCAACCTGGGTTGCAGACAGACTGAAACCACCCAGCTGGCAGGATAAACTTCACTGCCCTGAACTGTAGTCAGATTATCATGTTGCCAGGTGGAGAAGCTGATTGGTTTAAGATCAGCTGTGATGTTATGTGATGTGGACAAAGAGGAACATGTGGACAATCAAGCACAAGAATCTGTTTGAACTACTGATCCTGATACTGAGTCTACATCATCATGGATCTCTGGATGATGTGCCTTTTTTCATAAGAATGCACCGTGTGTCAGGCCTTTCAGAAGAGCTTATGTCAAACAAAACCAAATAAATCTTACCAAAGCCAACTTCAAACAAAAAGGGAAAAGAAAAACAAATACTGGGCAGAGGTTTTACCTAAACAATGGTGGAAAAATGAGAAAAACTCTATGTATACTCTACAGTCCACTCCACTACAACTGCTCTGCCATATCGGCTACTCATGATGCCTGTACTCAAGGTTTTCTTTTGGCCCTGCACAGAGGTGCTGAATCAGGTCATGAATAGGTCATAGTTAGCACGGTACTGGACTACATTACATTCAGAGGTCTTTCTAATGTTCTGCCACACTCATATATGTAAATAAGGACACTTATGGCAGAGCTGTTGCATTGAATTACAATAGTATGAATAGGTGTACCTAATTAAGTGGTAACTGAGTGTATATAGTATATTCAAAGAGTATTCAAATTGGTGCTGTGATGTAAATATAACAGTAGCCAAAGTTATATGTAATGTGTTGGTGGTTGATCATTTGACCCGAACACTTTAACTGAGTTAAACTCAGTTGAGACACTACTCACACTACTTTAGTGAATGAGCTTAAAGGACCGAAATTTATCTCAATATTTTTAACATTTAGAGGAAACTTAATCAACTGCCCAGCTTGAAAATTAATGGAACAAGCATCCCTCATTACATTAGGGAGTACTTTTTTAGTGGCACAAAACAGCCCTAGCTTGTTTTGCAAAAACTGCTGGAATGGTTCAGTTTAGTTCGAGGAGAAATATTTGAAAGCAACAGTTTCCATCACACTCTGCCATTCTCAAAGATTTATGTAACACAATTGAGTAAGCATCACTCAGTTATACTGGTGTATGACTGAATGATTGCGTGGCTAACCTGAATTTGGCTCTTTTATTTTTGTCCCCGAAAATATGCTGTGATAATAGACACACTGATTGGGCCACTGAGAGTCAGCCATGATAATGACCCGCATGTGTACTATTTGAATGTGACCTGAGGCTGATTTAAATTGTTCTTATTTGAGCAAACAAACTGCTTCACAGTTTGAATATACTGCTGTAAACATGCCTGGTGTGAATGTGTAATTTGCCAGTCCACATGTTTTACAAGTTCAGACCCATACTCTTTTGCCCCCTAAGATGCAGCAATTACTTGTGATCCCTTGACACTGGTTGTATATACCCACTAATTATGACCAGTTCAAAAGTATGTTGCAGAGCATTTTTGTCCTATTTTTTCCTATTCTGTTCATCATCTTGTGACAGCTTGGATTTGTCTTAATGTGGGTTGCTACCACTGCTCTGTAGTTCAGTTGTGAGCCTATGTTGCATGTCATCCTCTCTTGTCCCTTCCTCCAGTATAACACGAAGCATAAATTATCATCAAAAGTTTTATTACATCCCACTCACAGCTCATGCTCTCCTCTGGGAACATGAAGTTTTGACATTCAAACCCAGTGCAAACACTCCTTATTAATGACATAACTCACACCCTTTGGCTAAGCCTGGCACCCAGGTAAACTACACACAACAGCAATATGATGATTCATGCATGATGTTAACATTTAACTGCTTTTTTCGTGTTTACTTGCCCAATTATAGTTTCTACCCCTCCAGACACATTCTGTTCTTTAATTTTCTCCCACACATCTCTTAACCTCTTCTCACCCTCTACTTGCATTTTCCTTTTCCAGCAAACCAATTTATCCTGCGTGCTAATTAACAAGGCTGGCCTCAATTAAAGCAGTAATTGGACCATATGGAAAAAACAAACTGAGACACATCACGGACACAGCTTCATTGTTATGCTTCTGTGCAGACCTATTGCTATTACTGAGGTTGAATAGCTGCTGTACTTCTTACCTTTGCAGAGGAACCCTTTACTGTGAGTGAAATACTTCAGTGCCCTATCAAGATAAGTGGAATTACACTTCTATCATTTTATTGTATGAGAATAATGGCAATTCAGATTCACTGCCAGGATACTGCAAAACCTACTGATGGTTGTCAGACAGAAGTTCACACCATTACTTGCAATTTGTGACATATATGGTCAATGCCAAAAACAGAGACATATAATAGGCTACATATGCTCTCCTCCTAACATGACTCTATGTGATGAATTTCTTGACAGATGAATGTGTCTGGTCAGTTTCTGAGGTGGAAAACATTGCATGCCAGTCTTCAGCATTTAAAATTAAGCATCTTGCCTGACAACCCTTTAAACAGGCTGTATGTTTTTGTCATTTGTCTCCCTCAAGTGTTGCATCACCCAAGTTAGTCGCCGCTGTCAAATCTTGAATTGGCAGCTGTCACAATGTGGACACTGAACTCTACAGCCTGACAAACTCAATGAAACAGCCATGAACATGCACCATTTTTACCAAATCATCTGTTATATGGAGTATGATAGAGAAGCCTTTGAAAGACTTATAGCTCATTACATGGAGGAAGAACCATCATATCTGTCAACTTGCGCTAAAATGAAGCAATTACAGCGCCTTAACAATGGTTCAAAGACCCACAGATTTTTATGGAGAATTTCCACAATTTCAAAAATCATTTAGCTTGAACAGAGTTCATGAACCAATTGTATATCCTTTTATTGTAGCTTTTCCTCATAAGGTAATGTGTTTTCCATTGCTGAAGGACATGACACAGACTCTCCCTTGAGTTGTTCAAATTTCTTGCTTCTTATTAATTTTTTCTAATATTTTTCCAAAAATGCAGTATTTGGTCGATGTGAGATATTTCATGAAAGAATACAAGTGAAATAGTTTCTCTTTATAAGCATGCACTGTACATTCCAGTAGTCCATAAATGCATGACCTTGTTGGTAGAAGACAATAATGATGAAAAAGACTATTGTGGCCTCAAGGCCATGAAGGCTTTTCCTTGGTATTTCCAGTTCATTAATATGTTAATTTCCTTGAATTCCAGTTGCCTGCCATGCATGACATACAGTGATGCATAAGGCTATGTTGCCACAATAGCAACATTACTGTAGACAAGGTCGTGGACGACGAGAAAGAAATGAGTCAATAGTGAGATATTCAACAACAGACGTGAATCTATGAATATCATTTCACATCCCTTTGTGTTGTGGTACTGTATGACTGGAACCTGAGTGTGGTCTTTACAGTGACAGGGCTTTAGAGCTCTGCAGGAGAACAGTTCCCCTCAAAAACCCAAACAACAGGCTGCTCACCTCCACCGCCCTTCAGGTTGGCGGCTTTTTACAGGCTTTTTCTTCTTTTTAACGAGGAGACGGGGACCATGCAGGTAATGGGCTTTGTTCTGTGTCGGTAATTGAGACGTGAAGAATATAGCGCACTGTATTAATGCTTTTTGTCCTGAAGAACAGGATATAGGGACTTAGCAGTGATTAGCACTGTGAAATGGCAGGCTCCAGATGTTAGCAGGTGTAGCACTCATTAGCACTCCCCCGAGAAAGTGCAATTAAGATATGGCAGTTGAAAGACAGATTGGGAGGGGGTAGTAGCCTGAAGGTTAGAGAAGGTTAGGGAGGTAAGCTCGTACTGTAATTGGCGGGTTGCCAATTTGTATTCACATTCCCGCCTCCCTAAATAGCTGGAGTCTAAACATGCAAATAACTGAACTACTGCATTCTCCAGTGGAAGTGCTCAGTGACCAACTGAGGAAGTGGTCATACTGGGATAATGTGTCAGATTTTGGTGGTTCATGGTGTATTGGATGCTTCTGTGGGGTTTATTTACTGCGGCGTGATTTTTTTTGGTCAATTATTATTCCTGTCTAAAGCGACTGACAACTCTGTGATATTTTAGTCTGAGAACTGTGGGAAGGAGCAGGAGCTATTTTCTCCACAAATAAGAGAATACTTCAGAAAGCTATAAAAATCTTTAATAAACCCTTCGTTTGCTAAAATTGTACCTTTGCTTCAGGAACTCATTAAAGCCAAAGTTCAGAGATTATTTCCAGGGGTTTGGAACGTGTATTTCTAATACAACAACATGTTTATATCTTCACCACGTCTTTTGCATTCCCACCTGTATCAGACACTGCATGGCTATGACAACATTTTCCTCTCTCATTCTCCCTCTGAGGATGAACACAGAGGCTCCTGGTCTGAGGAAATGACAAACTGCGCTAAGACGCCATGCACAATTAATCCTCCAGAAGGAATAAAGGATTTAGATTAAGCCCCCACAGCTGCCTTTGCAATGCTAAGTTTAGCATTATCAACGTGTCACTTCAACAATGCTTTTTTTAAATTATGGAGGACTGGCTTGTACCACAAACTTATCAAACTGTGTGCTAATGCATTCCTTTGCACCAGATTGAACTACATTAACACTGAATACACAGAAGGGAAACATAATCAACAAGCACATTTTGCCAAGAAGTTAGAAATGTGTTTCTGTTTTTGTTCTGAGGTTGTGGTTTGCAATAAGGCTAACACACTCAAATGGTAAATAGACCCTGAGGGGGCCTGTGAGGAGATTAAGGCCACATCAACTGGCTCCAGCTCGAGCTTTGACATCATCAACGCGTCACTAGAGGATGTCAACATGTCAACCCATGTGCAAAGCTTTATTAAAACACTCTGTCTTTCTCTTTGTGTCACACAGACACACACATCTAATCATGTTGCCAGCGGTAGCAAACTAAGGTCACTGGGTCACTTTCCATTTTTACAGTCTCAATCCCTCACCTGTTTTTCTCTCTATCTCTACCCTGTTGAGTCTACTGATATCACCCTCCCCCTGACCTCTATCTGTCTTTTCTTTCTGTTGTCCATCCCTGTGTTAATGTGAACAATCTGGTGCAAAGGGAATGCATTAGCACACAGTTTGAAAAATAAGTTTGTGGTACAGCCGGTCCTCCATAATTTAGCATTGTTGATGACGTTGGTACTGAAGCAGCATTGCGAGCTGGCTGAGCAATCGCTATTCTGGAAGGTAGTGTGCGCGTGTGGCGCAATTGTCATTTCCTGAACAAAACTATTCATCCTCGGAAAGTGTTGTCATAACATGCAATCGTCTGTCTGGTAAAATACAAAGTTGTCGGTAATATATTGTTATTGGCTCCCGTTCCGCCAAACAATCTCGAACTTTAACTGTCGAAGTTCCTATTAAAAATCTGTTCAAACGAAAGGGACTGATAATTTTATATTTCAATGTTCTTATTCGTGAATAACTCTGCTCTTCCGGTTCAGACAAATATGCAGAGTTGTCGATCACTGGGCAGGAATAATTGACAAAAATACTGTATTTTAAGCATCCTGAACTCCTGTCAACACGTGTCGGTATGTTCACTTTCTCGGTTGATCACTGGTCTGACAGTTCGGTGTTGCATGTTTAGACTCCGGCGACGGGAGGCGAGATGGCTGGTGACGACGCCATTGACCTGACTGCCTCGACTCTGCCACTCCCAATCGTCTTTCGCGCTGCCTATGTAATTGCGCTACTCGGGGAGTAGCAATAATGCCGCCTGACATCAGGCCTTCTGAGCCATAGTTGACCATGACCTCCAGAGGTCTATTGCAAGGGAGTAGAGGAACACATCTGGTGTTTGGATGCATGTGTGTTTGTGTGTGTGTGTTTGTGGATTGTGTGTAAGTTGAGCATCCCATCTGGCCAGGCAAAAAAACAGGACTGAAGCCCGGAGCGTGCAGTGTCGCACATTTCTATGAAGACACTCACATCTGTTTCTCCTCCTCACATACACAGCAAAGTAAATAACAACACAAATGCAAACAGGAAAATTTGGGAAATAGATACTACATATATCATGTGGCCCATGTTTTCTTCAAACCCATACTGTAGGTTAGCATGCACTTGCACATCAGTTATAGCCTGTGACATGCAAATCTTATACTACTGAATGCACCATATAGGCCTCAGGCAGGTGTCCAACCCTGAGGAAAATAACAGCAAAAATAGCATTCACATACAAACACATGCATACAGATTGACTCTGTCCTTTGCATAGCCTCTCATAAATCACTGCACTTTCTTTAATTCTCAATTTTTTGTTTAGTTGGAACCATGGTTCAGTTTTTGCTTAGATGGTATATTAAACACCCATCTATAAAATGCCAGTGCTAGGGCCTCTGTAAAAGAATAGGTATCTCTGCAATCAGTGACACATAATGCAATCATGTGCTCTCCCAGTATGTGATGTCATATACATTAATATGCTTATGGACGAGCTTAAAGTGACAACTGTCTGCTTTGATTAATTTGACTCTAATTGGATTTGATATTTGATTGACCATTTGCTGAACCCCCTACTTTGAACAGCAATTGTCCAGTCACAGCTTAGCATCTATAACTAGGCATGACAAGCAGGTCAAGCTTTGGATTGCTCCACGTTGAAGTTATGTGATTTATGAGTGATATTCTCTATATAAAGAGTTTAGAGGCTGGTGTCTTTTTTTTACCCTCTCTGAAACCAAAAACATGAGTGTAAGGAATGGATTTAAGAGTTTGTTTAAGCAACAAGTACTAACATGCCCTGCTAACTAGCTTACTACCTATAGTAGCGACTTAATCCAGTATTTCTTCCAAGAGCAGGGGGATTTATTTTGTGGGGCTACACTTATAAGCCCCATCCACAACCAGCACTGTGTAATATTTCCCAACTGTGTGAGAACCAGTCCTAGTGTTGCTACATTAGAGCATATGCTAGCATTAGTGGTTCTGTCATGCTCTTTGTTGGATTTAGCTTAATTAACACAGTAGTTACTGCTAAATCTGCATCTGTTGTAATTTCATTCATTTAAATTTTCCTTGGCTAGAAATGAGGAGACTGTTTTTGTCACTCTCTGTCTAAAATCAAGCACAAATTGTTTCAAAAGAATAAGAAGAATTTTGATAGTACAGACAGGTTTAGCAACGGTAACAAAGTGGGGAGGGGCTAAGCAAATGGTCAGTTATATGGTAAAGTAGCTTTAGTTGGATATCTTTATAAATATAAAATGATGTGATTTGAAAATCCAGAGGTGATGAATGTGACTCTGTATCCCCAGCTTTATCTGATCATAAGGAGCTGAATAAGCAAGTATGAGGGCTGGTGAAAGCAGGCCTTTTAAATCTTCTCAAACCTCAAGTCCAAGAAAGAAAACACAGTATATTTCTATTATGCAATAGTCTTTTGCTGCAGAAAGAGTGTGGCTACCTGCCTAAAATATGTGAGTCATAGGTCTATTTGGATCGAGCACCACATGGTCTTATTCATTTCATTCCAACTGTCACTGGCCACAGAATACTGAGGAGAAATAACAGATGTGGCTAGATTTAAAAATGGTTAGATTTGGCATAAATCTGTACAGTAAACCTCAGCTTTGACTGAGCTATGTATCCACTGATCCTCAACTACAGTGAAGTCCAAATATAACCATGTTAACAAAGAGAGGAGCTGACATGTTCCAACAGACCCAGTGCTATTTTGAGTCCACTGTCAAAGTTATTTAGGTATGATAGCTCACTCAGACTTTGTTTTGAATCACTGTGGATCTTTGGATTACATTCACCCATTAACGATGAACATGGACCTTATCAGCATGGGTGCCAGGATGAGACAGTTTCTTGCATCCTACAGTCAACCCCCCCCCCCCCCCCCCTCCCCACCAGAGACACACTGTGTACTTGGCGCAGGAAGTGGTGCTATCACATTCTGTGTCACAGCCACGCAGTCGTATTAAATGTGAGAGAAGGACCAGCAGTCAGTCTGGGAAATATGAGTCAGGCTCTGGTTTTAAAAACTCAGCAAAAGTCATCACATCAAGGTCAAGCAGGAGCTTTAGAGACGGTTTTCTCTCATTCTGAGGATAAAAATAGAAAGAAACAAAGAAAAAGATAGAATCGAGACTGATGAGGTTACCTAACTGTTTTGGAAGGGTTGTACTTTGCTGGTAGAATACACAAAAACACTTCCCACCACTTTAGATGTCTGTTTTCTTAATACTGTATGAGCACTGTTAGCCAAGATTTATCTGTCTTCTTTCCCCCTTTTATCCTCCTCCATCGCTGCCATTCATTTCCTGCTTGTTCTAGTGCACGAGGCCACTGAACAAAAGGCAAAGTCGAGTCAAGCTGACAGGTCAACTGAACCCAGCGTACTTTGACAAATATGGATACTTCTGGGCAAATGAGAGGCTTTTTTTTTCTTCTAAACTTTACTGTCTCTAAACTTTCACAGTGACTGAGGGCTGCTGCGCGCTTCTTGAGTGAAAGTTGATTTGATTCACTTAATTTCAAAGGCCGTAAAAGGCATAGAAGCGCTGTAGTAGTGAATAGGGTAATGTATGTTTGGGACTGGTGCAGTGGGGCAGAGATGAGCTGAAATGCAATAGTAAGTTGGTGATATGGTATTATTGTGTGGATTTTTATGTCACATTCAAACTAAGGGCCATTTTTAAAGCATTGACCATATAATGTCATTTCTGAATAATAGGTAGAAAGGTCAGTCCACCTGATGATTGATATCTGGTAACAGCTGAGGCCACAGCATGCTCATTAAATCATTCAGTGACCCTTTGTGTCCTGTATGGAAGCAAGCATCTGCATTCTTTATGTTTCTCCATGTTTTTCCTTCACCATCAGTCGAGAATATGCTGCAGCATAAAAGCTGTTGCCCTTTAAATTATGCATGTAGCCTTAGCTACAGATTCCGTGATTCATTACAGTGCATATGATGACTGTCTGTCTCCCGTTGCCTTTAAATTCAGACGATGATTGCCTGCAGGTAGGGGGTATGCATGATTGAAGTGACTGAACCTGAAAAACTTTTAAAGACTTACTGTATCTAAAAAAGACTTAAAACAACTGAAAAGTCTACACCACTGTTGTAGCAGTGTGTTACCACTGATCTTGTAGTCAAAACACGCATTTACAATACACAGTGCACATACAGTGACAAATGAACACACACACAGGCACGCACACAGGGTAATAGAGGTTCTCCTACTGAGCACCTAAAATATGTGTGCTGCAGATATTTGAATTTTGCAAACTATGCTACATGATGTAGTATGCCATTTGAGTACAAAACATTTTGCTTTTGCATAAGCTGATTAGGATTCTAATTACACCACACTTACTCACAGTAGGATATAAGGTACAGCACATATAGAATATTTAACTTGAGGATTATATAAGATTGCCCCTAAGCTATAGCTACTCTTCAGGAGAAACGTGCCGTGTGGTGGTAACAAATGGACGAAAGAAATGTAAGTTCCATTTTTCTCGTATTTGTCTGTCCATCCAGCAGTTCAAAATACAACAGGGGTGCATGAATGAGCCAGGTGTGTCGAAGTTTACGGTCAGTGTTCGGTCATGTCAGTGAACTAGTGGTTTCCCTCGTCTGAGTAAAGCTGCTGTGGCAAAGACGTAAGCTTCTCAATTGGCTTGGGATTGGTTTGAGTGAGACAGGCTCATGTAATAATGTCAAAGTGGTTAAGCCCCTGGGCATCTTTAAAGAGCTTTCAGCAGCCACACAGGGAGAAAGACAGGGGAGAAGGAGGAGGATGAGGGAGAGACAGAAAGAACCAGGGAATGACACAGAGTGGAGAGACCTTTCTCAGCAACACGCAGATGAAAAAGGTGGAGGAAAGACATCTCATTAGGCTAAAGTGACACACAGTAGCAATGAGGAGGAAGAGAGACAAATACTGCAGATGGTACCGAGAGAAAGAAGAGGAAGTCAGTGATCTCACACACCAGCAGAACACGCAGCACAGAGATGACTAAGCTGTATTTCCGTGGATTCGCCAGTGCCTGAGCACCTCTAAAGCCTCTGGCAGTGACACAGTAATGTTCCCACTCTTCAAAGGAATATCCCAACGTCTCTGTGATTTACATTAAAGAGGACTAATAGAGACTCTGTAGTTATGGTTGACATATTCAATTCTACTTAGCATTTTAAATGTGATGCGTTAAGTCGCGGTGGGTGGTAAGAAAGAGAGCAATCCTGTCGAGTCTGAGGCGCTGCCTGTTTGGTGGAGGCGTATACTTCAAGATGCTTCATTCTGACACAAAGCCTGGACCACAGCAAAGGCTAGTGGGATGGCACAGCTCACACTTTAGCATGGTTCAGCTGAAAATGGCCTTCCAACCAACCTTTTTGTTTTTTCTTTTCCTTGCAGAAGTTGTGTAGGGTAAAAGTAGAGCAGTGCTCATGCTGTTTGTTCATACCGCTCTGAATGCCTCTTCCATCCATGCTAATTGCATTCTCCTCACCTGTGAATCCTCAGCCAAACTCCCAGGAGGTGCACATGTACATAGCAGGTTATTAATCAGCCACCGAGGTCAGAGAAATTCGCCAACTCATCCCCATCTTGTTTTCCCCGTGAATCAGCTAAATCATCCATAACTCAAGCTTGAGAACACATTCGGTGACACATCTGTCAGTGAATCACCTCTTCACATCCGACAGATGACTTTCTGGCTCTAAATCGCTTCAGGGAAACGAGGATTCAGGCCGACTGTCTCGTCATTAAGTGAGAACTCCTGCCCATAAATGACAGCATGCAGGTGAAAACACCAGTTGTCCTGATCCTTCCTCTCAGGCAGGTGACACTGGATAATTCTGTGACAGGCTGGCATGGTTGTTTGTCATATTTACACGGCTTGACTCAGGATATGAAGTGGAAAATTTAAAGGGGAGCCTGAAGCATGAGCAGTCCTGTTTATTTAAATCTCAGGAAAAAAGAATATGATTTTTTCCCAGAGCAGAAAATATGTATGAATAAGAAAACTGGCGGGAATTGCCTCAGTGAGTAAAATGCTAATCTATAGTTTTGATCTCATAGTTTGATCAATTTTGTTTGAGGTTAAGGCTCCATAAATTAAATATCTGCTACAATATGTCTGTGTCAAGATAATAAGACTTCACAATCACTTTGAGTTTTGTTATTTCTTTTCCTCAGTGTGGGATATTCATTTGTAAATGGTTCAATTAGTGACTGGATGCTGCATTATTATTGCTTTTTTTTTTTTTTGCCCAAATTTGGGATTCACAGATGTGTTTAATTTTTTTCTACCTCATCAGACCATGTAGTCTTTTTGGTTTTGCATTCTTGTGGCATCCTCATTATATCATTCCAGATTAATTAGGAAAGCACAGTCTAATGGTTGTAGAAATATGAGACCACAGTGCATGATGCAGTTGATTCATGCATTTACAATTCAGCACAATGCATACCTGATCGTCCCACTGGTACAAAGATAGAGCCATAATCAAACAGAATGAGGACTCAGAGAGAGTTGTACTACTTCTATGAGTTGATTCTATGCCTCAGTGCGTATGCAGTTGTTGCTGTAGCTGATATTACTTTAGTGCTAGAAAAATCTGAATAGATATATATTTCAGCCAGTGAATTGCCAACAATAATGGATCAACTTAAATATTTGTTATTTTATTAATGTATTACAAACAGTAAAACCTGTTACAGTGCATCAGTTACAGGATTTAACTGCTTTATGGGGATATTCATTTTGCAGGATTTGGTGTGTAATTAAGTACTTTGATTTTGTGCAGAAGTTTACTTAATCACAATACATTGCTCACGCCTTCTATGAGCAACAAAGAAGAACATGAGATGGTTAAAAATTGCAGACCCTCAGAGAGACCAGTGGTATGTTGTAATAGATGGGTATGGTCCTTAAATCCTGTTATTTATTCCAGATATTGAAAATTGCTCATGAAAATTGTTCAGTTCATAGTGTTCATGTGTTTTACTTTTGGAGTGTAATTCCTACAAGTCCAAAAAAAAAATACACCCTGTGGAACTGTTTTAGTCTTTAAAAGTCAATGTCAGGACCCAGTTATTTTGCTCCTCGAGCCCTTGTTCAGTGGAGGAGCTGTCTATGCTGCGAGTATTTGACTTCCACTTTGTCCTCTATCTCACACCTGTCTTCAGAGGGACAAATCGTCCATTTCTTTTTTTTCTTTTTTTTATTTAAAGACACTCAGGCGGACAAACGGCACAAGAGCACCTTCCTCTGCAGTGCCTTTCAAACAGACTCTATTAACTCTATTGCAGTGTTTTGGAGCAAACACACAGTATGTAGGGCAGAGTCTGATATAGTTTACCACAGCAGCAATAGCTGTCTGTTAGTCTTCCATCAACAGAAGGTAGCAGAATATAGACCTCCAGTTGACAACAATGAATTATTGAAGCAGCAAACAGCATCACATTGGTCCTTGCATCATGTTTTTGTTGGGACTCCCCTCCACACTGGTGCAGGGAGCAGAAGAAGTGTGTCAGTAGTGATGACTAGGAACACTAGTGCAGCTAACGTCATCTCTAGTACGTCATTGCTGTTTTGAGGGGTCCCCTGGGACCGAGTCACAGATGTGGAAATAGAGAACTGGGACACCTTCTGATTCAGCTTAGACTCTTCCCAACTGCAGAGACAATGATTAAACTGTCTTCAGAAAAAGTCAACATTAGCTTGGCAGATTATGTGACATGATAAAGCTTGGCTGTGGAGGTTATCTGTGTGACCAGTGCCACAGGCCTTTTCCTGGACAAATCACAACTGTGCAGTATCAGCTTATTGAACTATGCAAGTAGTGAGAAACAGCAAAGGCCTTGACACAAACAAGGCACCTTACGGACCTCAGAAACAAATCCCCCTATTGTTACGTCCTCCAGGGATCTGACAGGCAAAATTTATAGAGGCAAAGAGAACAGGAACAAAATGTTCAGGAGGTTTTTGGATAAGATCTGGAAAGTCAGATTTTACCAGCCCAGGCTTGCTAATAAAGTATATTAGTTATTTGAGAAGGAGGAGTTCGTTATCTGACCTTTAGAAATTAGTACCAAATAATATATATTTTTGTTCCAGGCTGTCAAACTGTTCTTACTCACAAATGTCAATCATTTAAGAGCACTGCTGTAAAGTGGAACAAAACCTCTCATATGTAAATCAGTAGCAAAAGAAAGTTAGGAATCCCTAAGTTGTGTGTGAGTAATTGTGGTTTATCCTCATAAGGATTCAAAGAACAAAACCTGGGAGAACAGAGAAATGCATCATATAGTGCTCCACATCCTCAGCTAAGAAAATCAATCCCTACCCATTCTCATTTCCTGAAACGCCACAGATCCAATGTATCATCCATCACCTATTGGCCTGATTTCAGTGTTCCCTAACATTGCCCCAGATTTGATCAGAAATTAAATGCCCTGATGATAATTTCTTCATTAATAAGTAGATTGACATGTGTCATCTGTGAATCCACACGTTGGTACTTCCTTTGGTTTCAGTGTCATGAAGGGAAACGAGCTACCAGAAAAGAATGGTTTCAAACAGAGCACTGTCTTTTACCTTGCTGTCAAATCCACATCAGAGACAGAAGCAGAGAACATTGTTTTAAGTGTAATCAAAAGGCAAAGAGTCCTTGATTCCTTATAAATCCAAAAGAGGAAGCAGGCAGCATTTCACTGGTAGAATCTATATTTCTTTTCTGCATTACAATAACCTCATTGTGATTCCGGGGCTTGTTAGTCGAGTGATGATAGGTCGACAAAACCTTGTGAATATCAGGGACTTTCTTACCATGTGCCTTGAAAAAAGATCAAGGCTTTACAGCATTTGATCACGGAAATCACTGTAATGTCTGCCGATTTCCAGAAATTAAAAAAAGCTCCAGTATTTAACCTCACCCAACGAAGCAGAGGCACACCACTTTATTGATTTCAGATTCTCAAATCTGACACATGCACAAAAAGTGCTTATAAAAGTTGCACATGTTCATTTGATCTCCTGATACCCATATTCTCCTGTTAAAGTACTGCATTGAGTAGCAGTTAGGTTATCATATTACAGTATGTGAGTTAAAATAGTCAGTGGGGCGGGCCGCCCTGCCAAGACAATGGTAGGGAAAACACTGTACTGTATATTGAAAGTGGGCTAATACTGTTACAGTGACAAAATTGCAAATGTCAAACTCATGTTGGCACTAGAAGTAAGGTGTGGGGATCACCAAAGCCTGTAGAATTCATCCCCTGGGGAACATGAATGCTTGTACAAAATTTAATGGGAATCCATCAAATAGCTGGACCAAAGTGGAGGATGGACCAGCATTGCCATCCCTTCCTGTAGTTGTTATCACTAAATTGCACAACATGCACTAAACCTCACAAAGATATTTTATACATCTAAAAGCACAGTGGAGCTCTTTCTGTGAGTGCGTCCCCAATTTGTTTAACTTGTGCATGTGCAAAAGGGAAAAACACACACACACACAAGTTAGTGACACTGTACACATTCCTGCCAATGGTTTCACACTACTCCACTGATCTACAGGTAGTAGTAACATGCCCATGGTATGCTGCAGTGTACCAGCACAGGCAGGAAAGAATAACACTGGATTTAAAATACTTAAAAACCACCTTTGCAAATGTTTTATGAGGAATATAATACACTCAGCACATTTGTTTGACTTCAAGGATATACACAATGTGTTCAGTAACACTGAATGTAAACATAACTTTTAACAAGAAAACTCCACTACCTTTAAGTCCTGATCACCTCTTCCCTAACCTTCATATTTGCCTGGTCTTCAACCAGACTCTCTTTACCTGGCATCAAAGAAACTGAATGCATTGCCCATTTTGTTGTACACACCAAAACCTCAGATCAAAGGTTCAGTGACATTTTAAGCTTCAAATGTCATCAAACATACAGTATGGTAATCATTATTTGACGCACGTTCTGACACTGTTTCAAGTGAAACAAGCCTCAGTGTCTCGGTATCAAGGGGCCAATCATTAAAATTTCTTTTTGATTGAATTTGTCTTCACATACCATCTCACAGGGAAAGTTGGTTTCAACGTAATAGTGATGGAACACCAAAAAGGAGTTGCACAGCTACTCCTTTGACAGGTGTAACATTACCTGCCTCACATACGTCAGAGGCAAAGTGAATCGATTGAAAGGCAAAGTGTTGCGTTCATAGTTACACCAGTCATTACACACAAAGTACAGGGACATCTGCACATCTGTATGTTGCTGCACAGCTCTGTTTTTTGTTTTTTTTACAGTATGACTGCACTTGCAGTGATTACAAAACAACAAAGGACAATCAAAGCCGCACAATTACTACATTAGACAAACCCATCCAGCGATTCCATAAATATGCAGCAACTGATTTTGCTGATTATTTTCGAACCATTTGTGCCAGTTTTTGCCTTCAGAAATCTAATCTCTAATCACAGTGTTACTCTCAACAAACCATAAAACATCAACATTTCTGTTTGCTTCCCAAAAAGAATTAAACTGATTTTATTTTTCAGATTCATTCAACAATAACCTTGGTGCAGATGGTAACAGACGAATCCAGTTGTCCTCAGTAATGGTAACTACTGATGGTTTGCTTGTCCCTCCCAGCAAAACAGCTGACACAAATGAAGTGATTATGTTCATTTCCAGCACGAAGAAATCTGCGTGTGTATTCTTGGAGGAACACCTGCACAGTTGTCCGCACACACACACAATCTTGTTGCTGCTGAGCTGTAGCAGATGTTTGTGCCAGTGCTCGAAGACGGTCCAGATGTCTGCTTCATTCTCGTTTTTATCGGGAGAGAAAACACAAAGCAGACTGCAGGGTACGCATGGACCATTTAGAGACTATTATTCTGAAGAAAAGCATATTTAGACCATTCTGTGCTTAGCCTAGATTCCTCCCCATGCCCCTCTGTCCTTCTTTCTGCACTTAAAGTGGTTTACTGAAGCTGCATATTCTTTGGGACTATCTCTGTGAAAATGGTAAGATAAATATAATTGGATTGCATTGTTTATCAAATTATGGTGGTTGCAGAAAAACTGCGTCTGTTTTAACACAGCAAAGTCAACATTTAGGTCAAACTAGCATAAAAATCAATTTTTGGCACCTCTTGTCTCGTGGGATTTTGAATTGTAATAACCTTGAGGCTGTTAAATTAATGACACATCAGTGTGTTACACATCAGGTTTCTGCAATGGTCGCGAACATATGCAGCTCTGGATTTTAGATATTTTAAGACTGTGACCTTCCTGCGGTGGTCTCTTAGGCTTCAGTAGCCATTACAGTGTGTAACTGGCAGGCCAATTTAAATCACTGCTATTGTGAAAAGAAAAAAAGGCAAATAATACTTAGTTTTAGCTCAAACCTGTAATATAGCTGCTGACTAATCCCTTGCCACAAGCTAACATAAATAGCACAAACAACTTGAATAAAAGCTTTTAATCACACGTGCTGCTTTCCTGCTGTCTTGCTGTCTTACCAGGCTATTGTTGCGGCTCAGTAAATGCAGCACTCTGCTGTCAGTCTGAGTGGTCTTTCTTTATCTATGAACATCCCATGGGCTTTTACAGTAGGCCAGCTTGTTCTTGTCCTACTTTCTAGCGTGCCTGTCCTCCCTCCTTGTTGTCTGTTAAATATGACGTGCCGGCCCTCCCTTCACTGACCTCTCTGAGGCATCTGACAGCGGAGCCACTGTCTGTGGAGACAGGGTGGCTTGGTCTGCATCCATCCATCTTGTTTGCCTCTGTAAAATCCAATTCCCTGCTCTCGTGCAAGCATCCCCACCGACACTCATCCATCTTTTGGTTCCCATGAATCTGGGCCGTCTGGTCAGGTGCTGCAAGCACATCATTTGTTTCAGTTACTGTTTTATCCCCCTCAGCCGGCTCTCTTCTGTACTCTGCTCTCTCTTTTGCAGCACCCAGACTGCTGGCCTGTAACTCACAAAGGGCTTGGTGACGCTATGTTCAAGGCTAACAATATCACTGTGGCAGGGAGGGAATGAGGTTCGACTTTTTGCCGTCAGTAGCTGCTCTAAACCAATAAACAGGATGTTAAATTAAGAATCACTGCCATAGCCAGGTTGTTGGCAGTACCGTCGGCTATATTCCAGACAGCGGTAATAGCATCATTGGTAATGCTGTGGGTCTCAACGGGCTGTAATTGAATGTGACTTATTCAGTTACACGTATATATCTATGTGTCCCACTGGGGCTTGGAAAGTGTCTCCTGAGTTTCATCCTGCAATAAAGATGGCAGAGAGTTTAATAACAGTAATGGCAGCTTAATGACCCCTACCTGCCAACATAATTGAAAATTTGAGGTGTCATAACGCGTCTTTGTTTTCATGGCTCAGTGATGCGATTGTATTCCCACCTTGTTATGGAGCTGAAAATAAAACTAAATTGCCACACATCTCTTTGGTGACGCTTTCATTGCATAGTCCCATCGCAACATGGGAAATAATCATGTTACCAGTAAGAACCAGCACTCATACAGAGTGGTCAGCCTGATGTGGACACTTGTTAACCTTGGGCTCACTTACCATTACACACATAACCATTCAGCAACCTTGCTGCGAGGCAGAATGGCCACATTTTTCTCTGGTAGCTTCCCTGACATGCATTTGTCTTGGGTGGTTACAGAGCTTGGCTGGCGGCTGTAGCCTGTTGTTGTACTGCTGTACTGTAGCCACTGACAGGGTTACATAAGCTCGGAACAGGCCTACAGCTTCTGTATCTACCATACAGACATGCGTAAATTACAGTAGCTCCCTGTCTAACTGTATGTCTGCAAGATAGTACACTGACTTTCAGTCCCTGCATCATTCAGAAATAATAGTGGAAATCCATTAATACATGTCATTTGAAAAATGTTAATTAATCCTGGCCCCAGATAGTAATTGTCCAATCATAGCATAGCAGTCATAACAAAGAATGGCAGTTCCGTCAAGCTCTGTATTATTAACATCTAATATGAGCAATACATGAGAGTAGAGGCTTGTGACTTTTTTAGCATTTATAAAGTGAAACTGTAAGGAATGGATTAAACTGTGTTTATCTGCTGTAATATAAGCTACTAATGTTAGCATGCTCAGCTAATTACCCTACTACCTACAGCACACCTAGCATTGTTTCCACGGGTAAGGGTTATGTCATTAGCGTCTTACACTATTTTCCAGGGTTCCAGGTTACATTAGAAATACACCTGTTTAAGACTGCAGCCTCCCTGTGGGAGACAAGATGCTGGTATATCACAGTTTAGAGTAATGATAGCAGATGTCTCCTGCTCTCTGTTTGGGGAAGTTTACACTGCAACTGCCGCAGCCAAACTTGTGTTAGACAGCACGGTCAGTTATTACCAAATGTTAATCAGGGAATGGTTAATATGTGCCAGTGAGTGAAGTCAGATTGTACTGTCGCAGGTTCTTTATCGTTGGAAAGATTTGCTCCAAATCTTATATATACAGATGGTTAACATGGCATGCAGACTCATCTGCAACATTTATGGCGGTAAAGCAAGAACCAGTTGTAGATTCTTGGCACGTCTCTCCTACATGAGACTTCACCTGGAACCTGCTATTTTCACATATGTGAAAGTCAGCCAGTGGTCTATTAGTGGACACCCAGGCTAGAGAATGTGCTGTTTGTAGGCTAATTAAATAAATCAATAATAGACTGGATCATATCCTTATTAAACATTGGCAGCAGTTTAAATAAATCCCTGATTAAACAATTCTGAAACAGAGGCACACACAACTGCACACACACAGCCACATATACATATCCAATCACACAAACACACACAGGCATCTGAGTCAAATATGATAATACACTGAAGTCCAAAAGCATAATATGCAGGCCATATACACACAGACATAAATATAGACACAATATTTCACAGTTCTAAAATGGAAAGAGTGATGGGCTTTCATTACCATCAATTTTATCTCACCACCTTCAGTCACATAATTTCAAGTAGTTACTAAATAATCCCTTTACCACTGCATATTCACACACAGAGGCAGCAGGGATAAATTGTTACTGACACATAAATGCAGTGACATGTGGTAATTTAGTCCAAGTCACTATTTCCATCCTTCCCTCACTTCCTCATTGCTCCCGCTACCCATCTGTCAGCAGAGTCCCAGACTCTGGTCATCTGTGTTGCAATACATGTGTGCATGTGTGTGTCTGTGGCTGGTGACAGAAAACAAAGCTTCATTTCATTATATGTATTTCTCCCTGACTTTTTAACCTTGCGCTATAGCTGCAGCCCCAGAGAGAAAGACAGGCAGGCAGAGAGAGACAGGTGTTGTCTGCCTTCAGTGGCCACTTCTCTGTCCTTTGTGTGTGTGTGTGTGTGTGTGTGAGAGAGAGAGAGAGAGAGAGAGAGAGAGAGATTGAATGTTTCTAAACGTCTGTTCATGTGTATGTGTGTGTCGCAGTTTGCAATGTGTGTATTTGTGAGACTGTTTATGTTTGTGTGTGTTTTTATTTAATAGCGGCATCAATGCCCAAACACAAACGTACAGTATGTTCATTGTGTGTGTGTGTGTGTGTGTGTGTGTGTATTAGCTGAAGGCAGTACATCTCTCTCTTGAGCCAGGTCCTGCAGAGTTAGCGTGCTGCGTTCACAGTCGGCCTGCATTTTACCAGCAGTCTCCATTTACACCGTCTGTCTCGGCTGTTCTCGGCTGAAACATATATGGATTCTCCCGCCTATAACAGGTAGAGCTGGGGGCGGGATGCTGCAAGATTTATTTAAGGTCTTACAGTTAATGTTCAGACTTCCTAGAATACATCATAAAAGGGTTTAAGATTCAAGATGCAATACAGACACAAATGTGTTCAGTTCAGTCTCACGTGGTTGAATAGAACATTGCCTTGCTGGTCTATGACTGTTTGCAGAGTATGTGCAAAACTGAGTTATATGTAGTTTATTTTTATTTACTACATACGTTTCTGTTCTTTATTATATTCCATCGACCTTACTCCAAAACGTAAAAACAGCTGAAGAAGGTATTGATTGAAGTCAGAATGAGCTTTGGCAAGCTTGAGCTGAGTACACAAGATGAGGGACTGGTGTTTCAAGACTAATTTATTCTAATTAAGTAGTCTCTCTAATTGATTTGGACAGCTAAATTGACTTGTACCTTTTTAATTCCAGGAAATAAAAGGAACCAATTTCTCTGTGAACAACCAGCTTCCTCTAGAGGTTCCTCAAGATCTAAAGTTCTTCAACCAACAATGACACAGGCAAAGAAACATAAATGTTTGACTAGTAGCAGACAAATTGTGCAGACTCTGTAAGAGTTTTAGATTATGCCATCCTGATATTGCAACCTATTTTTATAAAAACATTATAATTGAATATGGGTCCAGAAGTCAACTTAACGCCATTCCACAGTGCATCATTGTAGTCATAAATGTATACAAATGAAATGCCAAAAACCTGAAACATGTAATATCAGTTTTAACCAAAAATGTGTTATAGTATTATATTGGAGCAGATTAGAATCAAGATAAATATACTTGCAAATTAAACAATAATGACACTCATTATTTTAAGAAAAATGTGATTAATGCAGGTTTGAGAAATTTATTTTATACAAAAAGTAATTTCTTGATTCATCTCTGGAGAAATCAGGGTAATGACATTTATTGCTGAGACTGGCCAGTTCAAAACATAGATTAGATCTTCAGTTAGCACTTTGCTGCCATTGTTATCTGGCCTTTAGTTGCCAGTTAGCTCAAAAGTGGTCTGAAATACAACTGCTGATTAAGAGCTGCATCAACAGTGAAAGAAAATATTGAGGGCAAACTTGACATCGGGTTAAAGCAATTATATTTAATGAAATCCTGTCTCAAGGAAACCTTTGGTGATCCCATTAAAACATGTGCAGGAAATGGAAGAAAAAGAAACTGATGGTCCCAAAATAACTCTTTCAAACTGTTCTCTAAACTTGTTCCTGATCAGAAAAACCTTCCTAAAGCAAAACCACTTTAAAATCGTCCATTTGTAAAGCTATCAGCATGAAAAATAGGTTTAAATATACAGAAATCAGGAGGTCTAAAAGCGGAATGACAGACTTTTACGGTTCAGCTTGGTTAACTTGACACTTAACAGCTATGGTTAACTTGCAGTTTGAAAATATTGTACCAAAATTGTTAATATGTGTAAAAAGTTGTCAGACAAAACATATATATAATGGGTTGTTTTTATGTGTCCTCCTCAATGTAAAGTACTGAAACGTTCGACTCTGTGCCCCAACTTCCTGTGTTTACATCATGTAATTTTTGGTGAATGGATACGATCTCCTGCAAGAAGTGCATACGTTGCATTACCTAATTGATTTATTGATTAGTTTTGAGGTGTTGCCGGCATAGCATTATGTTTTATTGTGTTGTCCATCCATCTGTCCCATTCTCGTGAATGCGATATCTCAGGAATACCTTGAGGGGATTTCTTCAAATTTGGCACAAAACTTCACTTGGACTTGATGATGAACTGATTTGAACTGTTTTTCTGGTCAAAGATCAAAAGTCAAAATCACTGTGACCTGCAAAAACACTTTTCTGGCCGTTATTCAACACCATAACTCAGAAACAGAAGGGAAGATTGTGACCATATTTCCTGCAACTTGACTGGTTGGCAGAGACATACAACCATGCAGCAGTGATTCTAGGTAGTGCTGTATTGATTTCTTGAGGTGTCATGACTTATGAGGTCAGGGGACATCAGTGTTTGAGATGTATTTGTGGTGATGGTGCCACTAAGGACATGAAGGCTATTTGTGAAACCTACAGAGTAATGAATAATAGTGCTACTGAAGTCAAATATTTTACTGTATTTGTATGAGTCTTGTGTGGGTTGACTCAAGGTCTAATAAAAAGATAAAGAGAAAGGCCAATTGATCTTTGCCTAGCCCTGGCACCACAATCCTTGCAGACTTAATGGTTTATTTGGAACTTCTGGAACCAAAGTGCAAACTCATTAAAGTTCTAAAGATGAGCAAGAGCATAAACTTGGCATCCAATGAAAGAGTTTTATTTTGAACTTATTCTTGTGTATGACTTTTCAGCCCTGAGGACAGCCTGAGCTGGCTGGTTTTTACCACTTTCTCCTTCTCTCCCTCTCTCTGTACTTCATCTCCTCACTCAGAGCATGGAGAAAGTGAACATGAAAACAGGCGGTAGTCCTCAAACAACTTCTGATCTGCTGCAGAGCAGAGGAGTTCAGTTCTTTTGCTGACGTGTAGTAGCTCATAGAAGACTTGAAATCATACAAATGTATCTGTGCTCAAGTTAAAGAGCTCTTAAAATTTTCCCAAGTAAACTAAAGAGAACAAAAATCAATGAGTGTTGGATGAAAAAAGTTTTGCTTTTATTTTTTCAGTTACTTTTGTCCCTGGATAACTAATGTGACACATTGGCTCCCACGAAACTTGATAATGCACTGACAATTTGTAATAAAAAAAGCCAAAGAGTGGGAGAGAGTGTGTTTAACATTTTGAATGTAGCTCATCAGTGAGATTTACCATCAGGCTGTATTCTTCAAAATACAATATGGAACAGCCAGAGGGAGGGATAATACCCCTTAAAATTACTGCAAACAATGTGGCATCTGTTCAGTCAAACGTGAAAAATACGATATGATTCTACAGCGCTCAATGCTCCATATTTTTCAGCAAATTCTGATGGTAAGTGCATCTATTAATCACCAAATCATCGCTCTTCATGAAATAAATGCCTCAGGGCAACTCTGTCACCTCAGCATACTGGTTGGGATTCAATGGGATTATTTTCAAAGTTAACATTAATAAATAAACATAACGTTGGCACAAGCTGTGTTGTCATAGGCACTCAAACATACACACGCACATAACCTCCATTATTGCAGTGACCACATTTAATCCAGTTGCCACATCCGCTGCCAGCGACTGAGTCATTAGCATAATTATAACATGCTGAGATTTTTTGGAATGACTGTGTGATTCTTTCCAAAAGCGTTGTCACACTGCCTCACTTGTGGGATTCATCTTCAGTCACACTCAAGTTGCCTCCCATCTGCTTCCTGAATACTACAAATTGTATAAGTAGGAGAAGTTCTCGTCGTCTTCTTGATGAAATGGCCCAACAGATTTCTAAAGGACTCTTGTATCTGTTGGCCTTTTCACCAGCCTTTTCCTCTTCAGTTCGATATATTTTCTACAACATCTATGTGACTGTAGTGCACAATTTACATACTGCAGTTACAGCCTGCAGTACAATCAATGCTCACTTGATAATGCACCTGTACATGGTGACCTTTAGGTTATGCAGTAATTGGATTTCATGGTTGAGAAGTGACAACTAGGGATTGATTTAGAGCCTATTCCTTTAACAACCGGTGGCTCTCATCCTTGCTTTTCTGAATTACTCCAGAATAAAGCGGTGGTATTAAAACTTGCGCTTAGTTATAATAACTTTGTTATATCTCTTAGCAGTAGAACGTCCAAAGACTGTGCTTTTTTATTTTAAAGTATTGTTATTTTATGACAACAAGTATTCTAGAGGAAGGAAAGTGGCCATAACTTTAACAACTTGAGTAAGATTAAGAAAGTATCTGGTTAAAAGACAACTCAACTTCATGAGTCAATTATGATGTATGATTTGCAGTATTTATACACTCTTGAACCTGTGGGCGTAAACACAGTCTAAATGGACCGTCTTCCCTGCTCTCTGTCAGCTCTGTGTCACTGCAGTGCTCTGACCTCAAACCAATGCTCAGAACTGGTCTGACTGCATGAGCTGCCAGTGATGTTTGAAAGTGATTTTCCCACAGAGGCAAAAAAAACTCCACAAAATGTGGTAGCTCGTCTGACTCTCCCTCACTGCACTCTTCGGTACAGTATCAGTATGCACTGATGTCACTTTAACACCAGCAGGTGGCTCCCTATAGGAATTGATAGAGCTGCCAGTCAAAGCACATGCCATAATCAATCTATGAGGCGATGCTTTGTTAAAATGTTAATGTCAGTGCTACATGCTCACAATGACAGTGCTAACTTGCAGATGTTAACTTGCATAATGCTTACCACTTTCACCATTTTAGCTTGGTGTGCTAGTATTCTACAAATGGAAACAGAAACCGTATTGAATCTAATGATTGTGAACTTTACTGGCAATTAGATGAGAAATTAAAGGATCAACAAAGTTGAGTACACACCTTCAGTTCATCCTGAAGGGGACCCGAATGCGTACCAAATTTAATTGCAATCCATCCAGGAATTGGTCAACCTCATGATGGCACAAGAGGAAAGTCAGGGATCACTAAAACCATTAGGTTTCATCTTCGCTCACCGCTTCATTTTATATATACAGTATATACATATAAAGTAAATGTAACTCTGCAACAATTGTATTCTACTGTAATATAACAAATACCTTGAGAAATTCCTAATTTTTGCTAAGCTGAACAGAATTTCTACTTTAACTAGCATCACTGTGTTCCTGCACAAGAGCTGTGGAGAGACCATAATGACCTCAAGAGCTTCTCCAGTAATACATAATACATAAGTTCTTACCGAGGCACCGCAGAGACTGTTATAGTGTTTAGAGCCACTAACTGTTTTTTTTTTTCTGTTATGTCACATTTTGGAGAAAGCAGGATTTCTCCACCTCAAGTAACACCAGACTCTGAGTATGACTAGGTTGGTGTACAAAAAGTTAGGTGGAGTGTGGGAGGATAATCCCCAAACTTGATCTAAGTCCCTTCATTGAAATATGTCTTGGTTGGAAATGTTTACAATAAATGTTTTAGTTTTTCTTGTTGTTGTTGTTATTGTTGTTTTTGTTTTTGTTTATTTTCAACTAAAACTGCAGTTTTCCTGCTCACATCTGCTGTGGTTAAAAAATAATCCTCAATCATCAATGTGCTCCATTTAGCTGCAAAATCTGAAACATCTAATCTTAGTCGTAATTGTTTCTCAATTGAGGCCACTCCATTAGGACTTAAAGTCTATGCATTCCATCAGTGAGAGATTTTCCAATAGCCAGCAACAGACATTTATAATGCATTCCCCAAATGAAGAGCCCAATCAGCAGTTCCTCCAGCCTGATGCCCCAATCTGTTTCCCAATCTCATTTCTAATTTTATCTACTCTCCCCCAACAAACTCTGTGCTGTGAAGTGCAATTTTGACATTAGTCCTTGAATCTGCAGGGCAATGAAGAAGGGAAGAGTGGTTTATGAATCCCATTCCCAATTCAATCCCCAAAATCCTGTAAAGTGCCTTTCATTTGTCTTCTATTCAGTTCATCCTCGCTTTATGAATGAATCAAAATGTGTGAATCTGTTCTCCAGAAGTGTAAGGAACACTAATGGCTTCCTGATGTAGCTTCGGCTGTACATAGAAAAGTGGGAGAGAGAATCAGCTTACCTTAATACCATTCACTATTTTTATCTTATACATTTGCAGTTACTGCTTTCTGTAACCTTTTATTTGGGGCTTTCCACCACGTGTTCCACACTGATAATGGTTACAAACAGAGATGTTGATTATGTTTTTGTTCTTGTCATTTAAGTTCTCCTGAATAACGCTTTTGAAGCCAATATGAGATGACCTTAACACTGTTAAGAGGTGTGTGTATGCGTGTTTGTGTGTCTGTGCACTTTTCCTTGACATTTTATTGCAAAAGGTCACAGCACTTTTGAGTTTTGTGTTTGTTGATTCTGTCCCAAAAATCAAAAACTAACCACAGTAGTGAAGCAGTTTTACAAATTTTATAATGGTTGTGGATGTTCGGGGCAGAGTGTGTGTCTGCAAGGCATTCCGAATGTTGTGGTTGAGGAACAGACATTTTGTATCACCTCCACTCCAAAGCTGGCTAGATGGGCACTAGGTTCATCCTAAGGTATCGTGTTATTCAGGCCAACCGAGGACAGCTTAACATTTTCAAACCACCACTGTCTCTTGGTTTTATTTCCCAGTTAATCCAGCATTTATATTTCCACAATTTCTCAATGAGTCTGGTCGGACTTAGTCTTTGATTTTATTTTCACGTCCCTTCCCTAATATTCTCATCCGCAAATCTGGGATGGCCACTCAGATTTCAGGAAGGAAGTGACCAGGGATGGTAAGGGTAACTACTAACATCCCATTGGTCATAAAATAGTACAGTTACTCACAGGTTTTTTTTTGCATCCAAAATGTTTGAAGACATTACAGATTAATTTGTGCAAACAGACACAGTGAAAAAGGATACTGGGACACTCTATAAACTGTATAACATGTTGAACCTCTTTTGAATCACAACTTTGATTATTGGATACTGTCCTTACATAGAGGAGATGACAGCAGTGGTCTCCTATTCAAACACTTAAAATGGTAAATGGTCTGCAGCACTTATTAGCACTTTTCTACCTCAGTGGACAAAGTCCTTTACAATTTGCCTGTCATTCATCCATTCACAGAGCTGCCTTGCAGGGCACTAGCCTGCACATTGGGTTCAGCATCTTGCTCAAGGACACTACGACATGGGGAACCACTAACCCTGTGATTAATGAATGACTCACTCTTCCACCTGAGCCACAGCCACCCTAATGTTGATTTGAACTAGCTGGAATTAGTTGCAACCAGTTGATTTTCTCCTGCCAGCCTCTTGTGCCTTGCACAATGACTGTTCTCACTTAGAGGCAAAGGCAGAGGTACTATGATGTTGCAGCGCCCAGAAAACCCTTAGCAAAGAGGTTTGGGGTGGATGGTTGTGTGTGATTTCACATGGGACACTGTGTTCACCCTTTGTCTCCTACTAGCTGTCAACACTGGTTTAATTTAACCATGACCAACCTTTCCCCAGGAGTTTTAATCCTCTTAAAACCAACAAAAACCTATCACATGAGGTGGTACATTAGGAAAACAGTGATGTGAAATATTTTGTAATGCAGTTTTGGAAAGTTAATGACAAAATATCCTCCCATTGATCAGGCATACCTATATGGGTCATTTAGGAAAGACAAATAAACAATTTGTCATCAGGGTTTTTAGAACTTGTTGAAATGTTCAGAGCAAATTTAGCACAAGCACTTGATTTACATTTGGGGAGTTAATTTGGGTTTGAGATACAGGGGCAGCAGCAGAGCGTTTGGTGCAGTGGCTTTCATGAACAATCGAGCGCACAATTAATGCCTCAAGGAAAGAAATCAGGTTTTCACTCCACTCCACTGTAATATTTGGAACACCTATGAACACTTTTTATTTGGTAATGTGGTTGGACAAATGTCACACAAAGTAGTTCTGTTCTAGCTAATCTGATCCTTAAATTATGGGTCAGTTTCAGAGTAAAACTTCATCTCCCAACCCTATTGATGGATCTGTGGAGAGATGATGGCTGTGTTCATCTGAGACAGAAAGGGAAACACCAATTTCATGAGATATATATATATATATATGGATATTAATTTAAATATGTGTCATCTACATTCACAAACATGTAGTGTTTACATTCAGCAGTGTTTACATAAATACTTCTGTGTTGTTTATGTGCCATCCGCTTCTATGTATGCTTAATACCATCAAACACTCCACAGTTGAACAACAGATGAATACCCAAAATATCAAAGAGAATATCAACAGTTTTCACACTGTGAGAGTTGTATATGTATATGGGAATGAAACAGTGGCATAAACACTGAACACAGCAGCATTTGAATATTAACATCGTTGTTATACCTTTTCTGCAGCACACTGTACACATTTGAGTGCTTGTGGGCTTGATGTACAAAGGCCGCCTTCTTACTGAATTTTTGAGAAAAGAGGAATCCGCACGTTGATGCAGTTTGATGTATGACCATAGAATATTTTTAGATGGTCTGTCAGAGTATGGGCCTTTGTAGTTGGTGCTGACAATCTCTGACAATGGAAATGATTAAAAGAAACTAGAGAGAATGTCTGACAGGGTTGTAATGTTCACCAACGAGACAGCAAGAAATAATCTAATATAACTCAAGTATTCACCACATACACGTCGGCACACTAATGTACACGCAATCTTGTGTCCCAGCACTGATCAGACCGCTGCACCTAGTGTTATCAGACAAGACACACAGAGTGCCCGGTGAAGAGAGCCCCTGATCCAACATTGTCATAGCTTCAGCACTGCAGTTATAAAGCCGACCGGAACATGGATGAGTGGGAGAGTGCTGCATTGAAATGTGCTAAAGCGAGTCGGTGCCTTGTACTACGCCCAAGGTGTGGGAGAGGATAAGAGAGAGAAAGAAAAGAGAGGAGTAAAGTAGACAACAAGGTGGAGCTGCTTGCTGGTACTTTGTTGGCTCCGAGCCTGCACACAAGTTGCCTCAAGCGCTTGGTTCTCAATCAGATTATTATTTTAACCCGACTGGTAATGCTGTTTGGCAAAGCCTTATCCCCAGCTCTGTTTGTATCTGTGTGTATGTGTGCATGTGTGTGTATCTGTTTAATT
This sequence comes from Lates japonicus, assembly GCA_033238685.1. Taxonomy (NCBI): domain Eukaryota; kingdom Metazoa; phylum Chordata; class Actinopteri; family Centropomidae; genus Lates; species Lates japonicus. Next base: position 243,522 of record BRZM01000074.1, on the reverse strand, counting down.
GTAGATATGCTTTCTGTAGTAAAACTTGCTCAGGTTTTGTCGGTTAACAAGTAAAGCATAACACGTTGTATGGGTTCATAACATTACAACGCCTGACATGCTTTTCCCTCCCATCTCTTTCTGTGAAACCTCCTCCTGCTCAGATCGAGCCTTCTGAGAAAATGAGCTGCCAATGTAAGTCTTTTTCTGACCTCAGCACTCAATGCTTTAAATTAATTAACAAAAGCACACAAACAGTCATGCACGACAGAGCTTGAAGCCTTGAACCCACAGAATCCTTTAACTCCCTTCTCCTTACCAACCGTTAGGACGGCTCGGGCCATGACATTTACAGTAGCTAATTGCTGCCCCAGCAAACACACTGATGGAGGACATCAAGGATGACTCACTGCAGGACAAGAAGTGAAATTCAAATTTCAAACACAACCCTTCCTTCAGTGTTATGCTACTGAGTTGCCACTTAGTTTTTAGTTTGTCATCCCGCCAAGACAAGGAAGGCTTAAGGCGCTTATCAATAATGGATGGAGGGATGTGAGACTTTCCAGTGCTTTCAGAAGCTTCAGTGCTTGCACGAAAACCTGCCAGGACTGGCTCTGGGTACATTCGGAAATGGGTGCTGTAGCTTTCAAGCAGTTCTCGGGAGGCAGAAGTTTGTCAGAGCTGCCATAGACATAAGAAGCTGTGCCCAGAGAATAAGAAGACAAGAATGTGAGAGATGCTGGGAATGTTGGCATCCGAAAATGTTTTATGGCATTCACTTTAAAGTAGATTAATGTTTAGAGTAAACTCCAGCCAAACAGAACAACAAATCCACTGCAAAGAATCCTTTTTATCACTTAAAGAGCCATGTTTCTGGCTACCTGGCAAATATAGGTCCAATGTTCAGAATCCTGCCATTTTTATCTCCCCTAACCTTTGAAGGAAATATCAGACTCTACTTCGGCCAAATCCATCTGTCTACTGTTCTGGGCAGGTATCATACAGGTTTTATTGCAGCTTTTTCACTGAAACTGAGTTAATGAGAGCGGTGAGACCAAACAACAACAGAAAAGCTTTGAAATGTAAAACCAAAACAGTGCACTGAAAGAAGCTAGAATCCTCCATAGAGCTGAGAGGAAATGCAGAGTCAGACAATCACTCTCTTCGGATTTGTCAATACGAGCGACCCCTCTCACATTACACACTGTAATTTTATTCATTAATAATATAAAATCATTGATTAATGCAGCTTTAAAGTATTATTTATTATTTTGCAATCAGAAGATTTGCACTCATTTACACTCATTTTTAGAAATTTTTTGAAAATTGAAAAGCATTCTTATAGCAAAGAAGTTGCAGTATTTTTCCACTACTGGCTGGGTTTTTTTTCTAAGAAATTAATAATTATAGGCCTAAATTATAGAGAGAAGTGACTTGAGATGTTTTATTCCTGGTCTAGTGTAATTGTACATCATAATAATATAATGTCAAAAAAATCACACATTATGTCTGCAGGATTATGTTATGTTTGAGTGTGAAAGACTGACAGCTTCGCCAAATATCATTGAGCACAGGTTGTACATATCGCATCATCATCATCACAAACACGTGGATCTGCCTCTTGAGACTGGCTTGAGAAGACTTTTATATGGCTTCTGGTATCGCACCAGATTCAGTTACAGGATTGTACCCACAAACATGACCACTTCTCACATACAGTGTCAAGTCACTGTCCTTCATTCCCACACACACACACATACAAGATTCTGCCTTTGTAGTATCATCGACACGTCCTATATTATATGAACACACATGCACTCGAAGAGACATGCATTTGCATACAGATATAGTGCTTGACATTCACACACATGCACACACAGACACCTCAGCAGACCCACACATAGACACACACACATTGCCACTTTTCTGCAGAAACAGGGGTCCTGCCAGCCGTGTTGCTGTGGTTAGGAGATAACAGGAAGCTCCAATCATAGGTCTCTCTCAATCCTTCCCATAAGGACCCAGATGGGGGTCTCCCAACGGTGGAGGATGAGAGGGTGTAACTGACATCACACTCACAATAGGCCACACTAGAGGTGTTAGAAATTGATGTGGAGGTTGCGTTTGACACTGGCTTTTGTACAGTAACCACGCACAAAAGGCATCATGATAACAAATTAATCATACAACTTTGCTGCAGATTAATTCCATGCCTCCTTTAGGTCAAAGTGAGACGCAGCATTTGCCAGGGATAATTGTATCAATGATAGCCTGAGTGAAAGGCAGAAAGTGATACGACTACAATATTGAAACACTGTGATCAAAGCTGAGCTCACTCTGTGAATAGAATGTAGGGAGGAGAGAATGCAAGGACAGCTGTGATTGGCGATTACTCTCTCTAGCTGTCTGCACACAAAGAGAAGGACTGTGGCAATTTCAACCACAGTGTAGAACTTTTGACCACTCCTTCCCTTCTCTCTCGTCAAATACACTTGCATTATACAGTGCTCATCCTGTGCTATTAAAAAGCCTCTTATGTGTGCAGACAGTAAGAAGCAGGCGTGAAACCCATTTCCAGTCTGGATCTAGGACAGCGAAAAGTGCTCTTTACTGTCCTTCACACATTGAGTACTACTAGAATCACTTGAAGAATACAGAATTATTTCATCCTATTTACTGCTGCTGCCTTTAATTTACAAAATAAACATATTAAAATGATATGAACTGATTTATGATGCCTAAAAGCATAGATAAATCAAGCAGTTTCAGAGATGATGTGCTGCTCCCACTGAAATCCGTGGTATTTTAGATGAGTCACGCCAGGAAAAACATCGTTAAATGGTGTGTTCTATTACATGAGGCCAAGCTCGCTCAAACACACAGCCCACTCACACTGTGAATAGAAATATGTAAAAATTAATTAATGTCATCATGTTACTATGTCAAGTGTCAACATCCTCCTCTTGACCCAGAACTACCAGTAAAGATCCACATTACCTGCTTCCAGCAGTTTAACAAGATAAGTCCCAGTGGTGTTATCTCACAGGAATGAAGCCTTATGGAGACTGTTGATTAAGTAAACTGATAAAGTAGTAAAAAATGCTCTACCATAAATCATACCCTGAAACAACACAGAATAAACAGACTTTTATTTCATCTTTTGCAACTTTTTAGATCCATTAACACGGTGTTGGGTTATAGATAAATATTATTGAGCATCTTCATGCACCTTTGCTTCTGTGAGGTTGAAAATATTTAAAAGCATTTTTTTTTTTCTCTGCCTTCCTCATATTTCAGCTGCATGGTACACACCTGTTTCAACTGTCTCATGCCAAATTTATTTCCTTTTCCCATCTTTTCCTCCATGAGCCGGTAACGCCCAGCTCCCTCAGGAATATGTCAAATTTACAATTCCACGGGTACTGAAACATGAATAGAGCCATTTCACCTTCCCAAAAGTAGTAACAGGACTTGTGTAATAGCAGAATGTACTCTTTGTTCCAGCTCTTTTCATGTGTTGTGAAAGTGAATCGAGAGAGACAGAATTCTCTGTTACAGAGTAGATGAGAACTAGTGAGGATGATCAAGACTGTTTGAGGCAGGAAGCTCTGCAACCCCAAGGTTCTTCAAGTTTGAGTTCAACAGCCAACATTCCAAAGTGAAATTCTTTTATCTGAATGAAATACAAGATTTGAGAAGGGGTTCTAGGGACTGAATTACAAGTAATCCTAAAGTTCTAATGCCTTCGAACTAAGCAAAGTTGGTTATCACCAATCAGAGGCCAAAATGTGACTGAGGTGTTGATTTTTATCACTTTATCATGCAAACATTACACCTGCTAAACATAGCTTACCCAAGCATGTTAACATTCTGAACATGTTAGCATTTAGTTTAGTTAGACTCCGCTTTGTTTACTCCAGAGAGTAAACATACCGCTTCCAACACAAACTCACAGAAATGAAGCCTGATACGTGCTTGTGTGGTTGTTTTGTCAAACTTGTTGGTAAACAGCCGCTACTTACGTCCAGCAGACACAGAACAATGTTATCATCCCACTGAAGTCGTAGTTCGCCCACCCATTCTGAAAGAAGTATTTGTCTCATTGAGGATATCAGCTTTGTTCTTCAGCCACTAGTTTATTTTGACTCAGCTGGACACTGTCTGAGCTTGTTCTCTGGAAATACAGCTTTGGTGCAAGCCAAGACTCAGCTATAGTCTGTGTGGCCAGAAAATTGTGTTACACAAAAAACTACTGAAAGAGGGCCTTTAATGAACTATGATTCTTATGATCAGGAATATACTGTCTACAGAGACTTTTTTAAAGTGTGTTGCTCACAGAAGTCACATGTTGTATTATACATCCATGTGACTTTGGGCAACAGCTTATGTAGTTCGTGGCCCAGCTCATGTCTTCTAAACAGAGCCTGTGTGATATAAACCAGAGCATATATGTACCATCTCTGCCTGTCTGCTGATTTATGATTGTTGTCAAGACAACGGCTCACCTCAAGCAGTTGACGGGTTGATAGGTTGGACAGACGCAAATAGGTATTATTGTGACGTCATATGGGGATTGTTAGGCATGAATGGTTGACTCCACTTGGCGTCCAGAAGGGCCCTGTCCTCCCGGGCCTCCCGTCACATGGCCACCCCATCTCGGTGTGGAAGTGACTTTTCACCCTTTTCTTTTGCAGTGAGAAAGACTCATTGCCCTGCTGCTTCCTCTGCAGGCTCAAGGCTTTGCAGATGCATTAGATTGAACTATGGCTCTTGTGTTGTGGCCATGGGGGCATTTTGAGTGGGTGAGGTTTAAGCCTTTATCCTGGTGGATTTATAGCTGTGCTGCGGTTGTTTGGTAACAGGCTGTGGGTGACCGCTCATAGCCTGGCACACATGTAATGAATCATCTACAAACAGCACAGGACGCCACTGAGCTGAAGCTTAGGAACAAGACTTTACCAAGTTTACTCATGATAAAACACTAAACCTCTTCTTACCACTTCATTTAACTATTTCTGTCTTTGACGTCAATTCCAGTTTTAGTTGTAATCAAAACATGAGACTGGCCTGAACTTGTATATAATGCCTTGAAGTGGATCGTTGCTGCCAGAGCATGCGCTTGAATGGTGTCTGTGCATTGCTTAATATATGTGCATTCATAAAAATATGTCAGTGTCTGTGTGTACATGTGCACATCTCACATGTCTGTTTGCATTAGTCCTTTTGATTTGCCCTGAATTCAGAGATAGGGGCCACAGCTGTAGTCCACAACCCTCTCTCCTCTGCGCCACCGTAGCAGCACCCAGTGAGACATCATCCCTGCCATTCAGCTATAAAACACTCTGAAACGGCACTAGGCCATGTCTGTCCACCATGTGTTCGGCTTAAATTAGGTCTAGATTGCTATATTATAGTTAGTAATATAGTTTAGCATTTGATCCTTTTCCCAGCGTGGGTTCTAATTTTGTGATTTAATATTTAAAAGGAAAGCACACTTTTTCAGGTCAGTTCAAGTCAGTCCTACAAATTTATTCAAAAATGCATTCCAAAGGCCAAAACTAATGTGGTTTTGATAGTCTGACTAGGCAAATCAAGTGGGTATCTTCCAAAGTTGGGGCCCTTTAGTACGAAACACTGTGGAAACACAAAGAGTGATTTCGTGCTCAAAAGCAACTTTGGACGATACCCACTTGATTTTACCATCTCAGACTGCTGAAGCAATTTATTAGTTTCTACCGAACTTTTTAAAACTGAACTTTAAATGCGTTTGAGCAGAACAAAGACTGGATTGTGTCCCTGAGCTCTGAGATTGTTCGCAATCATTTAACAGCCAGGACCAAGGTGAGATGATGATAACGCTGGGAAAAAAAATATTTCAATGTCAATATGGGCATGTGAGTATTGTATGAAACAGACTTGACAAAATCGAACTTATCCTTTGATTCTCTCATCACAAGCTCCTGTATTAAAGGTCCCTTTGCACCACTTGTCACTAGTTCATCTGAAGTTAAATTGTGTATTGTAAGTCCGCCTTTGGTTAGTGGAGTTTGTCTTGACACTTACAGGCTGGGTTGTCCCAGGAGAATCACAAAGGGACATTGATAGGCTGGAGTGGGGTGGAGTGGATGGTTTATGTTGAACATGGCCGATTAGCATGGCAGAACATGGCAGATTAGAAGTAAAGGCCAAAAAGAATGAACTACATCCTGTATATTATCACAAAGCTTTATGGTAAACGTTTTCCCTTTTCTCTTATGTTATTATGGTCAATCCACAGTAGCCCTGGTTTATAAGCAAATCTATTCTTTTTTGGCTGATTTGTTAACAGGTTTGGCTTTGACCTGCAAACATTTACAAAGCACCTCTGTGTTTGTTGCCGATTATAAAATAAATTGAGAAATAACTTGATCTAAAATCGCACCTCACATTGGTGATTGGTCATCACTACTGTCTTACTATGACCTACAAGTGGGACTTTCAGTATTTTTTTTTAAATGTATTTTTTACACTTCACTATTAATTAAACTATTAAATTGATTCAGAAATACCAGATATTAGAAATATGACAAGACATGTTATTTGTGTTTTAATATTGTCAAGTTCAGCTGCAAATGCAGTCTTTGACATACAAAGTTTCTATTTACAACAGTGTATTTACAGACCTGGGCCATTGAAGAATGTGACATTTTATTGACCTCTGTCTTTCTACTGGCTTCCTCCAGGTATATTAGGAGGTCAGAACAGTGACAGAATAAATAACTATAAACCTGGTACTTGTTGTTCAGAGAGGAAAGATGCTGCAAGTCTCTAACCACTGCTCACATTTTTTGATAATCACAACTACAAATTCATATATATATCAGAATCTGTACACTGTAGCAAAAAGAAAGAGCTGCTTTCTTAAATGTAGAAACACTCGCCACACTGAGATCTCAGGTGGCACATTTAGTCTCAGGCCAAATGTTCACAGTCAGATTTTTGGATACTAGGCCTCATCCTAAAAAAAATGCCAAAATGGCAACAATAACAGCAACAACACACCATATTCCTTTAATGCACCAACTTCATACAGTTGTTTTGAGGACATAGAAAGTTCCATTGCCATATTAAGCAGTGAAGGAAAAGCACTGTCTTCACTGGGATTTCTTCTGGCCTGCTGTAGTCTTCTTATATGGACTAAATGAGGGTCATCTATCACAACAGAAGGGAGAGCGGTAAATTTATAGCTGTGAAAATAGGCCAGAGCACAGCACTGATGGAATAGATAGAGTGTAATTAGGACAAGGTTAGCCTGCTTCACACACACACACACACACACACACTCATGTATGCACTCACATATACACTTATTTATTATTAATTACGTGACACACACGCATATAAGTGAGTGTTTGTGTATGTGTGTGTTTGTGATCAAGAAAAGCACCAGAGGCATTCACACCGACAAATTATTCAATTACTCTCTCACTTGAAGGGAGCAAAGCCTCAACTTTAAACAAAGCTAAGAATATCTCTAATTCTCTCAAGCAGTCATAGTCAATTATTATCTTGCGCACGCATATGCCTCACATATTCATACTCATTTACACCCTCACACCTTTATGTGGGATAAACACATGCATGGAACACTGCTAACTGACACACATCCCCTCCTCCATTATTGTCTGATTACCTCTCCTCAACAAAAACCCAGGCTTGCTTCCTCTCAATATGCAATAAAGAGTAACCTCTCTCTTGCTTCCCCCCTCCATGCAGTCTTTCTCCCCCAGTTGCTGCTCTCTTGCTCATCTTCCCCTGCTTCTGTGGATCTCCTTCCCGTCTCCCCAGTGCACCGTTTACAACACATTTACTCATTTTCACACCTTCTCGTTCCCTTTCGATATCTTTCATTTTCACTGCCGTCAAAAACCACACCTTTCTCCCCACAGCTTTTCCCTCACTTCCTTCTGTCCCTTCCTCCTCACCAGCAGTCTGCGAGCGTTCGTCTGTCTCGTTACATGTAACACACGGCGCCTTTAGACACAGCGCACAAACACACATAGAATTGTCAGCCATCGCCCCTGCCCATCTTCCAGGGCACTGCCAGTTTCATGAGCAGATAACAGGGCTGACTGACTGAGCCTGTGCTCTGACAAACTGCCTGTGTTGCTCAGATGAGGGATGACGTCCTTTGCACAGTCTTCACCAATCAGCCTCGCCCACACTGCCAATCTAAACCACTGTTGGAAAATCCACACTTCACAGATTACAACATAGACAGGCCAGAGACATTTTATTACAGAATCTATCAAGTAGTTTTTTACACTTAGGTCTGTCAATGAAAAAATACTCGGGAATAATTTTTAATTTTAAAACTGGAGTTCAACTCTAGTTCATGCCAGGAAATGTGTGAATCTTGTAAATATTGCTGGAATTAGGATGATGAAACCTTCATTTACTGCTTATAGTCAAATATTGACACGGGCATTTTACTAAACGTAAATAGAGGGAAGGTTGACTGGGTAAGGACTGACATGAATACTCTATTATGATGTATTATATCAGACATGAAACTTCCCATTAAGATTCAACCAGTTTGGGTTCTTGATCAAAACTTTATCCCAGTAATTTGTATTTTTTATTTTGTGCTGTAACACTTTTGACAATTTAGCAGAGGTGAAAATAGCTATGCATTACTCATATGCTGTACTTAAAGCAGAATTTGTGTATTTTATTTATGCCCCTGATATACTTTCTATTCCAGCACATCTGAGGGCTAAAATTACACTTTTACATCACTACATTTATCTGACAGTCAAAGAACTAATGAATTTTCATATAAACAAAGAGAGAAAGAAAATGTATCCTCTAAACCTCTCAGATGGTTTCATATATTTCAGCAAAAAAAGCAAAGATTAGATCATTAAATAGAATCTGTGTAGCAGAACCCCATGAATCACTTACGACCCTTACACTTCTCTTAGAGGAGCCCACCACTGACTAGGATACATAACTATATATAAAGTAGTTAAACTAGCTCACCTCAACCTGTTACAACTATAAAATGCTGCTTATATATCATTGATGCGTCAGTATTTATAATTTAATAATGTGTCATAGATAATGATAATCAGTTAGAGGGGCCATTCTTCTGCAAAACAAGTCCTTTACTTTAGATCTATTTCAAATGATTTTGCTGATAAAGCTTTTTTAAAGGTACGGAATTGTATTTATAGTGGCGTATTTTTTACATTAATGTACTGGTACTTTTGCTTACATAAGTAAACTTATCTGGAATTATTTTTGCAATTCACTGCAAATAAGTAAACATCCAGGTTGAAATATACTGTTACCCTGATTATGAACATCCTCAGAAAAGATACGAGCACTTTAGAGACTAAAAATTTCAGGTATGAATTTTTGCTTAGTCATTATTCAAACATTGACATGCACAGGCCTTTTCATCACATCTCCAGTAAGTTCTGTCAGGTCCTGTGCCTGAGAAATGAGTCTGTTAATTGTAACTAAAAAATATTCTCACAATCTCCTGAGAGTTGCTTTATGAAAACATTAGAAAATGATGGAACTTGACAGAAACACAGTCCCGCTTGTATTGACTGACTATTGATCGCCCCTTCTGGTTAGGAGCACAACTGCTTGTGGCCTCAGGTTGTGGTAGCTGGGGAATGAGTAAGGTCATGAATTGGACTCGAAGCCAACGCCCTTTCCCCACTGAGGAGCAGATGGCAGCTCCCCGTGCACAAGGTAGGGAGATGCTGCCACCAGATCGCCCAAGCAGGGAGTAAAACACACACAGACATTACTAACTTTCTTGTGTATGCGTATTTTTGCACACTACTCTCACTATTATGAGTGCTGTGCACACAGACAGAGAACCTAGCAATGAATGCAGAGGCATGGTTTCTTCCTCTTCTCTGAGGGTCAAAATGCCTCTTGACCCCATACCATTACATTACAGTGATACTGTAGCGGTTTTCTATGATAACTACTAACACTGGGTAGTTATATTTAATGCATAGACATTAGCTGCTAGGCTTGATTTCACAGAGCTTCCTTTTGTCCTGACCATTATAAACTATATTAACCTGCAACGGTGTCCAGGCATTTGAGTCATACTGTGCTCAGGCCACCATTTTACTTAACATTTTCATTCAAAGGACAAAGATTTAATCTTTAATTGTTCCCAAGAGCTTTCTGTGTGTCAAGCGGACATACTGAGCGTTTCCATTATTTGGACAGAGAGACTAATAGCTTTTAGGTGCACAATCGAACAGCATGAGCTTGCTTTTATCATATGTCTGTTTTTGGTTAAATGTTATACAAAGTCCTAAAATTTCATTGTAGATAAAATTATTAAAAGATGAAAATTTGATGTTTTTTTTTCCTACCAATCCTTTATTAGAGTGATTTCAATCAAGGCCATATCTAGTCATATCTATAAAATAAACAAATTTCCTATACCCCCTCTTCATTTAAAGTTTTCTCAATTTAGAGTCCAATTATCTACACTTACAGAGCATTAACATAAAGTGTTAAAATGTTCTAAATATCCTCAAAAACTTTTGACTGACAGTGTACAGTTTACAATCCTGTTCTCATTAATAATGCCACTATCACTGTCATTTCGGAGCCGTACTGGCTGACACATTGTGAGGGTATGCTGTTTAGCTGAGTGGCGTGTCACGACGGGATAAGGAGGCAGTTAGCCAATGTGGTAAAAGGATTTAGAGGATTTGACCATCAGCAGAGATGGCACGAGAGGCCTCCTGTTAATGACACACTAATGAGTCTAGTGCCTGCAGCATGCTAATAATGGGTGCACAAAAGCTGGGCTTATAATTTATATGGAGATTTTATTTTTTGCAAATAGCTAATTGCTAGAAGTGTAAAGTAATGTGTGAGTGTGGAACTCATTATGTAAAGGCAGAACACACAACACGCTTCACTCCTGAAACAGTGAATCACAATCAATTCATACCGTCCTGCAAATGAAGGGTAATCTTGTAAGTGAGCTGCTTTTCTTTCCCACATCCCATCACTTATTACCTGTTTAGCAGTGCACTGTAATTATCTCTATTGTCTCCTTTTCTCCAGCTAAAAGCCTCTATGATAGTGAGCACAGAAATTTTTCCTTCCTTCTGAGTTTCAACAAAAATCTGTTAGAAATTCAAATGGCCTCTTACTGAACTACAAAGTAGATGTACATTTGTCTCCTTGAGACAGGATGAGGCTGAGATATGGTAGATCTTTAGACTGCTGACCGGTTTGTACTTGATTTTCAACTTCTAAGAATGGGATAGTGGCTCAAAACAGCCAGCAAACTGTCCTCTCCTTAGTAGCGGTTTCTGTTGTTTTTGCATTTCTATTTTTCTACATTTTTGCAACAAGAGTTTCTTACAATCAGAGTAAAATAGAATCAGCGTGGGGAAGCAGGGCCCACAGGACACCCCATAGCAAATAGTAGAAGTTCAGGCTGTGTAAAGCAGCTGCAATGTGAATTTTCAGTTAGGTGTTGCTGGTTTGCCCAGCCGATTTCCCCGGATAAATTAAGGTTAAATGTTCCATGCTGAAGATGAGATTGAGTTATTAACCACTTTTATTAGTTTTCCACATCTGCAGGGACTTAATAAGAAGATATCATTCATCTTTTCATTCCAATCAAAAATCTAATTTACTGCATGCCTCACATTGTAACTATTATATATCAACCTTGGAGAGAGGAGTTTGATAGAAAAGTGTATAACCATATTAAAATACAAACCAAAAAATGGAAGGAATTATGTGAATATTAGCATTTGAGTTATCGAAACAGATTTAAAGTGTCATTCTAGTGTTGCCAGGGCTCTGCTTGTCTTCTCAGTAGCTGCCAAAACTAATACTACAAATGATGATGGGTTCAGGAAACATTTGCAATAGCTACAACACATATAAAATAAAGCTCAAATTCTTCCTGGTTTGGTTCACAGGCTGCAGTAAAAGAAACATTCATTTCTGGCTTCCGATAACCCAGGTGGTCCCAAAGTTAGAAGAGTAATCTGTTAAACTGCAGTCACTTAACTACACCAACAAAGATAAGGAAGCAGCATGCAGAGTGTTTTGAATATGACTTTCAATAATGGTATCTGCCTTAGAGGGAGAAAAGTAATCACAAATTTTAGATACTGACCACACTTTATTTATTTTTTGTATGCCTCTCAAACCAGAAATATAGAAAATGAAATATCTTTGCTTCAAATGAAGTGTCTTTTTCTGAGGAAGAGAGTAGACCAGGGCAATGAAGCTGAAATCAGATTTCAGGTTTCGATCTGTTTGAAACACCATCTCCTGGTTTTCTCATACACAAATGCATTTTTCGCTGGTAATTATTACAGAGCTAAAAAGAAGTACCATCCTTGCAGCTCAGCTAACCAGGGCATTGGGCACAGCTTGACTAGGACGACAAGGGAGGTGTAATCACAACTCCTGCCGCCCACCACCCGCTGGTCAAATCTCTTTAAGGTTTCCCACTATGACAGTCTGCCCACCATCCTTGGCTCGCCAAGTGCAAAGAGGACAGAGCTCAGTGACCAGTGCTAGGATACCCACTGGAGGTGGGAAGAGAGAGAGAACGTTGAGGAAGAGGGAGAAAGAAAGAGGAATAATGGGCAGAGACATGGTGCTACAGGCTCAAAGAAAGGGCTTCCCAGAAATTTGGCTGTTTTGTATCACAACTAACCTGTAGGATATTCAAGAAAGGCAGGCAGAGGCAGCAGGTATATTATTAAGATTTGTTGGCTTGTTTTCTTATGAAAGGGCACATAATTCAATATATACGCCACATCAACACAAAGTTTATTTGTTAGCACAAATGTTTTTGCAATGATTAATTCTTCTTCTACACCTAATCTCCTCTCTCTGAATGTGATTAGTCAACAAAAGAGGAGATACTTATTCACTGGCTGCTGTAAAGCCCCACATAGCTGTGGAGGTGTCTGGAGTTACAGCTGACTGCCAGCAATTGTTCTCTACCCACCCATGCCCTGACCCACTAGCGCAGCTTGTTCTTTATTCCACACGTTGTTTTTCTATCCATTTCCAGCATTGTAACACAGATGTTCGCTGTGGGAGGCAGTGGAAAGTTGGCTCATTCACCACACAGCATTTCGTTCACAGCCCTACAGCTAGCGTGTTTGTTGTCTGGTTTGGCACATAAGTGGGCATGTTTGTGTGGCTAAGCTGATAGGGGCTGTTGAGTTTGAATGTTTGTGCCTGTGTGTTTTGTACAGTACTAGAGTGACCAACTCTAAATCTCTTCCCTCAATCTTTTTTGTGTTGTGTCTCTCTGTCCTCTTTGTCTCTAGGAGTCACCGTCGAGGTAATCAGTCAACTCTTCTTGGCCTGGAGGTCTTCTAGAGGGTTGGGCCTCCTCGCCATCATGAAAGGGTTGGGGACCAACCGTAACAGACACCTGTCTGACTCCTGTGATCCTTCCTCAGGCCATCCAGAGGCCCTCTACCCTCAGAAGACCAGCACCCTGCCACGCAGCCCTTACCTGCTGAGCCCCACAATGGACCACTATGGCACCATGGACCCCCCAGTTTGTCCTTCAGCCAACCAGGCCTTTTCCACCAGACTGCATGCTGCTGCCTCAACAACCAGCTGTCCAACAGCAGCACCTTTCCCAGGATCTACTACAACTCCTATGACTAGTCTGATTTTCCTGTACCTGGGGACAGTATTGGGGGCAGGCACAGGGACCATGGGGACATCCATGTCCATGGGCATGGAACGGCATGGCATGGCAGGTTGAGGACGAACACCTATGATTACGGTGGCTCGCAACTATTTCACATCATATGACCAAGAACTAGGCACCCAGTCTTGCTGGAGTTTGAAAAGCAGCTACCTGAGCGTGGACGGATTCAGCACATTGCAGTTCCATCGGACTGCCTGCTGCTGCTGCTGCCAAGCAGCGCACAGACAGTCCTGTCGCATCCGGGTTATATGCTGCACTCAGTGCAGAAGCTCTTGCAAAGTCCCAGCTACTGAAAGCCACAACATGAAAGGAAATGAATGGATCGCCGACTGGCAGTGGTGGAGTCTGCCTGGCACAGAGGATGGAGGAAGCAGAATCGCAGATCCAAAAAGTAAAGATCGAGGTACAAAATCAGAGGCACTGCCAAGAGACGGCCACGCCTCCAACATGTCAGTTACTGAGCTTCAGACGACGGACAGCAGCAGCGATCTGAGCAGCTACTATACACCATGGCCATGATGACTCTAGGGCCCAACTGCCACGAGAGCCAAGGGGGCCAGAGCAGATACATCCACAGTGGCTATAACACTATCAGCCTCCCAAAAGCAGCAATGACATGGAAGTATCAGGCACTTCCTGGGCCTCCGGCGGGAGGAGGGGTGGACTAGGTGGAACAGGAGGTATGGTAATGAATGATAATGACTATATGAAAGGAGGTCCTGGTCCACATTGACTATGGGCCAGCCACAGGTGATCCACAAGGGCTCAGCTACTCTGGACAGGTCCATGCTCAAGCTCAATCCTGCCAACAGGAACCAATCCCGCAACTACCTGCAGGTTGGACGATAAGTGAGTAGGCTTGAAGAATTTATGCTTTATAAACATTACATTTACAGAGTATTTACATTATACAGACTCATAAAATACCATTCCTATGTGTAGGTTGTACAAATTTCAAAGCATCCTCAGTATCAAGAACACTAATGTGGTGATACAGGCTGACATAGATTGTTAAAACCCAAACTAATCTAAGCTACTTAATGTTGCCTCCAGGGTGATTGGAGTAGCACATTAGGGCCGCAGCGGAGGTGTGCCAATGAAATCCCATGTCATGGGATGAGTGGTAGCTATGTGAAGGCCATGGGAGACATGGAAGACAGCGACGACTCGGAGGGAGCCCCAAACCCTTCCAAAACTGTTGCCCGCCGCCAGAGTCACTCCTAGCTACGCAGCAGTCTCTGAGCGACCAGCTACCCCCACGCAAGTAAGAGAATAAAATGAGACGCAGAGCTTTTTATGCAGCACATATTAGCACTCAACATCAAGGGAGACAACCTCATGTTAAAGGTACAATCTGTGATCCAAATGTAAACCAAAGAAACCCAGTGATTAAAATTTGAAACACAGGTTTGTGACCTGCTATCAGGTGCAAACTGATGGATAGTTCTCTGAATAAAAAGACTAGCATTAGACATATGAATCTGAGTAATTAAGGTTTCTTGATGTTGTTAGGCGTTTGTTTACATTAATAATTGTTAAAACAACTATAAAACAGTAATGATCAGAGAAATACACTTGTTTTTTTTTTTTAATGTATAACTTAAAGGCCTCAGTTATATTTTGAATGCAAATACACTTGGATGAAAAGTTACTGACTGGGCCTTTAAAATTTGTGGCTAAAAAAGGGTTGATTTTCAGTGAACACTTCATAAGAACAGACACAGTTATAAATACTGATTGGCAACCTCTCTCAACAATCAAAAGAAAATAAATAAACCACCCTTTTCACTCCCAGCTCACCTGCCCAGTGTGCAGGAAAATACAAATGCATATATTCACTACACACACTCTAAGCTGCGGTACTCACAGAAGCATGCGTGCCGACTCTCTGCTGTCCTCCACATGCCACATACCTCAGCTTTGATTTACCTTCTTATTGTTGGTCCCACAGTGTCAGTCTATTGAAAGTACATAGACATCATTAGTGAAGTTTACGCACATGACACTGAAGTTTTGTTTGCACTCAGCCAGTAAATCACCACAAATCAGCTTAATCTCTGCAACTGGCTGGATCGCGTCTCACTTGTCTTTAAATTACACGCTTGAAGCAGACATTACTGCACAATATGTGATGCAGGGCGCAGGGACATACTGCAGTTGAGTTGACCGTGGTTCCTTTCATAAATGACACAAATGCATTCACATTCTTTCACTTTCTAGGCAATGTTAAGCAAATTTAAGAAAGACAGATCTGTTGTTTTGGTAATACCACATAACTCATACAGTATATTGTACATTTGGTAGAGAATGTTCAATGCTCTGAAATGAGAATGAGTTTGGCAGTAGTTACATCTGTCAGAGATAAAATAGTTTATGTTTCTATCTGCATTCAAGGTATTTTTGTCTTTTACCGTAGCTTTTCATGCTTTGATATAATAGATACAGTACAGCCATCTTAAGTGAATTCAACTATGCTCTAAATTGTCATCAGCACACATGTGTTAATATAAATTTGTGATATTATCTAAGGTAGTTCCAGGGATTGAAAACCTCTTTAAAAGTTGCAGTGTCAAAATGTCAGAATGCCACTAAATGAAGACTTTGTAACTCCATTCAACCAAAACAAGAGGGCATCATCCTGAGAAACACAGCCATAGGCCTACCTGCAATACACACCTCTACATACATAAAATGTTTCAAATCCCTTTTGTCTGTGTTTAGAAATGCGAGGATTTATTCTTCCCTTAAAGCGTGCTTGAATCACTAACCCTACTCCCCCTGCCAATCCCTAACCAACCAACCTCACTCTCTTCCAATCTGCTCCACCCTGATTGGCGTGAGCAGCAGAACCCTGGAGTACACCTTGTTGCAGGGGGAGCTG
Organism: Lates japonicus; assembly: GCA_033238685.1. Taxonomy (NCBI): domain Eukaryota; kingdom Metazoa; phylum Chordata; class Actinopteri; family Centropomidae; genus Lates; species Lates japonicus. Next base: position 226,927 of record BRZM01000074.1, on the reverse strand, counting down.
GATGCCCTGTGGTCTCCACTCCACAGTGTGTCCTCTCTGCACCAGCTGGGCAGGTCAATGAGCAGGTCAGTGATAGGTCTGTGAGCCACGTCTCAGGGGTGTGGTGCAAAACGCTTGCGTTCGATTGGATGATATATCATCATTGGCTTGCGCTGCCTCAGGTGGTATGTAAAGTCAATATAACCCAAATGCTGATTCATGCCCTGCTGCCAACAACTGCCAACCTCCCTTAAGCTTGTAAATACCATCTGCCTAGTGCTTTTAGGTGAAAGTAGCTGAGTTTCTACTGTTCAAATGGGGAAGGAGGAACATCTTGCTATAGACCATGGTATGGCAGTTTACTGTCATGTTACAATCACTGTGTGCCAACAAAGAATATGTAAAACATGACTTTAGAGCTACTGTTCAATGAAACTTTTTGGCTTTGGCACCATGATAGCACAGAGAGCTATTTACATGCTTGCCTGACATCACTGGTTGTATGCTCAGATGCTACAATGATAGATGCCAAGATTAGATGACACTGTAATGCAGACTAGATTTGGATCTATTATAATTTATAAATGAAAGGGAAATGAAAGGGATGACTTGAATTACAACATTATCCTCCTTTATCCTCTTTCACCCTGGTTTTGGTTGATTGTTCATTTCTCCCCCAGTCCATGTTTCCCTTCTGCCTCCTGTCATCATATATAAACATCAACTGTTTCCTGTGTACCCCTGACACTGCTTTCAATTTTCCTCATTTTCATATCCTTACACATCCCTCATCTTGTTTCCTCCTCCAATCTTTGCCCCTCCCCTTCTCCAGCTGTCTTCCATCTCTCAGAGAGCTTCCAATAACCGCAGCCTAGACAACCTCGACTGCATTGGGGCACAGGCTCATCTTTGCCACACTGGGATGATGATGATTTCAGCCAGGCCTGCAGCACCTGGGCAGACGAGCTGCATTGACAGGTCAGTTTATCCGGAAAGCAAAACAGAGATTGCATTAAATGTTGGTGTTTATGATCTGTCAGGCCATGAATAATTTATGTTTCTTCCTACTATTTGTACTCTTTTCTATCATTAGTTTAGTAGATATTTTCCTAATGAGTTATAAGTACATTTGTGCTTACTCATAATTTACAGCACTTAGCCTTGCAAACTTTCTCCTCCTTAAAATCAGCAGTCATTTCAAAGATTTTGTCTGCTCCTTGAGCTACACTCATTTCGGCCATATAACTTGCACTTCAAAGATACAGCTTGAGGACAGTAGTAAAATGAGCTCTACTGAACAAAGAACCCTATTTTCTGAATGTATCCTTATATTAATGTTATGGAACCCAAAAAGCTAAAGGAATAGCATTGGTAGTTTTAAGTCTAATTCATCTACTTACATAAGAGCTATTAGCTCCACTGACAAGGTCACTGAGATGATGAACAGCTGTGCTAAGCAGCCTTTTTCAATGAACTAGTCAAATGAGGCAGTGCAGGTTATTAAAGGTGATTTGCACCAGTTTCTGGATAGTACTGCTTTACAACACATTTGACTAATATAGAAATGTATTGCTTTAATTTGCATGTACAGCAGCATACCAAACAAATGTACACCTATTTAACTTAAACTCGTTGGAGGTCAATTTGGTGTAATTTAAAAAATAATAATTAATTTGAAGAGGAAAAGTGAAAGTCACCCATAGCCAAACTTTTAACATGACTGCATAATGTGTATACTGTAGCTGTTACTTACTCGGATGTTCTTCTGCTTTAATTTCTTTTTGCTGCCTCTCTGTACCACCCCCTTATATCCCTCTGTTACTAGTCAGAATCATCAAACACCTTTGCTACAAACACATTTTTTGACTTTACTCAGGTTGTTTCTGTCAACCAGCTCATCATCTACAACAAGGCTGTCTCATGCCTTCTTCAAAGGAGGCTGAAAATGGCTCACTTTTTTATAAGCTTGCAGTTCCTCTATAAAATGTACTAAAAACTTTTCAGTGATGTCTCTTGCTCCTTGGCGTTAAGCCGCTTTCTGTGTTGACAGGTCTTATAGAGTGTATTATGCAAGAAAACTTCAAAAATGAAAATGCATTTGCTAGATGTACTGACATCCCATCCAGAGACCCAGCTCTGAGGGGAATTATGAGCAACACTGGTTTCCACACACAGCTCTGTGCTTTCCACTACTTAGCACCAACTGTAGTTTTCACACAGTTAAACTCTGACACTTTTAGGGTCTTTTATTGTACTGCATCAAATCTGTCCCACAGGTGGGAGGTCCTCACAGACACACACTCAACTGGGCAGCTGGTGGTTCCATTGCTACAAACAGCTACTGTGGTCATAAATATGTACAGTACTGGTCTCCCCTACACATACCCGCTGGGTCTTTGCTAATCTTGTCCTTTCCTTTATCCAGTTACGGGACCTGGAATGAGTCATCATTATGAGGACCGCAGCTCTGAGTCCACATTCAGAGATCTCCTGCTCCCATTCTCAGGACAACCCAGAGCCTCCAGACTGCCCATGCCAACATGCTTCCGATCCTTTAGCCAATAGCTACTGAGAGCCATCCAGGCCGGCTGTTCCCAAGATGACGACACAGCATCCATAGACCAGGCTGCTCTCCACCCCGACTGACACCACTGTTCGCGACCTACAGCACCAGCACTGGTGAGTCATCATTGATACAGATGAGAAATTTCCACGCAAATAAATTTATTTGACCTCATAAACCATATAAAGAGGAAAAATAGAAGAGCTCTAATATGATGCATAGTTTTGTGTTACCAAACCCAAACTGAGATCATCTTGAATGCTTTATATTATACACAATTTATCCTGTAACTTTTTTTTTTTTTTTTTTTTTGGTTATTAAACCATGATCATTTTTACGAGTTGTGACCTCTTTTCCAGAATGATTCAGGGACACATGGCCAAATTTTGTTTACTTCATTTCCCATAACATTTTGAATGCTCTTCATGGTCTTGGTCCTGTAGGAGACTAGCTCTATCACATGCACACCACACTAGCATTTTAGCTCAAATGCAGCCTCTTTTGCCCATACTAGACGACCTTTCTACCCAATGGAAGACATGGAAAGAACAGTTTGGCCTATACCTGATAGCAAATATGGCTTGGACAAAGCCCCAAAGGAGAAAACAACTTGCAATTTTTTCTGCAGCGTTTGGGGACAGACAGACAACGCATCCTACCCTACACACAGGTAACAATTTAAAGCCAGCTCCTCTCCCTTTAAAAAAAAAAAAAGATGTTAATCAGTTACCACTTCTTGGGCTATTAGACAAACATTCTTGACAAACATTAGATCACGCTGTTGCCCAGATGAAGCATCACTGTGGACCTACGGTTATCATTATTACAGAACATGACTATAGGAGCACAAGCGTGCACTGGGCAATTTGCGTGTCACCTCGAAGTTGAATTTGCAACAGCAGAAATGAATGTGTGATGACAGACATTAGTGTATGCGCTTTGCACTGCCCCCACGAGTTTTGAAATAGAGCGTGGATTTAGTTTGTGCATCTGCTTGTCATTATTACTGAACATCCACTCAGGCGCTCTTTACCACAGTCCTCAAATCACCGTAGAGCCTTATGTTGCCTTCAAGCAAGGAGAATTTTCAATTGTTGTCTGGTGCTGCAGAAAACCTCGAGGATAGTCTGAATTTTTTGTATCCATCTGTTCCAAAGCTGGTAATTAAGGCAGGTTATTTGCACAGAAAGCTGATGGGAGGAACAAGCCTCTAGCTTTTTTTACCTTATTTAACCAACCTATTTTATTCTCTGAACTATTTTTGATGCTTTTCCTTTGTGTTGTGTAGTATGTAACAGTGCATTTTTGTGGTTCGACACGTTTATATTACAACATGACGATACCAATCCATGCTGTTGTTATATTGCCCGTCAGAGGCACCAAATTGCATTTTCGTCATATAGCTGTGGAGAGCAGCCTGTCCGAGGCGTATTTGAATGCAGCAGAGATGATGCCACCAGGCCTCCTCGGGCTCTGGGAGACGTTCCAAACAAAAGGCAACGAAATTGGCGTCTCTGATCCACAGCTTTGTCAGGATAGTTGAATTACCTGCACAGCTGCTCAGTAGATACTTTTAAGTCCTAATTGAGGCACACGGCTGTGCTGTGTTTTTTGTCTGCGCCAGACAGCAGGGTAGGTAAAACCATTTATTTTTGGAAAGTTCGCGGCTGTTATTCTTGGTAAGTTAGTACTCAGTGGTAATTGTGTTGAATTGTTTCCGTTACTAACGTTAGTAGCTCATTAATTGACGCCGTTTAACCGTTCGCCACTGGAAACTTCGACGTACGTTAACGTTACTTTTTAGTCTCAGTTTCATCATTCTCTTTGTTGACAGTGAATTTAATCCAGTGTAAATTGAGCAGGTGCTGGGACCATTACTTTCAGAAGCGCTTAGTTACACACAAAATGAGTCCTGACTCTGCCTGTCCAAAACAACATTAACTCCCAGCACCAAAATAGCGTTTAAATGTGCACATTTGTTGCCCCACTGTAGCTAAATTTAGAGGAATTGACTCATGGCTCTCACATGTTCAATTTAGGAAATATTTGGTAAATGAAGACGGAGATGCAAACAGATCACTAAGCTAAGACTAGAGGTGTTTAGTCAAACATTTTGAGGCAGCTTTACCATCAGTTTGGTGTATCAAAATTCATGCTAAAGATTGTTTCTCTGCCTTTCCTCCACAACTACCTCCATAATTGAAATGTTTCATGCTCTGTCATGCTTTCACTGATATGGTTTGATGCACTCTTCTTGACTATATCAATTATTGAGTGTTCCCAACCAAATGTGTACAAAGTACTCTGTCATCAGAAAAGCATGTTCCCTGCAGTGAGTGCTTTCATGGCCGGGATGCTCCAACGTGGGAGTCAGGATAAAAGAGGGGAGTGCTGTTAAACCAGAGAGAAGTTATATTTGTCTGTTTGGATGGCCATTTAGTTGCCTACAGTTAAATGTTTTCACGTGTCTTCATAAAAGCTGCTTCTTTTTGGTTGCTGAAATGGAAAATTGGCCTTCACGGGGGATTATTTGAGGGCTGCCCCACTTTTGTCACACACAGTGGCCTGTGGATTGCAACATGGATTAAATCCCATTTTGAGGTCACACGTACTAAAAAGGCTGTGCAGTTTTGTAGCAGTGCTGTTGTTAAACACATTTATTGTGATAATACACTGAGATAATGGTTTTGGTGACAAGGGAGCGGCAGTAGTTTGAGGCAAGGTTGTCTGTGTCTTGTAGCTGTTATTGGATTAAACAGTGCAGATGGGTCAATTGGCAGGCAGCAGACAACTTGGCAAGCAATACAAAACTGTTAAATAGAGCATCACAATCCACCTTTTGTCTTTCATTGTTTCTCCATCTTGTGCAGCTCCAACTGACTACAGCAGTGCAGCACCATGTCAGTAAATGAGCTTAAAATGTATATTGTTACTGGTCAAATAGTCTAACAGGCTTTATGACACAAGAGAAGCAGGACCAAAACTGCTATCTCCATTGTTTAATCTGCTACTCAGTTGTTGGGACTGTTTGACCACTGACACACCGACCACCGCACTTTGTGGATTAAATAAGCAAGATGGGATGCAGATTGAGTTGGGGTTCGATTGTGATATGATTAATTTTATGATGTGCCCAGTTTCATTTAACTAAAACACAACATGAATTACTGTTATGATAGAACACAGAGGAGCTTATTAATGGTAATGAAACTGCATATCAGTTCTGTGTGCCCTTTAAATCAATTTGGTTGTTTGACTTTGGGTAAACAAATGTCAAAACAGCAGAAATTTATAACAAATAGGCAAAATATTTTTTTTTAAACTGACCTTGGAAATTATAAAGATTTGTGCCACCAGCAGCAGTGTCATTGTGGGAACTGTGGTTAATCATTGCTCCATGTCCGCCCATGGCAAAGAGTAAAATTATTAATGAGTACACCGCTGTGTGGGTTCTAGCACATTAGAGTTGACCAAAGTTTTATTTTCTTTTTTTTTTTTTTTCTGGTTTGTGAGTTAAACCACGTAATCTGTAAGTATGCATTGTATTGCTGAGATGGTTGAGGCAGTTTTTTTTTTTCTTTTTTTTTTTTATTGGTGAAAAACGTCAGACGGCACATGAGAGAGGGTGAGTGGAGAGTCTCTGGGTTGTTGGAAACTGTTTTCAGCTGATGTAGCTTCGCAGCTAATTGTTTACCAGCCTGAAAATCACATCTTGAACTAGGGTCTTTGCAGTGACAACAACAGCACTGTCCAGATGGCATGAAAACAGGTGCTCGCTGTGCCCACTCCATTCCACTACATTTTGGCACAAAGCATCTGCTTGTTTCCTGTTAAATTTTTGTAGAGCGACCAGTACATCTCTGAAAGTTTTGTACAGATTCAGCTTAATTAACAAGCAAACCATACTTGGCTTCATATTCACTTTATAGCTGTTGAGATGAGTGTTGGAAACCTAGAAACGGCTTTGTCAGCATTGGTACTCTTCTTGTTTCTCAGCAACTGTACACATTAAAGGATGTGTTGGCGTTTGCACAGATGCGTATGTTTGTGTGGTTGTGTTCTGTAAAGTAAGCAACACAGGAACCCATCTGAATTGGAGCACAAAGCACTTACAATCCGTCTGTGGGTTTTCACATGGGTGCATTTTCTGGTTTTTAACAGGCATTTATCACAAATTAGCAGGACTTCCTTGTTTTCTATCCCATAAAGCTCTATGTTACACTATAAATTAGGTTTACAACCCTAATTTTTTGTTTTCATTTAGCAGTAACTCACCAGTTTCACTGCTGAGATGGTTGTGATAATACCAGTGGCCACAGCCAGCACAGCATGAATAGTAGACAATGGGTTAAACTCCAAACTTGTTTAAAACTCCGTCTGACCACTTACGTGGTTATCCCCAGCACATCATTGTTACCAAGCTGCTGGCAGAATCACTGCATCCTCATGCTGTAACATCAGCAAATATCAGATAAAATGATATATCAGCAGATATTCCTTTTAAATTTAAAACTATTTTTGTTAAGATCCTTTTCACTCTGTGATTTGTGATCAAGATATAATAGGTACTTGCAGGATATGTTACAACTGAACAAACCTGAATGTATGTGCCTCTCGGCTCATGAGACTGTACCTGTTAGTGATTTTGCTTAGAGCTGTATGCTGCAATGACAATGCTCAGAAAGACATGATGATACCTTTGACCATTTGTGGTGCAGAAACATGATAACGATGCTCCAAATGCTAACATGCTGATGTTTAGGAGGTATACGTTTCCATCTTTGTCAACATGCTAGCATTTGCTAATTAGCGATTAATACAAACTATGGGAATGTCTTTGGTTTTGCAAGTACCTACATTGCATTCCAGACAACTAAACCTCCAAGGATTATGGATCAGCTCTTGAAGTCAGAGGGGGGAAACTCAGGGCAACTTCCTACGCCTCGACTTCACAGAGAAGCAGATTCTTTGATGCCACACAGTATGGCAGCATCCACACAAACTGTGCTGAATGAATAAAACTCCCATAATGAAGACTATCTGCATATGCTTTAATAGTAACTGACGTTTGAAATGACTACTGTGTGATATTCTGGACCAAAGCAGTGGACCAACAGGCCAACCAACAGACCAGCACTGCTGTGCCTGTAGATGCTTAGAGAGCTCATCAAAATGGCTAAATATAAACTTTAAGTGTTCTCTGGTGAAGAAACTATGTACTATTTACACTTTGTCCAAATTTACTCAAAAATACATAAATTGGCATTTCTGTGCTGTACTTTATTGTTATTTATTGGCCAACATACAGAGATATTTATGGTATGCTAAAGTCAGCTAATGATATTGGCCTGGCCTATTTATTGCATCCGGCTCTACTACTTTATCTCCTGCTTAATCTCGGAGGCAGATGTCAGTTATGATTTTTGGGCTGTTTGTTTTTTTGTGTATAAAGCAGATTCAGTGGTATTAAGACTTAAGGGTGAACTCTGCTCAGAACGATGACACTTGGAGAACTGCAGGGCAGGTGTCCAAACACAGGCACACACACGCACGCACACACCCCCACTCACAGTGACAGTTATTCTAAGTACTGGGATAGAGCAGTGGTGCCAGTGCATCACATAGCTGCCACAACACTGACGACCCTATTCTGCCCAGCATCCATCTCTGTCATGAGTGGGAACATGGACAGTGAAAAGCTGTCTCAGCAGGTTTTCCTACAGCAAGGATGGTAGTCAGAGGCTGGTGAATAATCCACGACTAGTGGCCTGCACTGTATAGCAGTAATGGATGCTGAACCGCCAGTTTCTTAAAATAAATTTGTTAGACTGTATTTCTGTCTTGCAAGATGCTAAGAGTGGACAAGAGCTGTCCAGAAGTGATGACAGCTGTGAATATCACTGACATTCTATGGTTGACACATGTTGACTATCTTGTGGATGTCAGGAACAGTTTTGACTGCCAGACTGCGTTGGTTGTTCCCATACTTAAAATGTGGAGCCATGGGTGTGTTCCAACTATCACAGCATCACGCTTTCCTTGGGAAAACCTATTCTAAGGCCCTGGCATGCATCCTGATACATTTGGAGCAGTGTTTGTATTGTCAGCGTATTATTTACTATTGGGGTTGGACATCCAAAAAGGGTGTGTGTGTGTTGGTGTGTCCAGTCTTCTCTTTGTGATGATCATGTGTATGATATAAAGACACAGTCAAGGTTTGGAGATGGGCTGGTCTGGGTGTGGTTTAGGTGTCATCTCTGCTGTTTACAGATGATGTCAGTTTTTTGGCTTCACTGGAATGTGACCTTGAGTTCATGGGAGCAGTTTGCTGATAAGTTTCTCTGTCAGGACTTGAGATAGCACTTCCTAATGAATTCATGGCTCTATCCTGGAAAAAGTCAGGTGGTGAGTATAAGAGAACGTCTTAGTTCTTCTTTAAGAAGCTCTGACTGGAGGACCAGGAGGACCTCAGAGCCAGGTGTGGTTACAGTAGTTCAGGCTGGAACAGTTCTCTGAGGAGACTGACACTCATCAGTTTGACAACTAATCTGGCAGAAAGATATGTGTGAGGTCATACGAGTTTCGTGTTAGGTGAGGTCGCACACGCATAACAGATAAAGCTGGATTACAATGAACAACAAGCCTTTTGTTTAAGTGTGTTCTCAGCAGCTCACATGTTTGCTGCGAGGCTTTTTCAAAATCCTTGATAACTTGTTGAAATTTCTAAACCACCAAGTTCAGTGAAGCAACAAGGCATAAATAACAATCGTTTGTTGCATACAGTGCCTTACAGCTTCATCAAATTCTGTCATGTAGTTTCCTCTGCTCTCAAATTCAGAAACTGTGACTATTTATTACAATAGCTTAGTATTTATGAGAACTTGACTCACATGCCAATAACTAAGATCTGGTGATCATGGATTGTGTCTGTGCAAGCTTATACATTTTGAGTGCAAAAGCTTTTAGTATGCAATGGCTGAGCTTTGCTCAAAGGTATGGGTCCACCTGAATCAATAAAATAGCCAATAGACTGTTCAACACCATATTTAAATTGATCTGAACATCTGCATATATGGTCTGTCACTTGTATACACATTATGGATCTGTATGTAAGTGACATTCTAAGACACACACCATCTAATTTCATTAAAGGAGCACTTAATTAAATTAATATCTATAATCTGATGGGACTGCACTGACAGTAGTCTCTAGAAATGCTTTCTGCCACAGCTTCATCTGGTAGAATCATGTTAATATTAGGCTATAATTGTGCTCTGCACCTTTAACTGGTGTTTTGTAATCAAAAATATTAAAGGCGGCAACTCCATAAGTATTAAATCTATTTTAATAGTGGTTTTATAAGTAGAAAAGCCATTCTGTTAACATACTTTGCCATTTGTTCTGAAACTAGTTTGTTCAGTATCAGGCCAGAGAACCAGCTTTTACTGTCAGAGCTGCTTATACAAAATGTATTTCTCACTGTACTCTCTCCGTACTAACTCTCTCGGTCTTGTGCAGATTTCACAAGCTTTCCACTGTTTTTTCCAGTGTGGTGTCAAATCAAGCATCTGTTTGAGGGATTATATAGCAGCCACAGGGTTCATAATAATACAGTAAAATTCCCTGTTTAGATTATAGGTTTTAGTGGTCCTGTTACTTTACTGTGAATGTAGCATGAGAGGATTTCTATGGTCTTATCACAGACTCTTTGAATTTCCCTATAGTCAACAAAAGCACCTTTGATTCTTAGTATGATATCCATGCATGGGAATTCTATTGACTTTGGCTCATTTGCATTTTCTGTGAATGAAATCTATACAATGTGTCATTCATATTTCAACTGCACTTGCATGAAACTTGGCATATCTGTGGACAATTTTTATCTGTAGCCCATTAACTTGATCTCATACTGATAGACTGGTGACGTCACTAGTTGAATTCCTCTTCACAGACTGACCATTTATTCTTGTTCTTGCAATATAGTTCAGTTCGTAAGGGAAAGTATCCATTGACCTCATCACAGACTGTTGATTTGGTTGATGGATAAGATAAGTAAATGAGTGGCTGTACTGGCAGTCAGACAGGCAGAGAGCAGAGCAGTGAGTGGAGTCTTTTTTTGCACAATAAAATCTGCTTTTTATGTTGCGTGCTGGACACACACTGTGTGGATTTCATATAAGCCCACACAAACATTCCCCCTGTAAGTAGCTCAGCTTTAGATTTTTAACCCTGGAATATATGCTACCATGTGACCAAGGGACTCAACAGTAAACAATAGTCAAACATTAAAAAAGCTTAGTACTTTGTGTCCACTGACGTTTTGATAGCTTGATCCCTCAAGTTTTTGGTGGCTCGTCAAATTGTCATTAGCGTCAGACTCTTTCCTTTTGATTGAACTGAACACATAAACATCAACTATTAAACCACTATGGAAGAGAGTGGGAGCAAACATCTTTGCTTTTAAAGGTGTTTATTATGCAAAGTGAATGTCATATGTTGCTCTTCTTTCATGACTAATTTGTTGGCGTGCTTTTATTCCTCTCCTTTGTCTCTATGGTTAATGTACTGTACCTCTCTGTTATGTCCTATAGCTGGAGGGCATATTTGGTCTAGCATTAGGGAGTGGTGCAGATAAATGTCCTCCTTCATTTTCTCTACCATATTTGATGTAAAGAGTCAGATGGTCAAGTAATTGCTTTGCTGATTTTATCACTTGTCTCATGATCAAGGCTTTGAAGTGCAGTATGTGTGATTTCATTTAGTCACCTGTGTGGAATGGTATGTTTGCTCAGTGCTCCTCTGATTTGATTTTCTGCTTTACGGGATGCTTCCCTCATTCACTGGTGTTCCTGCTTTCATGCAACACTGTCCTTGTGTATTTATGTACAGTAAAGAGCTCTGTTCAGGACATGCTGAGAAAACCTAAGTAAATACAGTGATGCTTCAAACTGTTTTTGTACTGCTCGGATATCTTTTGCAGTTGATTTTTTTTTTAGTTCATTCTGCGTAGATGTGACTAGGCCTCAAGAATTTGCTAAACAAGCATTTCCTGTACTGTCATTTGTAATTCTGTTTTCCCTGATTTCTTTCTTTTGTCTTCTATTCTCCCTCAGTCTCTACATGCATAACCACCTGTAAGAAGGCTGCTCCCCCACCAGTGCCACCCCGTACAACCTCCAAGCCCTACATCTCTGTGACAGTACAGAGCAGCACAGAGTCAGCCCAGGACAACTATCTGGATCAGCAGGACCGGAGGTCAGAGGTCAACAGCCAGTCTAGCCACGCTCACAGCAACTCCTCTGACAGCCTTGATAGCACCCGTGCAAACAGCCTGGCCCGGGGTATTCCCCGCCCTCCACATATCATCCCCACTCCTATTGCCACCCCGAGAGAGCCAATTGCCCCCACCACAGCCAATGCTTCCACTGAGACGAGTGACTCAGTAGTCCAGCATGAATCCCTGAAATCAGGATTAAATAAAGGGAATCTAGTGGCAGAAGAGCCCCTAGTGGCCCCAGTACCCAGGCGGAAACTGTCCTCCATTGGCATACAGGTATGCTGTGGGACTGTCCTATTATGCAAGGCTAGTACAGTTAAGCTCTTACTACATATGAATGCATACTAATACAGTCAATGTAGAGATAGTCACTGTGTTTTCTGAAGTGCAGCTCATTCTGCCTGTTGAGTTTAATGCCAGGAAAAAGATCATTTTTAACAGATATCCTCTGGTGTATTGCCATGTCTGAGTGTGTCACTTCAAACCCAAAAATGTGCTCACAAGCTAAAGGTCTCATTAGGGCAATCCTCCCTCTATCATTAGAGCTGGCTATATACTGTGGTATAGAAGGCAGAAGATGCATTTTTGTGTTTCCCCTCAACCATAACTTTCTTTTCTGTATGTGTCCCTCTCCATTTTTCCAAACCCTGCACATTAACAAAACTCACTAAGGGTAACCATTAATTGTGACAATTTACTGAAATCCAAGCATAAAATTATATGGATTTTCACTGTATTTTCCTATTTTTCTGTGGATGCCTTGCTTTTATCACTTGAAGAAATTTAAAACCTTGTACAGTTTCACTTAGGCTAGCTAGAAGTCATTGATTCGGGATCTATGCGATCACTAATGCAGAGATTTTTGTTTCTGAGTTAATGTTCAGCTCACTGATTATGCTTTTTTCCGTATCACTGTTTATTTATCTAAGGTTGACTGTATTCAGGAAGTTCCACGAGAGGAGACCCCACCACTGGCCAAATTTCAGTCAATAGGAGTACAGGTGGAGGACGGGTGGCAGTAAGTCCTCTTCCTGTCCTTGTAACAACGTGAGGAATTTAAATTATAGCCACACACACTGCTCTGACTATTCTTTCCCTTTGCAGGGTCTATGTAGATGTGAAAGCAATGTGAATGTTGTCGGTTTTGGTCTGTAAACCATCTTTGTGTGTCGTGTTGGTGATGTTGATGCAGACTCCTGGCATGAGCATTTACTATTTTAAACTTGTTTCTTCTCACTGTATATTTGAGACCCATTTCTTGGTTGTTGCAGTGTAGTTTGCATTCTATGCTCATGATGTTTTGAATACCAGGAAGTTCTGGGACGCCTCATGCCTTCCTCCTGTATTTTCTCACTTTTGCATGCTGCATTTGGAGCTTTGTACATAGCAGCTGCTGCTCTGAGTCCTGACTGATATTTTACCAACATAACCAGAGGTCCTCTGTTTATTTGTACATTTCTTACAGAACATTGTCTTTCCTACATTTTAATTGATGTTGTACACACATTCGTACTAAATGACAATCCCTCAGCTGTGTCTGTTTGGTTCAACAATCACCATTATATGATGTATCCTGTGCTTTTCCAGTCTTTTGCTGTTCTTATCCTCCCTTGATATTGGCTAAAATTCTTCAGTCAAGCACTCATGATATTTCTATTATCTGACTGAATCCCTATTTGCAAACATTTCCTGTGTAATAACAGGAAATGGAAATAATGTTCAGTTGGACAACATTCATTTTCAACATGTTCATCCATTTGCAATATGAAAACAAGAAGCTGGACTTCCAGTGATAAGAGATCAATTGATGCCAGTCTGAGTGCACTATCATCATATAGACAAAGCCCAGCCTCTGATTGATCCTGTTTATTTATACATATATTGACCAGCAGAAGTGACTCTGTATGGAAAACCGAGTAGCACCTCTTTGTTCCAGTAATGGAAACATTATTCTTGAATCATTTATTGTTTTTTGTCCACTGTTGTGCACATACAATGTTTGGCAAAGATTGAAATAGCTGTTGTAATGAAGAAGCCATTTTGTAACGTTGAATCTTGCCCTTTGTGTTTCAGGCTCAGTCGCTCCAGTAGCATGGCCTCAAAACAAGAAACAGACTCAGACACACAAGACATCTCCATCATCTCCCATGTTAATAATACCAAATCCACTGAGAAGAAAGTCATGGTCAACAGTGCCAGCCAATCCATGAGCTCCCCTCCTGGACAAGACTCTTTAGACAACGGAGACACCACTGGTGACACCTCTTCACCTCCACCGCCCAGGCAGATCCTCAACCGCTCCACCACACGAAGTAGCTCTTCCTCCTTCTCAGAAAGTCTGGACCCGGCGCTGGACCCTTCGTCTCTACCACCTCCAGACCCCTGGCTGGAGAGCGGGAATGGCAGTAACAGCAGTGTACCCCAGAGCGGAGGAGGGGGTACACTGTGTCGGAGAGATGGCCACTGGTTCCTGAAGCTGCTGCAGGCAGAGACGGGACGCATGGAAGGCTGGTGCCAGCAGATGGAGCAGGAGACCAAAGACAACCAGCTCTCAGAGGAGGGTAAGGCTGGCAGGGTAAACTGCTTCCATGCCAGCTGGAGGAGCTTGCAAGTTGAAATGGGAGCAGACTACTAAAAAAAGGTTGCAAACTGGAAGTTGTTACATTTGAAAGGTGTACTCTTGGGTTAGCAAAATGGATGTCCACCACCTAAGTTAAGATAAGTTATTTGGCCCAGAAATGGCAGAATAATGGCAAATGTACCGTACGGCTGCGCGATTAATCATAAAATCTAAATCTTAATTCAGAGCTCTGTGCAATCTCATTTCTAAATGCCAATGATTCAGGGACACCTGCTTCAAAAAAACAAACACTCCTATCCTCTCCCTCAACAATTGACAATGCACTGTTACACCACATTATTCAGAGCAGCAGAAACAGAAATAAACCCAATGAGAGCGAGTGAGTGACAGTGGCTAATGACAGTGTGAGGCCAGAAGGTGTGTTAGGACAAATAAAAACAGCAAAATGAATCCAGAAGAAGACCCCTCTGATGATGGTAAGAACTGGCCTACTGGGCTCCTGCTGAAAAAAATGATTAGCTAGTTCATTCTGTCATTTTTTCTTTTTAGGTATTTTGCAACTTATAATATTGCAGCAATGGCAATAACTTTTCCATGGTGGGCCGCAGCAACAGAATACAACACCACAGACATAAAGCTGGTGTCCTGGTCACAGCTCAGTTATCTCTTGTCGGCCTGTTGATGCTGTCAGAGGGATTTAACTCATCATAACACCGGACGTCTACGCTTTAGCTGTGTCCATTCTCCCAACTAGCATGCACTTCTCAGCAGGTAGAGCTAACCTGACACCAGAGCGGTGAGAATCAACATGAGTCACACTGCCCTCCATTTTTATCAAGTATCTAACTCCACAGTTAGTTTTATGGTTTGGTCATTTCAAGACCAGATTCGATTGTGAAGTTTACAGCCTGCCACACTGTTGGTCCTGTGGTGTAAGTACTTGTCGACTGACATTCTGTGGGTGGAATCGGGGTCTTCCCGACTGATGCATCGAATAGTGGACATTGAGGGCGCAGCCATAGAACCTTACGCAGTCTATCACCATACCTGTCAAGCTCCCACAGGCACAAAGTAATTACAGACGTGATCACCTACCACTTAGCCAAAGATATGGTCTGTTCTATATCGGGCACCATTATATTTTTGTTCCTCTTCCTCATGTATCGGGCAAATAAAACAGCAAAAAAATATTGAAAAAAATTGTGAGACAGAATTATCTCAGTTCTAAGCAAAAAGATCATGATCCTCATTTTTTTCCAGAATCACGCAGCCCTAATGTACAGTCAAAGCACTGCTAAAGTCAAACATGTGGAGGCCCTCTCAGTGAACCCGGCATTTTGAGCCTCTCGCCAGAGGTCTGATGCTGTCTGACCTCAGTGCGTGGCTCAGAGCTCCCTTATATAGGGTGTTTTGCCTCAGGCCCTACAATCTCTCTATCAGACGTACACAGCATGGAGGGGATGAGGCAGTAATACCTGGAGTTACCACACACAAGCAGGCCTGTAATCCCCAGAATTACACAAATCTACTCTGGAACTGATTAAACCTCCAGATTAGATTAGTGCTTCAACATCAGCCTGACTAGGCAGCTGTGAACACACACATACAAATACACACCGTACACACAAACAAACAAACAAACAGTGGGCAGGCTTTGGATACTCAGTTTTTATCTGAGATGCTGGATCAATGTATGAACAAGGGCCAGTGGAAGACCATGTTTTTTTGTTTTTTTTTCTAAAATGAATGTGCACGTGTGACCTTTTTTACTGTAAAGTAGTTAGCGTTTAGCGTTAAATCTGATGCAAATCTGTGGTCCAGAGCTGGGTCTCACCACACTATAATCACATTGCCATAACTTTGCAATCCAGTGATCAGATAGGAGTCCCAATTTTGTCAGGGCAGATGTTTGTCCTAGTTTTGACACAGCAACAGACTAGCATAGTGAGCACTGACTGCAGAAGGCTGGAGTATCTATATGAGCTTATATGCCTTTAAAGAGGATAACATTGTCCAATACACTGTAATCCTCTTCATGCCACCCTGCGGAGTCGGTTGGACAATGCACTGTAAGGTACACCTACTGTATATGTCTAGGCTCCTTCAGTGAGCATCTGGTTTGCATTATGTATAAGCCAGGAACACTTGGTATAGTTGTTGTACCTTTGATAAAGCACGTCTTGGTGTGTACCACCATGTTTCCGAAGTTAAAGATGAAAAGGCTGGGTTTGTGTATCATCCGTGGCTAGAATAACAGGATGTATCTGAGATAAACTATCATAAAATATCTGTGACAATCTTTTCATTTTTCTGTTTTATGTATTCTGTCTTCAGTGCTGGGAAAGGTTCGCAGTGCAGTAGGAAGTGCCCAGCTCCTTATGTCCCAGAAGTTCCAGCAGTTCCGGGGACTGTGTGAACAAAATTTGGTGTGTATATTGCCTATTGCCTTTCTGTGACTCTTCCACTATGCAGGTCGGCACAGGCATGAAACTGAAACTTGCATCTACAGTCACATACCCATTTTTTTTTTTAAACCAAACCCAATGTTATATTTTGGTTATTCTTGCCAAGATATTCTTTCCTCGGTACACATAAAGAATTTCACACAAAACTGACTAATCTGCCATGATACACAACATATTGGGCCTACACAGAATAAGACATGGAGGCCCACCAGCACAAAATACAGGGAGCTTATAATAAGCCAATAAGCCATTCCTCTCAGGTGACGTGTTTTGCTGGAAATGGCATTATGCAAATTACAGCCAGTTGCCAACACATGACACTGCAACACTATGGCATCTCAAATGACTGTTAGTGGGTGTAATATTCAACAAACAGTCTAAATATATTTCAGTACAGGCAAAACAGTTACTGTGATGATTAAGCATAAAGTACATGGTTGTAATGTTCTTAAGAAGCTTTCATTGGGGGAAGAGAGAAATTCCCAAATAGATTGTGTTCGAAAGTAACTGAACTCAGCTTTGCAGTAGAACGTAACAAAGAGGTCCAATCCAGACTTGAAGCCTGATACTTTGTTAAGACCTATCAGGCTGAGACACACAGGACAGATCAGAAGAGACCTCTGAAAACACAACCACACGGCCACATCAACAGTCTTTCAACCACTGTTAAATGCTGTCATTATTACCGTGCTATTTAGACAACAGAGGTTGGAGTGTAACAAAATGATTTTGCCTAATTAGTTAAGGAAATCAACAATGAATGCTTCATATTCACTGATGTAACTGCACCATATCCTGTTTCCCAACTGACTTAAGCATCTTATCAGCTTCAGTGAGTCATTTCTTCCTATGCTTTGTAATGACTAAACATTTTGTATTAATATTTTAAACATAATGCAAATTGTTTAACTCTCCAGAAAATCTGCTTAGCATATCTTCAGCTGTACATCCACTCAGTTGGGAATGTGATCCTAGGCAATATTTGCTCTCCTGTTCCCCGATCTTCACCAGTCAATTGGCATGCTAAAACATTACACACATGCGGTTTACCCAGAATGTCTGGACATAGATCACAGCAGTGAGTGCAGCTGCTTAAATATGAAGAACAGAGTGGAGCCTGCACAAACAAATGCCCGTCTGCCTGGAGCATTACATACAGTAGCTGTGTCAGAGGAAAAGATGTCAGAGCAGGATTTACTTTATATCTGTCTGGCAATCTGTGCAGGCTTTGCAAATACAACAAACATAGAGACAGCTGTTAGTAAACATTTTAAAGGATCATGTCATGTTACTTATAATGTCAACTGCAGATCCTGAATGATTGTGTTCTTTTTTTCTGTCAAAAATGTGTTCCTCTGGCTCTGTATACTGGCTTATTCAACTTGGCAGTGATGGAGCATTTATACTGTATCATATGTAGTATCCATTATGTTACTGAAAAGGATAAAACCCTATAGTGATCCTTTTATTTGTGGTGTGATGTTCAGTTTGACAAAATAATTGTGCTGTAACACAGCTCCCTCTAGTGGTGAATATGAAAAGAGCCACATAGAACAAGGAAAATATAAGGGGAACGGGGCAAACACGAGCTCAGGATTCCTGATATTTGGCTTATTATTTTTGATCACCCTGCAGTTAAGTTACAATGAGGTAAAAATCAGTGCACATTGAAAACAGAAAATCCTACTGTCAGCACTGGTTACACAGTCTAGTCAAGCAGCCAGGAGCCTGTGCAGGTAGTCACTTGTGGCCTGATTTTAGCCCCTCTCCCTACAATGGCTCCAGCCAAGGCAAAACAGCAATACAGTTTTCTCCTCACATTTGCCTCAGCTCATGTAGCTACATTAACAAAACAGATGTGAAGAGAAGAAATTACACCATTTTCAAACCAGAACCTCCAAAAACTCTGTGTGATGGTGTGAACCCACAACAACTGACCCAGATACTGACCCACCTACAGCCCTGACTTCTCACATTACTGACACATCTAGGACAAAGTATTTTTAAGGATTAGTCTAGTTCCTACTTGCCAAATAAAGTTTAGTCAGCTTACATATATATTAGGTGATTTATTTTTCAGATTTGTTTTGTGTGGTGCACCTGATCCATCTCTGGTGCTAACTAGAATGGATGTGCTGAAAGTAGGCTCATGCTTTTGCCATTTTAAGGCCAAAGACCCATTTAAAGGCTGATTTTTCAGAAACCATAGTCCAGTTTGCAGAGTTCTTAATGTTCTCTTCACACCAGGACAGTACATACACTGGATACAACATGCAGTAGCCCGTAACAAGAAGTGAGATGTTGAGGCTGTAGCACTGGGATGGGCAAAAAAGACAACATACGCAATCCCAACAAATAGAAATAGTAGCGCAAACAGCCTTCTGTACTTTTCTATTTAAATTTCAATGACATGACTGTAGATTGTACCCTATGCAGACATGCACTGTGTCCTCACTCCTCATTGTTCACGCATTGTTTCAGTCATTTTCATCCCTCTCTCTTTCCTTTGATCAGAATGTGAATGCCAATCCGCGACCCACAGCCCAGGATCTGGCTGGTTTCTGGGACCTGCTGCAGCTCTCCATCGAGGACATCAGCCTCAAGTTCGACGAGCTCTACCATCTCAAGTCCAATGACTGGCAGCCTGTGCCGTCTGCGGCTGCCCAGTCGCCCCCTGAGCGGAAGGTACTTCCCACCCCTGCTGCCCAGTGCCCTGGCTGGGGTAGGAAAGCCGCCGTAACCGGCCTCTCTCCTCCCACCACCACCACCACCATTGCTCCCACTCTTTTTTACTTCCCCCTTGATCCCCACCCCCACCCCCCACCCCCTTGTCCCTACGGGGGGGTTGAACTCTAACAGGGCCTCCCTGTCCAACACAAAGGGACATGAGAGATCCCTTTAGGCATGCATGGAAATATTCATCTCAAAGAGGGCTGTCGGTGGTGTGTTTCTAAGTGTAAGGCCCTGCTTTGAGCATGCATGTGTCACTTAATGATGTGTGTGTTGCAGTGGAGCATGGCTAAGATGCACTGGCTCATGTGACAGAATGCAGTCTTGCTTTTGCTCTCGTTGTGCTCTTGTGTTTAAATGTATGTGCTTGTGTTTATGTGTTGTTGTTGGTCACTGTTTGTTGCTCTCTGTGTAAATATTGGTGTTTTGTGTGTGTGTGTGTGTGTGTGTCTGTCTCTTTATGGATCTTTTAATGGTGCAGGTGAACAGCTTTTGCTTTATGTTGCTTTGCAATGCAAATGCATTGATTGTGTCTTGTGATCCTTTCACTGTGCTTTTAGTTTGATCCAGTGTGGTCATCATTTCATGTTACCATTTCATGTCTTTGAAAATTGTCATTCAAATGACTGTTTTTCTCAATGTTTGCCTGTCTTTACCAGTTGTCTATTCTGTCTGTGTTTTTGTTCGTCACCTCTTTACAAAAGCTTTAACAAAAACAAATCAGTGTTGGCATAATGTCTTTGTCCTGTCTGCCAAACCTGCCTAAACAAATAGAACCTGTTGAGGACAGATTTCTTATTACCCTCTTTCATTGTCTTATGTCTGTCTTTTGTCCTCTCTCCTCCTCCTTTGCACAATATTTTCTCCCTCTGTCCTCCTCTGTCTGTCACGTGTCATCGCTCCGAAACTACAGGACGAGGAGAAGGTGGCCCCTCCGGTGTCAAAGAAGCCCGGTAAGGGACGACCAGCGCTGGGCCGCGAGAAGAGCGCCGACTCTTCATCCACCTCTTCTTCGGCCTCGGCAGAGAAGCAGAGACAGGAGGCCCGCAAGCGTCTGCTGGCTGCTAAGAAGGCTGCCTCGTTTCGCCAGAACTCCGCCACAGAGAGCGCAGACAGCATCGAAATCTACGTCCCCGAGGCCCAGACTCGCCTCTGAGAAAGACAGTGACAAAGGAGGACGTAGGGGTCGGATCAAAGGATAGATAAGTGTCACTGAAATACCTGGAAAAAGTAGAGGAGGACTTTCACAATGCAAATGAGCTACTCGGAATAAAGATGGATGGAGGTGGGAGGAGGAGAGCTCAAATTCCAAGGGGGTGGGGGTGTCAATTTGGGCATTTTTTGACACATTCATACAGTTATAGGCTGGTCCTGGTGGCATCAAACACTTAATTAACAAAACAGAGAAAGAGACATTGAACTCGTGGACGTGACAGACTATGAAGCAGGAGACTCGTCATTTGAGGCTGCTACTGAAAACCTCAGCTGATGAACTTTGTCATTTCTTGTTACTACTCTTGATATCATAAATTGTTAATGAAAATATTGTTATTATGACGATTATATCCTAAAGAATCTATATGAAGACTGTTTTAAACGTTCCTCTATCTTGGCTATAAGATCTATTAAGTGGACAGAAGACGAGCATTAACGCCCTTCTGTCTCTCATCGTCGCCCTCTCTTCCCAGATCCTTGGCCATCTTGTAGCTTTGCACAACACCGCCTTGTGGCCATCACTCACACTGCGCACACTACATCCACTGCACTTACACTCTACTCACACCTATGTATGTCTTCCTTGTATTTATTTGTTTACTTTATTCATCCTTTGTTTTGTAAAAAAATCCATAGATCAGAGTTATTATGAATATTTTGGTATGATGAAATTGAAAGGAGTCAGGTTTGAAGGGTATTTCTATAGTTCCCTAACAATTAACTTTCGTGTGTGTGTGTGTGTGTGTGTGTGTGTGTGTGTGTGTGTGTGTGTGTGTGTGTGTGTGTGTGTGTGTTCTTCAAAATGTTTTTATGTCAAAAAGATCTTAAACACTGGTGAGAATCTGTAAAGTTTAGTTTCTTAATGGTTTTGAATGAAAGCACATCCCTATATTAACAACCAAGTATGAGGATCTCAGTTTGAGTCAGAATGACAGTGGCCACAATATTACTGAATATAATTTTCTTTCTAGGTAACACAACCTTTTTAGTTTATTTTGCTTCTCTCTGTTCCATTAACTTCATGTTTGTGCTGTAACTGCATATACGTGAATATTTCAGTCTGTTTGAGGATTCTTTAAGTGCTTTTATTAACCTCACTTAGCATTCAGCTCATGCATCTCAAATGAATCTAGGGCTTTTATTGAAGTAATGCAGCAGGATGCAGGATAATACTGTTTGTGAGGACACACATTAATACATGTGTCTTGCTGTTATTTTTATACTATATTTCCAAAAGCATTTATGATTTATTTTGCTTCCATCACTCAACAAAATCAATCTTAGTTCTTTGTTACCATTATCGTTTTTCCCACCATTGAACATCGTCCAAAGTATCTGCACTTTTTTTTTATTCAAAGAAAAAGTATTTAATTAAAGCATTACATACATTAGTCATTGTGTATTCATCATTTATTAAATGCTGCTTGCTTTCTTTTTTCATGGAAGACTGCATAAGCCAAAGATGAATTCACTGTTTCAAATTCATCCCATGTATTTAAATGTCCTCAGCAGGGAGCTCAACAGTAACTGCTTACTGTGAAAATAGATGGAGTGGACTGTTGCCACAGCGCCACATGTATTACAGGTTTAACGTTTAGATATGCACGTGCCCAGAAGCTTCACCAGATCTGTATCAATAATGAGTGATTGCTTTGAAGCGTTCAAGGCCGGTGGGAGCTGAAAAGTTCAGAGATGTGACATTTTTAAATGGAACATGAGCACTGAGCAGAGTTAGTGTACTACTCTTAAAGCAGGCATCTGTTTACATTGCTGTCCCCTCCTCTGCTTGGAAACTTGTCTCTTTTTGAACCATTTCCCTTCTGACCTCTAGAGGGCAACAGTGGTTAATTTCAATTTGAGGTAACAGGATATTGTTTTATATCTGTACATTGAAATGGCCTGCCCTGTTTTCCATTAAGGAGTCGGACTGCGTGGATGTCACATATTAACAGAATAAGGAGGTCTGAATCAAGGCCATAGGATTTCACACTAGAAGTACACGTCCAACCATAAAGACAGCCCCAACAAGCCTTAGATCAACCACAGTTCTTCCCTGTCTTAACTCACATTTGATTTCTTCCAAATAGGCTAAGTAAGTAGTAAATATTAGTAAACAAATCCAAACCTCCCCCTCCTAATTAGTTATGTTAAACTGCTGCAGTGTCACTCCATTGCTTTGACTGTTGCGATTCCTCTTTCTCACCCACTGTGACTCAAAAATGCAGCCTGGGGCTTTTGAATTGGAAAAGCCCAATGACCACCATTCTTTCTCTATCTTGGCAAAGAGCTTTCTCTTGATGGCAGGTCTTTGTTTGCCTGTTGTGTTTGCCTGCTGGAGATGACTCTCAGCGAGGAAAACGGCTCAGGGGTGTCAATAGCCTGTTCCCTGGTTGCTGTCAATGCCCCCCACCCCCCGCTCCCATTTGACTGGGGTGGGTAGCATCGTTAGCACCTGAAGGTCTTTTGTGTGACTCAGTCGTTGGCTTGATTTGATTTCTGACTGCCAGGAAAAAGGTTGTGTGTTTCTGACAAGTTGTTTTCCCAAAATAAGCAAAGTGGAGGCTGTCTCTTTTATGTGTGAACAGGCTTATTGTCAGTATATTTCACTACGACTACTTTAATTTTAATTTCTTCTGTATATGCACCCACTCCCATGTTTAAGAATATACTTAATGCACTGCACAATTTCAAATCATATCATTTTCTAATTTTTTTTCTCCATTGACTGCAGATTGTTTTCCAGGCCTTTCAACCTTCCTCTCTCAAAACCTGAGGTCTGTGCCTGATTGGAGCGCAGATCAGACACAATTTGGCATCTAGGGAAGGAGGGCAGGAACACAGGGAAAGCTGTTCTATGACCTAACCATCACAAAATGAAAACAATTGCTGGAACTTGGAAGTGTAAAATGCCAAGACATGTCAGTGACATACTTCAAGAGAAAAAAAGAGAGAGGCTGATTTCATAGATTTTAACAAGGCTTCTCTCCAATACACACACATATCGCTGGGGACACACCTACGTCTGTTTCCTGGGTAGGGTTATCAATGATCCAAACTGCTGCACTGTGGGGGTTGGGGATTTTGCTGTAAAGCCATTGATTTGGGGGTGATAATGATCCCCCATATAGGTTTGATGGACTTGGCCTTTTAAAGTCAAAACTGTCATATTAAAAACATTTGCTCAAGCAGCAGTCTGTTTTGGTAAAGTGTAATTTTGAGAAGTCAACCAGTTTTTTCAACACTAGTTCTCAGCTCCACTCTTCAATGTGCCTCCTCCTTCAGCCATAGAAAACAGTAATTAAGTTGATGGATTATGTTACCGTCTATAAATGTGAAAGAAAGCAATACTCTAAATGTTAAACAAGAAGTGGAAAAATGTCATTTACAATGTGGCTGTGCCATCTCTTCTGTTACACTAGTGTACCTTTATTTGTTCCTCTAGAAATAGGTTTGACATCACTTTACACTTTGTATAAACTTAAGCAAACCTTAAAGATTGGTTTATGTATTTTGCCATTTTTTTCTACATTCCAGGACAGAGAAAAAGTCACTTCAGTATAGCCTACAGGAGACAGACAAAGAAGTTAATCCCAGGAAGAGAGTTTACCTCAGCTGGGATACCAGTGAATCCACTCCCATACAGTAGTCCAAAGGCCTGCTTGCAAAGAAAAAAACAAAACAAGCTCATTAGCATCTCTGCTTTGTTTCCACTGAGTCGGGCATAAAACTGGGAAACAGGTGAGGGGCACAACGTATGCTCTTACCACAAGAGATATGATGTAGCAAAAAGCGTCTGTAAAAATACTAGAACAAATATTTTATGAAGCAAGCACATATTTTAAAGAGTAGGATCTGTTCAGTATAATATTCTATAGGCTGTCTATAGTATGTCAGGGTTTGTGATGGGGGGATGGTTAGTATAAAAGAGTCCTACTGTTTGAGACAAAGTTGAGTGTGCGGGTGTGTTGTTCATAAAATGAGATTTACCTAGATTCTTGTCACTATACTCTGGTAACGTTTAAGATATATGTGCAATACTGAGTAAAAGGGTTCTTTGATATTAAGATGAAACTATTAATCTTGCATTTCTCCCCCTCCTGTGCTTCTTAAAGTTGTCTTCTGTAAATAAGAACAAAACCAGACTGAGAAATCTTCATCTTTTACAATGCTCTAGATTTATTTATACTATTTCAAGGTTGTTCAAATGTATAATGGAGAGACGTAATGTTCAATAAAATGCACACAGTACTTTCTCAAACAAGTTCATCATGGCTGTATTTGCTTACTGTTGTGTACAAGATGTTTGCTGACTATGAAGGAGAAGGGGTTTTTGTTCTTGCGTTTTAAGAGACACTGCTGCATATTGTTTGTTGTTTGTTTTTAAAATCTGCAAGATTTACATTTTAACTGCAAATCTGTGTTAGTCACATGCACATGTTTTGCTTTTATTCCTTCTTCCCCTCTCCAGCCACAGTGACAGAGGGTAGCTATATATGGACAATACATTTAAATGGTCACAACAGGTAGACTACACTTAAACTGTGGTGTCTTCCAGTAGCTTCATTTTTAAATCTGGACTCCCGCTCATTTGGCCTGGGGAATCTCCCAGAGACTTTGAGGATTCAAAGCATCCCACTTTTTTCATACTGGTATCACAAGCCTAGAGCCAATCAATCTGTAGAATCAGTGTTTAAATATCACTACAGAAACGAGTGAGTCCAAATATGGCAAATCATGTCATTAACGAGTCAAATGTGGTCACCAGTCGACGCTTCCGACGTTTATGATTTATGTAACAAGAACATTTTGCTCAATGTTACGTAAAGCCTTTCCACTCCGTGTGTAGCTGTTTCCCGCACACAGCAATAAACCTGACCACAGTGGCTACAAAGACTACCGCGCTGCTACATATAAACACACTCGTGTCGTTGTAACCGTGGGGTTTTAACCGTATCGAGAAAATAACAATGTTTCAATGACTGCACTATATTTTGAATGAAATGGTTCCCCCGTCAGTCACAATGAGACGGAGCCCGTCTCTGCTATCGAGCGGAGCGCGGTGATTGGCCGACGGCCACCGAGGAGGCGTAATAGAGAGCCGCGATTGGCCGACAGCTGTTGACGAGGCGGGATCATTTCAGCTGCGACTGTCAAGATTGGCAAAGAGCTGGCGCTGCTGCGTGCAGGTAAAAAAGGAACAAGCGACACAAAACAGAAAACATTTAATCTGGCAGAAAGCTAGGAGGAGTGCAATGGAAACGGACTGTCCGGTAAAGCCTTTTCGCACAGCAGAAGAACCCCAAAAGCGAGGTATTTAAGTCGGTGAAAAAAGCGCAACACCTTCGGCGTCTTGGAAGAAAGTGCCGTTGTGTCAACCATCGTTTGGCTCCCGGGCACGCTTTGTACAGAGCAACTTGGACAGCTGCGTGTTTTCAAGCAAGCCATCAACAAAGAATGAAAGCATTCAAACGAGGTGAGCGGCACTCACGTCGTGTTTTTTAATCACCGCCATGCACGTTTATCACCAACAAAGTGGTCTGCTTGCGAGCCCGCTGTGTCTTCGCTGTTGGTTTTGCCTGGTATGCGGGCTTTTTGTCGCGAGCAAATGCAGCGTGTGTTTGTGTTTAAATTTGGAGGGACAGCTAGCCAGCTAGTTATCTCTGGAGGCAGGCATGGTGTCCATCTGGCGGAGCGACATGCGGGAGGCTGTGCGTTCCTGCCTGCCTCCTTTGTGCGCTCCAGATGGCTAATTCACCGAATAGCTCCTCGGTTTGTGCTGGTTTGAATGTAACGTTTTGGCTTCAGTCGAGTGGCTTTTGAGTGCGTTTAATTTCACGTAGAGAATGACGTTATCACTTGGACAAAGCGAGCTGGTCTGAAAAGTTTGTGTTTGATGTGCAGTGGGCTGGTGTTACTAACGGTCATATTCAAAATCTGACCCCTGAGTGAGAGTAGTGTTAACTTTAGCTCACTGTTGAGCTTTAAAACTTTACCCCCAGCCCCCTTTGCCTTTTTTTCTTCTTAAAAAAATAAAAGAATACACTAAATAGTGGAACCAAATGAACATGGCACAGATTTAGCAGTTTGAATCTTGATAGAAGGAACGTTTTGTAAACAAAAAGTTGGCCACTTTGACAGCCTGTGCGATGTTACATGTGGCTGTTATACTGCACTGAACTAACATCTGTCTAAAATCTGCCTTGGCTGTTTTATCGGGTAAATCAGTCCCTCGCTGAATGAATGCAGATACTTTATGACAAATATTTAAATGTCAATCCAATGAGCCAGTGGAGTTGAGAGGGAATGCAGCTTTGTTGTGGCCCACATCATTTCTCTTCCAGAGATCCTTACACAGAGAAGTAAGGATAACCTGAGCGTGGCTGTCAGACTGTTTAATAATAAATGGGAGATTTTGTGGATTCACGCATGTATATCCACATCCAGACAGGCCTAATTGGACTTAAGTCAATGGCTTTAACCTTGAATTTGTTGAAACTTTTAACACCATTCTCTGAATAGCTGGGTGGTGTGACTGAAATCAAAATAGTGATTATTAAAAGGAACATTTTAGGTACATGTTTGAAAAATCACAAAGCGAAGTGATTTTTGGACTAGAACTGTTGACAAATGAAAGCTTCAGTCAATCTTTTTGTTTTTTTCTCAGTTTGCAAACGATCATTAATTGGGACAACAACAATTTTGTCAAATGATAAATCACGACAAACATGATAAGGTCCCACTAATGACTGGGAAAACAAAAATACCCAGCCCCAGTCTAACATAATAAATTTAGGAGCTGGTGGAATTTAGCCCATTTACAGGAATGGAGGGGGGTGCACTGAATTAAAAATTAGCATTTGTATGTTTTTAGTTTTCTTTCCCCCCATTTTTCTAACTTGGTCTTGTACATCCCTCATTGTAGAGGAATGCAGATTTGTCAACTGCTCTAGCAGTCTTGAGTCGAACTGGCATGAGGTGAAAACAGCCTCCTTTGCATGGTCAATAGATTCCTGGGCCAGTGGCTACTGTGATGTTGATATGCACACAATCTCCTTTGTGAAGACAGGCGCTGCCCTGGGGGTCAGGTTTCACCCAGCCCCACAGAAAGACATTTACTGCATTCTGTGGCCCACCCCTGGGATCAGGCATGCTCCATTTTGAGGGGAGATTCCCTCCAGTGGCCAACCACGGATAGGAAAGAAACATACAACAAAGTTCAGACCACAAAGCCACTGTTTAAAGATGTTCAGCCCACAAAGCATTTGCGTACCTCACTTTAAACTGGTTTGGAAGTGGAGGTACAAAGTAATTGATGATGTTTGTGCAATTATTTACAAATGCTAGATCACTTGATACAAATTATTTATTTCTCCCACTAGTACATCCTCACATGGCTCCTACTACTGTGAAATATTTTAGATTTATTTTGTGCATGAAAGTGGATCGCACCAATCTTTTTCTGTAGAAGCTCAGGTGAGCATATAGCCAGTCATAAACAGTTATCTTCTCTCATCTCCACGCTTAACATATGGCAGAATAATGACACACACTTCATATCAAATGACCAAAACATTTGATGTAAACAGGTTTTTAAAAGGCACGGTCAAAGCTGTAGCAGTGAGCGTGACTGACACCTCTCCCTCCTCTCCTTCAGCTCTGGAAGAGGAGCACCGCCCGGAGCAGGAGCACTCTTCGGCTGTGTCGGACAGCGATGACGGCTCTCCGCTCGACCTGTCAGGAAGAGGGCTCTTTGGGAAGCGTCGTCGCCGCGGCAACCTGCCCAAGGAGGCGGTGCAGATTCTGCGGAGCTGGCTGTACGAGCACCGCTTCAACGCCTACCCGTCAGAGCAGGAGAAACTCAGTCTGTCAGGCCAGACCAACCTCTCTGTGCTGCAGGTGAGGAGCCAGTTTTCATTAATTAATTTATTTATGTTTTTCCAGAAGTGCTCGGTACTTGCTGCAGGAAATGATGCTTGTGGTATATGCTGTTTCTGCATTCTGGTGAAAGGTTTATTTATTTCAGTTCTCAACTAGGAATGATTCTACATAATAAACGTTCATTTTTTTATAGTGGATAATGCCCATAAACACTATTTTTTTTCACAAGTTTGACTGTACTTAAATGCTTTGTCACTGGTTTGTTGATCCACAAGTGAAGGCAAAACATTAATCAGATGGTATCACCACACTGTACTGTTTAGAAGGACATTTATTCCAGCCTTCCCTTTTCACTTCATTGCATCAGTAGTAGACATTTCCTCTTTCCCTCTCAACACACAGGCCTGCACAAACAGGCAGGCTGCATTAGATAAGGCATTGCAGATCAGCATGAGGCAGCAGCAGAGTTTCTTGTTATGTAGTCAGTTCACTGGAATGCTTTTGGCTGCCTTCTCTGTGGCTCAGCATATTTGAGCTCAGCCCTTCATTATTGCCAGCTTTCTGAGGGCTCTCATCTCTGTCTGTCTTCAGTCTCTTTCTTCCTCATGTGGGAGGCTGTACCACTAGAGGGGGTGCATAAGGCCTCATGCACAAATGTAGATGAAGAAAAGTGTGTAGGTGGTTATTTAAATCACAGGCCTCAGATCATTTTTAGTCCTTGAATGTGTTGCAAGGGTTGAGTTTTGGATCCGGCTAATTGACGGCTTCTGAGGCTGTCAGGTCAGAAATGAAACTTTCATCAAATTTTGCAGTTATTTTTAAGGGTGGCCCTGAGAGGAAGATGGGAAAGTGCATCTTTAAGTGTTCTGACTTTTTCTTTTAAATTATTCTTTTAAGTGAAACATTCATGTAACTAGTTATTATCAGTTCTTTTCATGCCAGAAATTCCCCCTCTTTTACCAGATATGTAACTGGTTCATCAATGCACGTCGGCGCCTCCTCCCTGACCTCCTTCGTAAAGATGGAAAAGACCCCACCAAGTTCACCATCTCCCGCAAGGTTGGTGGTAAAAGTGAAGGCCACTCGTCTAACGGAGGGGGAGCCAGTTCTCCAGAGAGAAACTCTTCCCCCGGCTCGTCTCAGCAGCGCCCATCTGTGATCCGCTCTGCCCCCACGTTGGACCTCAGTCTTCTTGGGAACACAGCGACAGCTATTCTGACAGGGGCGGGCTACCCAGGCAAGGAGGGATCAGTCCAGGCGCTGATGAAGCTGGATACACAAACTTTGCTGAGGGAAGCAGAGGAACAAGGGGCTAATACAGCTTGCCTCACCAGCACAGCAATGGCGCCTAGTCCCACCAGCGGCCTCTTCAACACGCCTCCCCCGACTCCTCCCGAGCTCTTCCCCACCCAGGATTTCAGTGATTTGAGGCTCCTTGTCGATGCAGCGCTGCAGAGGGCAGCAGAGCAGGAGAACCTGAAGAGACTGCAGGAGAGCCAGAACAAACCAACAGAGGCTGTAAAGACTGAACAAGAGCTGGCACAGTGCAGTGCTTACAGCAGTGACATGGGCCCGACACCGCCTCCAGAAGACGGTCAACAAGTCATGGATGCCTCCAGGGTGCAGAGTCTGATGGAGAAGGCTATGGCAGTTCCAGTGTCAGCTGTAACTTCAGTGTCAGCTCCAGTGCCTCAGTCCTCTGCAGCCTCTGTACTAGTACCAGCTCCCGTCTTGATCTCGGCCCCGAGGCTATCTCCTCTCCCGACGAATAAAGTCATCTGGAGCCCCTTGGAGAAGGACACAGCCGGAGCCTCCAGCCCTAACCAGCCGCAGCTCATCCCAGCCCATCTGCCAACCTTAGTGCCACTGTCAGCTGCAGTCTTCGGACAGCCGAATTCTCAGAAACCAGCTGCTGCTCCAGCCGTCGCCCCAGCTTCATCATCAGCTCCAGCCTCAAGCTCAGTTCCAGCTCCACTGCCCACCACTTGCCCCATAAGTGCAGCAGCACCAGCTACAAGGCCAGTCTCTGTGCCATCACCAGTCCTTCTCCCAGCTACAAGTCCCGCCTCTGTCACTGCTTCAAGCCAGGCTTCACCCCCAACTATAGCGCTTGTTCCAGCCGCTCCCTCTTCAGCCATCGCCTCCCTCACATCCCCCAGGGGAGTCCCGCTCTACCTGCCATTCCACAAATCCCCTTTAATCCCCGTCACAATTCCATGTCCATCACCTGTTTCGACCCCAGTATCGTCTCCAGCCCCCGTTCCCTCCCCAGTCTCCGCCTCTGGCCAAGCTTCAATCCCTGTCCCAGCTTCAGCCCCAACATCCTCCTCTACTCCAACCATGACGCCTCTTGCAGGCCTCGCCTCCCACCTCACTCCTCCTCCTCCTCTTCAGCCCTCCTCCCCAAGCAACACCAACAGCATTAGTAGTATTAGTAGTAGTGGTGGTACCCAGAGGAATTCAGCAGTGGTGCCCAGTGTTTGGAGCATGGTCCACACTGACACCAGGCAACCCAGCTCTCTTCAAGTGGTAAAGGCACCCATCACCACAGTGTGGGGCCCACAGCATAGCCTGCACACGGTGAGTGAAACTGTTAACTAGGCGCTGGAACTTAGCACCTTTTTTATATGTATATCTGAGGAGGAGAGAGGCCAGACATTCCCTTAGGCTGAACAACACTGTATATAGAAGAATGTATCTTCATCACCAGTCCTTTTCAACATAAAAGCCTGTGCTTGCAGAATACACGGCAATGAATTAAGATGTGTAAACTGGGACAAAATGAAGTAATGGACGTGAGGTGTCTTAGAGACGTGCTGTTTCGAGCAACTTTTTATTGTTTAATATGCTGTTCTTGATGGACGCTGTTGCTCGTGGCGCCTTTTCTCAAAGTGAACGTTCTTCGGTGCAGAGTAAATGTATTGTGCAAAGTTTTTGATGCCAATTTCAAAACCCCTTTCCACGTTACAGTTTATGAACGGAGGAGGAAAATATCCCACAATTGTACAAAATTTGAAACAGTGTAATTATCAGCACCAGCAGTTAGCCTCTTCAGTAGCAGTACTGGACTTTGAATGTACAAAAGGCACTGACATTAGTGGCTAGGCTGCCTATCATCCATTCCCCTCCTGCATAGAGAGGAGGACATTGGTGTTTTTTTCTATGTACAACAACAATTATAGTCCTCTATAGTTGTGCAATTCAGATGGTTTTTTAAAAAAATACTCCACTACATTTTCCTGTTTTTCCCTTTTTTCTTTTCCTTTTTTTTTGTGTGTGGTGGCAATGAGCAGAGGGGAAATTGATTGTACTGCAGCGAGCCTGACTGAATGACTCGCCTCAATGTGTCTGTCTCCGTCACACACACCCCCCCTCTCCTCGTCTCCCTATCTTCCTGTCTTTTTATAGCTGAGGGGATTCATCGGCCCTCACGAACTTCCATCTCAACAGCTCACCACAT
The DNA here is from genome assembly GCA_033238685.1 of Lates japonicus. Taxonomy (NCBI): domain Eukaryota; kingdom Metazoa; phylum Chordata; class Actinopteri; family Centropomidae; genus Lates; species Lates japonicus. Next base: position 194,779 of record BRZM01000074.1, on the reverse strand, counting down.
GCACTCGAGCCCCACATCTTTCTTTCTTTGTCATTTCCAATCTAAACACGCATTCAGACAAATGAGCAGTATTTTCTGTATTTGTTGGAAACATATCTGTTACATGTGTGTGTGTGACCTTGCTCAGTTATGTACAGTTTGCAGGGACTGTTGATGAGGGGGGGCTGTGAGTAGCGGATGAAGGAGAGAAGGTCACTTTGGATCTGTTACAGAAATCAATTTCAGTGGAGAGGTGAGCAGCTTGGTGATCTAATGACATCAAGCTCTTACAGCTCCTGAAATGAAACGTTACACTTGCTGTGAGACGCAGCACCTTTTATTTTTCCCCTCTTATTTGGAGGATAGATAAACTCCACAGATTTCCTTGTCGACTTGGGGCTGTAGGATTGGGTCACTGTATTTCAAACCGGAATGTCTTAATACTGGTAAAGCAAATGTAGCCGATGTACTGAAGTAGCTGATATGATTTGCTTCTTGTTCCAGAAAGGTACAACAGCATAAAAATGTACTTTTCTCCGTCATCAGTGCTTTCCACTTGTGTTTAAAAATGGGTTCTGTAGAGTTTGTAATCATTCATAAGCTGTAGTTTCTATGAAACTGTCTTAGCATAAACCACAATATATGGCTGACTGCCAACTGGACATCTATTAACAGTAGCAAATGTCAGGTTCCCATGTAAATAATACTGTAGCAGGATTATCATGATTACCAGTGTCACTGAGCCTTGGCTTGGTTCAGACAGTTTCATATTTGCATGTGCAAGAACTTAACATTTAATGTTAGGTCAAAATACTGCTGAGCACTGACCCCAACACTCGCAAAGCAGCAAATCTCCATTTTATTGTTCATGGCAGATATGGAAACTCTAATTCCCCCTCCTGTATTTCCTCCTCTGTTTTGTTTTGTTTGTCTTCTCACTGCCAGCTGTGTTCTGTACATGTCAGTGGAGTTCTTTGGGTTTTTTAGTTACAGGTACTCACTAGACTGATGTGCATTTATACCTCAATTTACACAAGTCATGTCAGGTTTGGGTCATATGAGTAATGTTGTTAATACTTATTACTTTAATACTTAGAATCATTACTATTTTTATTCATACTACATCATGCCACTGTGACGACACCTTATCAGTTGTGATACTGGAAATGGCTGGCTAAAGATTAGGCAGGCCGGTTTTATATAGTAAGGTTTATACTGGGTTTTAGATGCAAAGCAATGTTCCGATCGGAGACGACAATGTATTGATGCATGTAAATATTTTCAAGGTCATGCTTTTTTTGTTTTTGTATGTATTGGCATGAACTTAATCTCAAACTGTGTAGTTTCTTTACAGCCAAATGCATTCAGAAATGTTTTTTCAAGTTCATGTTGTGAATCATGACTGACCGTTGGCAGTATGACTGGCTGCTGTGCCTTAAACCTACGACTGAGGGACACTGTCCCTTTTTTTTATATATATATAAAAACCTCTCAATAGTCGTGCAATATATGCCTTAAACTTTAAATGTGTGTTTTGTATAAACATTTCAAAGAATAAAAGTTCGGTTTTTCATAAATGCTACTGTTTTTCGGTCTTTTGTTGCATATAAAAGTTAAAAGTTAACGTTAGATTTATTTTGAGAGAATAATCAAACAATAGTTGATTCAGTTACCTCAACAGGCATTTCATGGAAGGGTGTCACAGTAGGGTGCATGGCTTAATACTTTAAAACAGTTACCATCAATATTAGTAACACCTGTGCCTTTTCAGTGTTTGAATCTGATGACAGTTGTTGGGTTGCTCGGTGTGATTAAACCACATCCACACAGACTGGATGAAGCAAATTACCCAAGTTTTTGAATGTTAAACTCTAAATTAACATTATTTTTGTTTTTCCAAACTTTAACATGATTGTTGTTGAATGAATATTTAATGTTATAGAAAAATGCCAACAAATTGAAACCAGGTTTTCAGGGATTTTAAAGATTGAAGCCAAGTAGAAAAACTTATGTTTTGCTTTAAATGATCAAGTACTCTCATGGTGAAATGTATCTGATGTTGAAAAATTTAAAAGTTTGAAAAGTTGGTTTTGCTAGACACAGAACATTTCATTTACTTAATGGACCTTGCTGATCTTATTGCAGGTTTTAGCCCATTTACCACAAATTGTGCACACATTACTCCAAAACATTTAGTTTTTATTGTTCTTTCAAATTCATAAAAAAACAAGTGTTAATCCTTCATACAGGCCTATGGTTCAGTTCATGTCAGTGAAATATTGTAGGAAACTTGCTGTAATGAATATTTGTGTATTTATTTAGTTAGCATTTCTGAAAAATCCAAGGCGGGTGCATTTGGACTCTGGAGTTCAGGTTTTGAGCAGAAATGTGAAGTGCAGCGTACAGCTTTGTTGGACAAAGGGCTAAAACTTCTAAATGTACTGATTTTGTTTTAAATCAATGAATTAAATAGGATACACTTTGTTTGACAGGATATTTCAGAGCTCTGGCACAGACATACAATGATACAATTATGTGAAAACACTCCAAACACACACACTCTACACTCTTTGCGGTCGACGGCATTAATAAATTTACTTTATTTGCCTGAGGAGTTACAAAACTGAATTCCTTCAACAACACAGACATACCTGATCCTTCAACAAATACACACAACCAGCTGATGGGAGGAAGATATGAGTTTAGACTAAAATTTCTAGTAACCATTTCATCAAGTGGAAGTACTCACCACTTTTGATTGTCGAAAAGTAATAAACATAAACATAATGACCAATTCTTTCTCCTTTTCCAACATACATGGACACAAATATTACAGAGAAGGAGACTTGCAGTGCCTGTGCAGGTGTGGTAGCTAATTGGCAGGAAGAGGTAAACATGGCTGGTACTGTAATGTAGCACTGAATCTGACAGTCCAAACACACTCCCCCCCCCCGCATACACATACTGGTGTTAAATGCATCTCAACAGTGCAACCAGATTCTCTACAAAGGTCAGAACAACTGCAGTTCAAGTGGATGAAGCTGCAGGAGACTTGTAGCTATGAGATGCGGATGCTGTGATACATCTCTCTTCATGAATATAAACCTTCAGTGATGATACAAACTGAAAAGTAGCGTATTGCAGAATATTTGAATCCCATGATTCTACCTTTGATAAACGTGTAGATCTAAATAAATGCAACACAAGTTGCTTCTGTCCTTTTTTAAGACATTGTTATAGAGTATTCCCTACATGGATTCCTATTCAATTTCTCTCAAACCTACAAGGTCCACAAAGGTAGGAACTAGGGATTGATTTGTGGTGTGTTATGTGTGCGGGGGGCCCTGAGGCAGTTGTATCCTCCCTCTACTCATCATCCTTGTCTTTGGCGCCGTGTTTGAGGATGCGGGTGAACTCCGCGTAGTTAAAGTTTCCCTTCTTGTCTATGGGTGCCTCACGGAACAGCTCGTCCACCTCCTCATCTGTGAAGCGATCGCCCATGGTGGTCAGCAGCTCTCTCAGGTGGTCCTCATGGATCACACCTATGGATGCAAATAACCTCAGTGAAGTCGAAGATAAAAGTTGCCAAACGCTGGCAGCAACCAGGATTGTATTGACTCACCAGATCCCTCCTCATCGAAGCAGGCAAAGGCGTTGCGGATGACATCCTCAGGGTCCGTTCCGTTGAGCCTCTCTCCAAACATGGTGAGGAACATGGTGAAGTTGATGGGTCCTGGTGCTTCGCTCATCATCCCCTCCAGGTATTCGTCAGAGGGGTTCTTACCTGAGGACGAACAACACTGCTACACGTATCTACTTTTTCTTGGACCATGCAATACCAAATCTTTCAAACCTATCAAATACTTGCAGATCTACGCTTTGCAGACATAAAAACGAAATGTGACAACAAAGCTTTTTTTACCCAGAGAGGCCAGCATGTCGTGCAGATCCTCCTTGTCGATGAAACCGTCTCTGTTTTGGTCGATCATGTTGAACGCCTCTTTAAACTCCTGGATCTGAGACTGGTCAAACATGGCAAACACGTTGGAGGTGGCCCTCTGAGGGCGCTTCTTGGTGGTCTTTCCCTTGGCGCGTTTGCTCGACATGGTGGCGGCTGGATCTGGGCCTGTGCCATTTAAAAGGCATGATTCATAGGTTAGATCACATTGTGTGCTAACGCTGAACCACCAAAGATTGCGTGTCTTGTGTATATTCCCTGCTAACACAGCTTGACATGAAAACTAGTGTCAGCATCCAAATTGAAAAGAGGAGTGTAATTTGATGTATATTTTGCATTACAGAGCTAAAAGCTGGAGCACTGCATCATCATAGCACTTTTTATATTTCCTCTTTTGTTTGCCCCAAGCAGGAGAATCTTCTCTCTCTCTCGCTTCCCCTAGAGAGAGACTCACATTCTCCCTAAATGTCGGGTACAGTGATGGGTGTGAAAACGACATGTCTCCACAGTACACACCGCAGCCAACTTCAGATCCTTCCAGAATTAGACCTGTCACTCATGTTCGGGTCTGTGAGGATTTATCATGTGCCTGTGTGTGTGTTTGATTGTGTTATACCCAGTGGGCAGCAGCAGCAGACAGGGGGACAGGTTGGACAGGCAAGAGAGAGCAGGTAATTGTGGCTGATGAGTCACATGCAAGTATGACATCATGCCCTGAGCGAGTGATGTGAATACTGTAGGTGGTACCAGCTCACAATTAGATCAATACTCAGGTGAACTGCAACAAGGCTGCTCTCCTGTTTATCAGGTGTTTTTTTTTTGTTTGTTTGTTTTTTTAAGTTTTGTGAGGCAGATGTATATGTACATAATCTTTTTTGTCATAATTAGACCTCAGGGGAATATAATGTTTACACTGCAAACAAAAATGCACTACCCTTATAGTCCTACATACTGGGAAGCTGAGATGAGTATGTCAAGTCACTTCCTCTCATACATTAGCATTTTAAGACCATACCAACTGAAATGGACTCAAATAAGTACAGACATTCATTTCAGTAAATTAAAAATGAAGAGTGTTAATCAACAGGGGGCTGAGTTGATTAAAAAGTGATGGTCTGCTAGTATATTTTCCCATCAAGCTGTTCCAGGTACATTTGACGACTTTTGAATATAACTATATTGAAATATATGCTCTTACTTCCTCATCGCTTAAATCTGTCAATAAGCGACCAAAATTGCTATATCATACAGTTCTGTGTCTGTGATTACACTGTATATTTACCACTTATTAAAGAAGTACACTGGTTTTCTAATGCTGAAAAAATACAGTACAAGTATATATATATAGATATAGATATTATATGCAATATATTTTTCTGTTTAGTAACAAAATTTGAGTACATCTCTGCATTATGGTGCCTGATTTTACAGCCTTTTTATTTCAAAGTACATTACAAAAATGGCTACATAGAGGTATACTCCAACAATTTTATAAATAGCTCTTTGCTGTCCTATATTCACCAGATCTATGTCTCCCAGGGCCAGTGTCTGTGTGACACTGTCTGTCATCACATTTAATGGGACAGAGTAGTCCTGAATTTCAGCGTCTGCTCTCTGTATGGTTCACAAAGGCCTAACAGAGACGCTGGCGAGGGCAAAGTTAATGCGGGTTTGCCTATCTGCTTGGTCCTTTATCTCTATGTGTCCAGCATAAAGTTTCTTCCTGTGATCTCTATACAAATGAAGCAGCATTCTACTTTTATGGTCAGTGCAAAACAGTATAACCAGACTAGGTTCAGTCCAGAGTTTATGATCTTAATGAATAATCCCAAAAATGGATGAAAGTTTGGGTTCTCAGTATAAAGGTTACAGGAAGGGAATTCATGTACCATGTCTTAATTATTTGGGTGTCAAATGAGGCATGTCACTAATTCACTACTTGCAGCAAGTACTACACACACAGAATTTGCCAGCAGTGTTTTCTCTCCTTCCTTTCCCTCACTACAGACACATGTTGGATCTGTCTTTCCTTGCATTCGACTACTGTTTGGCTGCCTCCGTCCCTTAATATGCCAGAAAAATGAAGAAATCTGGAAGGTGTGTGCTGCTGGCTCCCAGCCTTTCCATTCTCCTCCTCACACCCTTTCAAGGAAGTTGGGAACAAAACAAGCGTCTAGCTCCAGTTTAAGGTTTCAGGAACGGAGGAATTCCTCAATCTGATTAGGGCTTCTCTCTCCCACCTAGACGGCAAAGTCCTCTCACAATATACCACATTTTCATTATGCGCCCACTTGCAGCAATTTATCCTGCAATTGTTTGGAGTGTCAGAGAATGTGTTCAGAGTCCAATCTGAGATGCTGGAATTCAGTTATCTCTATTACGCATTCTTGTTTGGCTCCAGCGATACAGTAGGGTACTGTCTCCTGAGAGGGGCTGATGGGTGTTTAACTCCACATCAATAGTTCTGTTTTAAGCAATCAATCAGGTAGATTTCTAAAAGATTCTTGGACTAGCGTGATTATTTCACAACTTTGATTTTTCAACGTGTAAGAAAAGAAAATCTGATTCCTGGCTGCAGCAACAGCTGAAATCATCTACATTCTGCACAGAGTGAATCAACAATGATTCACGAAGAGGCAAAGAACAACTATTTTTGATCTCAGCAACGTAAGAATTTGGCTGACGTGCCTCAGCTTGGCTTGTACTGACAATTGTGCTTGTTCTCTGACCACCACAGTTCCTCTGTGTGTGTCTCCTTCTTATCCCTTTGGAATGACAAAGCTCCTCTGTTCCTCTGTCCAGCAAGAACACACACACACGCATATTTGGTATCACCAAACAGTCAGACTGTCATCCCTCGCCCTCTCCTCAGGTCATGTAGGTCACCACTACTGAAGTGAAGACTAAAAAGGCCCACGGTTCAGGAATTCCAAACACAAACAGAGAGTGAAGTGGAAGTTAAGCTCTCATCGCCTATAAAAAGACATCAGAGGTGTGTATGGGTGTGTGTGTCTGTGTGTGTTTAAGAGAATGTGAGTGAGCCAGATCAAAATGGGTCAGCTGCATTCAGAAATTCCTCTGCCTAATGTGGCATAGTGATGAGATGGAAGTAAACACACGAGCATACAGTGTGTCTATACTGTCTATGCAAACATATACACAGGTCTAAGGTACATGTCCTGTACAGGTCTCTCTTCACCTTGATCAACAGATGAAAAAGCTCCATTGTAACTTATCTGGTAGCATTAATCAAAGATCCACTTCAGAGGCTCTCTGTAATTCTATCCTCCTCTTCGGTCTCAGCACTGACAGTTGAGCATTGTACCCCTGAGCTCAGAGAATCTACACTTCAGCCTTCTTAAAACACATCAAATACAAGCTTTTAAAATGTATTTACGCAATCGAGTGGTAAAGACAGCTTTCTCTCTTACCTTGGCTTCAGATAGAAGTATCTGGGAGTCCTTCAAACTCCTTTTGTCTGGGTCCGACACAGCAGTGGGAAGGGAAGCAGGCAATCCAAATGAAAAGTTTGTTTAAAGAATCAGACTCCCGGTGGGTCCCTCCCCTTTCTGCCCCAACCAATGGAGAGGCCTGCCCGTCCCGTACAAAGACATCCCAGGCCAGGCCATTTCTCCATACAAGGCAAAAGAATGCACAGGCTGCAGTCTGCTACTGCCACAGACGCTGCTCGGGATGTTTGGGAAAAAGGCAGAAATGACAGGAACTACGATAAGGCTGCCTTATTTAGAGAAAAGGGCCCTAAACAATTCAGAGGAGGCTCTGTATGGTGGAGTGTGGAAACACGAGGGAGAGAGTTGTGAGCAAATGCAGAGCAGTTTTTGAAAGGCAGTGTTTCTGTTGTAAGTGTATGGGTTTCCTTAAATAGGCAGTCTGGCTGGCCATCACTGAGGCCTGAACGTGCAGGGAACACCTTCAATTATGTCATGGAAGCATCTGTTTTGTGGTTGCTCACACTTTTTCACATTATGATTTATTAAAAAACTGTTTATTATTATGGCTGCTTACTCTGACTTTAAGTGTTTTCTCTGTAAAGATATTCACAGGGTATTCAATACCTACTTTCTTGACAAAATATATCATCTCCTTAATTGGGCATTGCATATTGTTACTGTATCTAATGGGTATTGGTTTGAGTAACTTTAAAACAACCATATCCCTTTTTGTGCTTGTCAATTATAAGGGTAAAATATATAAAATATATCAGTGTGTCTGATATATTTGATGTATTATACCCAATGACCATTTAGTATACTCAGCGCTGCTGTAATGATGTAATGATATGCCTAGCCTTCTGCATATTTAAGATTTCATTTACAGATTATTACATTTACTACATATCTCCGTGTTTCATCTGTTATTCCTTACACTGATTGTGGATAATATCTAAAAATGTATTTATTTTATCTTCAGAATAGTGCATCATCTGTTTTTAGCTGTTTGAGAAATGAAGTATAGTCATATTTTTAGTAAATATTCATAGTAAGAATAGGAGACTCTGTCTTTGACTGGGATTAAATTATGGAAAAATAGATACAAAGCATGAATGGACGCATTCAAGCGAAAAAAGGAGGCGTCTCTGTTTCATGAGTATCTGTGCAGGTGCAGTGATGCCCTCCACTGGGCCAAACTAGTTATCATTTCTGAAACACTGAAAACCCTTCAATGAATGATGATGAGGATAAAAATAATGTGGGAGGGCTACGAAACTCTTCTGTTCGATTGAGCACATGTGACATTTTGAGGCACACGTACTCTATCTACTTCTTGCAGTTCATCATATGCTCAAACAGAAAAAGTCTCATAGTGGTTAGTTACTGAAGTTAAAAGAGTAGTCTTACCATAGTTATCTCCCCATGTATATATTTTCAGCCCTGTGAAGGTCCTGGGTCAAACTCTGTACTAACTCCTGTAACAAGAATTCCTCCAAATATAAGGAGAATTGTGGGTCTTAGTTAAGTGAAGTTAAATGCAGTGAAACTTCAGCACAATAGCAGTCTTATGAACCCTCTTCATGTGGCAGATATTTATATAGACAATACCATGTATTTTCTGTTGACCAATATTATGTCTATATATGTCTACCTCTATAGTATTGTATTACTTCAGTAGCGCCTGTACATGATCCAAGTCACCTGCTAAAGTTAGAGATAATTTTTGCCAGGTTTGACACCTGTGGATTCACTTGATGATGACCTTCAACCCAGAGAGTGAATTTACCCTAGTGATATTTGAATCAGGTTAGAGCAGAGAAGGAGCACCTCAATCACTGTTGTCTGTGTCTGCTGTTGCTGATGCAGATGGTGGTGTGTCAGACTGCTGGCAACCTCCAACCTTCAATAACTGACCATATATTTCACTACCCTTTAGAATATAACTTCACTTGATTCTAACAGGACACATTAAATGTAAAAGTAAATAAAGATATTAATGTCCCTGTGTTAAATAATCTCTGTAACAATATGTTGAATCAGCTTATCTGGATGTGATAAACACACTTGTTCAAAAGTTGAATTGTTTTCTTGTTTGTATAAGAGACTCGGGGTTAAACATTACACATCCTTGTAAGAGGTTTTGTAACCGATTTGTTTTAGTTTAACTGAGAGGCTCTTTTCTTTTTTCAATCAAGAACCAAAATCTATGTTTGCCAGTAAGTCGCAATAATTTAATCATCTTTTTTAACTGGTTAAGTATTGTTATCTGTTTGTTTTGTTATTTTACACTGCATTGACAAATTAAACATTTTAAAGAAAGTATCTTTCCACACTTTGTTTACAAATTAAACTCCGAGGCGGGTCAATTTTGTTTTCCAGTTTGTTCATTGGCTGCTGGAATGATTGACTTGTGTCTTGCGCGCGCGCAGTATACTAGGAAGCGTCCGGGATGGCAGTTGTTTTCTCAATCTGAAAATCATCCTGAAAGGTAAGCTGCTCTCCCCACTTTCTCATCACCAACGCAGGAAGAATAAACAATACATTTCGCAGTCGTGGAACTTAACAAGTAGTCAGAGTTACTGGGCTTATGTATATTTATTAGATTATTTTTACTCGCTGTAACTTAACGCATCGTTTCCAAACAAGTCGCAAAGATGTTTGAACACCGAATTCCCTGTCAAACAAAGCGCATTGTTTAATGAAGTTATGAACAGTGAATGTAGCTCCTGTTTTATAAAAGGTTATCTGTATAGTGTTGGTGGTTTTAGTGGCGGTAGAATAAACGTGTTTCTTTGCTAGGTAAAGTTAAAAGTGATGGTTTCAATGACTAACACTGGATTGCGCCATACAGCGAACAATGTGAGTAATATCGTTGCGGAAGTTATTAGAGTTGGAGGTGTATCTCTTATCTGCATGCAGTACATGCCTACAGGTAATACACTACCCATAGGTAATGTAAACTGACCAAAACTATATTCAAAATTTCTTTCACTTTTGAAAACATCCAGTGGGAGACTGCTGTCGTTCATTCAAATCTTTACAAGACCCTTACTAAATGAGGTCTCCTACAGCCTGAGGGACCGTCTTTCTCAGTGCTGTCTGAGTCAGTTATTGTGATAGACATTATGTAATCATAAAATCTCTGTCATAGACTGTTCTTTTTTGCAACAGTGGTCAAGAGAAGATGACAGATACACAGAATATATTGCATTAGAGTGAGGTAACCTCTGTGCTGGTGTCTCCTTTGGGGCAAAGGTCAGTAAAAGCCAAGACATCCCTCCCCACACACTTGGCCAGCTCTGAACATTGGGACACTGGTGTACACAGTGCACATTAGGCTTAGATTGTGAATGACTGATGAACTCTAGGCTGTCAACTAGTGATGAAACCAAATTCATTACTCGACTGACAGAAAATCGATCGGCAACTATTTTAATTCTTGAGTAAGCATGAATGGATTTAGTCAATCGTTTGTCAAAATTGTGTTACTTATTCATTGAGAATTTTACATCATTTTAAACCAGATCAAACGAGATGTGACATTGGTCTTTCAGAGCTTGAGATGATAATTTTTTACTATTTTTTATTCTTCATAGACAAAAAAAACTTTCTTAATTAATCAAAAATTTTATATATAGATTAATACATAATGAAAAAAAAAGTCAGTTGCAGCCATAGAGTCGACATCATCAGTTGGAATTCCTCTAGAAGTGAACTGAAAGGTTTAGCTTGGCATTATGCCAGTTTACAATGTTGGGACAAGTATAGGAATGTGTTTAAGATCTGACATTTGATCCATGTACATTAGTATTACCCCTCCCATCTTTAGCCGCTGTCATCCCTCTACTGCTTCACATTTTCACTTCCATTGTCTACTCTAAGCCTTTGTTCTTCCCGCTTTCTAAATATAGCTGACATGGCAGTTTCAGTAATGTATCACTCTAAATCATATACAATTAGTGAAGGGTTTCTAGCTACACACTCATACTTTACATACACTCTTGGATCAGTTACATAATAGACCAGAGTGGAGTTTTGTTTTTATTGCTTAGCAATGGCTGATTAGCCACATTGTTTTCCCACCTAGGCCTACCTTTTTGTCATGTCCTCTTCTATAGGCAGCAGAGGCAGTGATATCCATCAGAATTTGCAAGTTATTTGCCTGAGTTCCTCCCAAGTCGACCAGGCCTATGAAGGATTTTCCAGTGTTGGCAGGGCATGACTGCTGGAGAGTCCCCATCATCTTTAATGGCCCAGAGAGCTGTGGTCAAGCCCAGAAAGAGTGTGGCTGATGAGTTTGTGTGTGTGCGTTTTCATGCCAAACATGTTTGAATAGCCTGTCCAAGCCTTTCAGAAACTGCTGGTCTGGCTGTCATGTGCAGCACAAGTGGGGAAGTATGAATTCGGTGTGACAGGAGGGTGTGTATGTATAGTGTGTGCTTGTCAAATTGTGTGAGATAGAGGAAGCATTAGTGTGTGACTGAATATACTAGGACTCTCTCATAGATTGCTATATTTTGCATCACAGCTCAGAACAGAGAGGACTAAAGCGCTGTCATCTCAGATAACCACTGATCTGATTTAGCTTAGCAGCTAGGATAACCGACTATACGAACCTTTGCCTCTACGTCTCTTTTTCATAGCTAACGAAATATAGCTATACAGCCACGGACAGATATGGGAGGGGGTTAAGTAGCCTGAGCCTTGAGAGGCAGCCGAGCATTATGGGGAATGGGGTTGACAGGTTCCTGTGGTGGAAATGGAGGTAAAGTTTCTTGAGACTGCTCCTGAGTTCCTGTGGTGGGAAAAGCCTTTATAGTGGTGGCGTATGGCAGAGGGGAGGTCAAGGGAACACAGCCTGGTTGGGAGGGGACATCTGCATCCTTCTCTGTGGGTAAGACATGAAATTGGTTTTGTGGATAGATGTTGCTTCAGACAGGTTTCATTGATTGTCACGTGATTGCGTCACATAGTACATCACTGTTAGGTGTTTTATTAGCTTTAAGTGTGAAATTGAAAATTGACGAAATTTCAGTGAGAGTTACCTCTTCTGCCCCCCAGTTTATGCCTTTCGTTTGTTGCAGCATTGAAATATTCACTTCAGAGATTTATTTTGAATTTCAAAAATAATATTTCCTCAAATAAACACTGTCTAGATATGACAGGGGCTCGTAAGGCCACCTGAGGTACCATACTTGTTTCTAAATTCCACACAAAGCCATATGACGGTCTAGCCATGTTGATGCAGGCACAAACTAGGCCACAGGTGATGTTTTTTTTCTCTAGCCTTTGGCAAAGTTTGACTTCTCTACTCGCTGAGGCCACTTGTTGTCGTGAGACATGCTCTGGCCTGCTGCAAAGAAAATGATGCACATATTTTTTTGACCAGTCTAAAGATCAACTAACTTGTGAACATTTGCGTTCTCTTTTGTCTTGTTATACACAAGTCATATTTTGCACCGTGTCTATCTATAGTGGGACTCCACCTAGTGAACCTCTTCCCACAATCATCATGACTAGCCAGGATAATGACTTGAGTAGTTCCTGTTGTGTATGACAAACCTCCAGATAAGTGTCTTTATTAGATCTCTCCTTCCCTCCCAGCTGTAGCCTGTTATTCATAATCAAGATCAGATTCTAAAGGTCAATATTGTTTTGTCAAAACATTAAAAGTACCTTGCTCTAAAACTTGGCCTGAATCTTTACTTTGGCCAATCATTTACATAAAACAGGAACTCTGTTTTGCAATGTGCTATGTTAAGCATTTTAACGTATAGTTAATGCAACACGGGCTTGGTATGCTTCCTTGAATATGATGCTGTCTAGTTAATTGGTTAACCACCAGAGATTTTAAATCTATCAAAGTGGCTGCAATATTTCCTATAAAGCGACACTGGGAAAAGAGAATGAAAGATCATACCGCAGGCTACAGAAAACACTGACTGCAGACACTTTTTCTTTCTTTGTCACACCACTGGGCCTCACTGTTCTCACTTCTTGTTTTTTTTGTTTCCAGTCCCAAACCATGAATATTGTGGGCCAGTTAGCGGAGACTGTGTTTGTGACGGTGAAGGAGCTGTACCGTGGCCTTAACCCAGCCACTCTCACCGGAGGGATCGACGTCATCGTGGTACGACAGCCCGATGGATCGTTCCAGTGTTCTCCCTTTCACGTCCGCTTTGGCAAGCTCGGTGTGCTGCGCTCCAAGGAGAAAATTGTGAGTCTGTCTTAATCTTTTAACTCCCAATATTTGTTTTTTGTTGCTTCATGTGCTGTTTGCTTTTAGACACGTACGTTCATCACTGTGTTTTTAGGTGGACATTGAAATAAATGGAGAATCAGTTGATCTGCACATGAAGCTGGGGGACAATGGAGAAGCTTTTTTTGTGGAAGAAAATGAAAATATGGAGGTAAGACAGCTGACGTTAATAGCCATTAGTTTCAAAGTATCGTTTTTTTCTACTGTACGTTTATACTCGGTGAACATTTTTTCCTCTTATCCTTTTCAGTCCCAGGTCCCAGCCCACCTTTGCACCTCCCCGATTCCTCTTGAGGCCCCCGAGGAGATTGAGGAGACCCCTGAGGGATCCTCTGTCGCTGGGTCTGGCGCCCGCAGGAAGAAACGCCGCCGCAAACGCATGCGCTCTGACACTCACCTGAGAGAAGACAACTCTTCATCAGATGAGCGAGAACGAGAGAAGGAGTTCGAGAGAGAAAGCGATCAGGCTGGACAGGAAAGTCCTGCTCAAGAGGAGCTTCTCTCTCCATTACAACTTAGGTCAGTGATTGGGTTTTTTTTCCATGCACTTAGCCTTCTGCAGACAGGAAAGAGCCTCTGTTTAATGTACAATAATTTCTAAGAGCTGCTGAGATTACAATGCTTTTGGAAACACCTTGTAAGACAAGGTTCGTGAGGTGGATTTTATGATTGATTAGCCTCAAGACTTTTTTCCGAAAGGAGCCCTGACTTCTCCACAAATTCAAGGGCTCTAATTCGCTTTAGCTAAATGCTAAATCATATCATGCACCTTGTGTCTTATCCTCTCATGTCTACTGTCACTACCAGCAACCATGTGGAATGCATTCATGCTTAAGTCGCCAGTTAAAACCAGAACTCTCTCCATCATCTGTCCCTTCCTTCTGCAGTGGTTATCCTGCTTTCTCTCTCATGATTTTGGCATCTTGTTAGTAAAGCAGCACATTTTTAATGGGTTTTTTATGCTGACATCATTACATTTTAGTAAAGATGTCATAGTATTTCAGCATTTTAGTCCGTATTAAATTCTCTGTGAGGGGACAGCTGCTTCCTGAACAAATCAGTTAGCACAAAACAGCTGAAAACTGCAGTTACATACTGTGATGTTGATTCTCAGTGGCGCTGTCAATACAAGCAGCCCCTTACAGGGAATCATGTTGTCAAATATTCACACCTTCAAAGTTAACGCAGTAATAAAAAAAAAAATTCTTGTGTTTTTGTAAAAGTAAATCAGTGTACTACTCGCTGTCTGAGGAGCCAGTTGAGGAGGTGGGGGCCACGCAGACCAGAGACACTCACCCACACTCTGAAGGAGAGCAGTCACCCTCAGAAAAGTGAGGATGATCTTTACAATGAAAAATGAATTCATTAATGTTTTTGTTTTGAGTAGTTTCACTGGCAGGCAGTTTGAAATCCTTGCTTGTTGACAAAGATAAACTCATACTGTTTTATACACCGTCTCCTGTCCTTGCATTAATTGATAGTTTTCTTTCTATCTTTCCTCTCCTTCACAGCAGTGTGTTTTACAGTCGGCCATCCTCTCCTAAGAGCGACTCCGAGCTGCTGGTTAAACCCCAGGAGTCGTCTGGGCCTCAGATGCAGTGGAACTGGGGAGGTTTTCCCATGGTATGGCAAGAAATACTCTCTCACACACACACCCACAGTTGTAGACGTGTCTTTACAGCCTGTCTGTGCTTTGATTAATGCTGTAGATTAGAGATTGTCATGCTGACACACTGTCTCAAATTGCTCTCTCTGCCCTCCCCCTCGCAGCTGTGTCAATCAGAGAGGACACCGGTGGAGTTACAGCGCATCTCCCTTTCAGGGAGTTCTCACTTCTGCACCATTGAGAGACAGGACTCCTTTGACATGGGCTTGGAGCCTGTGATCAGCTGTGGCAGAGTGGGCAGCGTAACAGTGGTCAGACCACAACCCAGGACTCAGTCTCTAGACCTAGGCAGTCACGCCACGCAAACCACCCCTTTATCCAGTGAGAGAAACTCTCACATTGCCCACTCTACCCCCAGTGACCTCTTCAAGTCTTGTGCATCGTCAGTGACGACCAATGTGGACTCGAGACAAACACTTGAATCTACACCAGGGGAAGAGGAAAGCAGAGTCTTTTCTTATTCTGCTCGTCTAATCAATGGCGCTGATTCCCTCGATAGCAAAGAGAGCACAGTCAGTGTTGACCACGTTACCACTGTGACTACAGTTAGTGCAATTAGTGTGGTCACTGTGACCAAACCAGACAACAAACAGAAAGAACTAAAAGACAGTGAAGACTGCACAGTCACAACAAGTCCAAGTCGCACAGAACAACAGCAGGGTGCTTCATCTGAGCAGGGCGAGCAGGGTTCGACCAGCAGTGCCCCTGTCAGTGATGGGGACAGTGGCATCGATCCATGTGCTGAGGGAGGGGAAGAGGACAGTGGATCTGGAGTGATGGATGGATCAAACGGGGGCTCACTGACCAACAAGGCTGAAGTGGGAGAGGCTGGGGCCAGCTGGACTGCCGCAGAGGGGTCAGCAAACTCCTCTGAGGCATCTTCCAAAGTGGAGCAACAGGGCAAGAAGAAAGGTTGTTGCTTTTTCATTTAAGAAAAGTTTCCAGCCTCATTTTAGGCTAAGAAAATGTCTTAGTATTTGTCTCTGTTGACCAATTATTTCTATGTGTCATTCTGTCGTAGGTAAACGTAATCACCATCTAGGACCAACAGATATTTACTTGGATGATCTGACCTCACTGGACCCAGAAGTGGCTGCACTTTACTTCCCCAAGAGGTGAGAAGACACATGGATATTCTTCCCAAAAATGCACTATGAGCGTCTTATGTTTAATGATCTTTGAAACCTGAAACCACTGTGGAAAAGACAAACTAAAAGTGTGCATACTGATTGATTTCCACTGAAACAGCCCAGTAACCCAGTAACTGTGCTGTGGTTTCAATTAAATGTTTTCTTGTAACAGAAAAAAACTGAAGTGAAATAACTTTGTGTGTCTGATGTCCCTGCAGTGAGGCAGAGGGAGCGTCTCAGCATGGGGCAGAGCAGGGCTCATATTCAGGGAGTCAGTCGCCTCAGTCAGTGGGCAGCGGAGCCATGGACAGCGGCACAGAGTACCTGTCAGATTCCACCTCCTATAACATGGACGTCAGCATGTCCCTCTGTGGACAAGAGGGCGACACCAGTCAAATCACCAAGGGTAAATGGGTTTTCTGTGTTTGCAATGTATGCTAGTACGTGCAGGAATGGGCGGAGAGGGAATTTAAATCAGTCACCATGTTGCTTTTGCTCTGACCTCAGAAAAGTTTATGGAGCACATTGTGACATACCAGGACTTTGCCAACAATCCAGGGATCATTGAGGATCCAAGTCTTGTCATCTGCATCAACTCCAAGTAAAATTTTTTTAAATGTATTTATAAAATGACCATTTACAACAGTCTCATGAAGTGGCTCAGATTGACATTCTCAAAGAGTTTATGTTCATGATTGTTCATGACCTGGCTTTCATCTTTCACAGCTATTACAACTGGGCAGTGGCTGCTCCAATGGTCTTGTCAATGACAACTTTCCAGAAAAACCTACCCAAGGTATTTTAATGATTTTAAACCAAACCATAATAATGTTAACTAATTAGACTTCCTTAATGTCCAGGTACAAACATAAATAAAAGGTTTCACTGAGTTTTTATTTTTTATTTTTATTGATTTACAAGTTAACATCAGAAGACAGACAAGATCTTAGTTAGGTGGTGACTATAATGACAGGATTAATATACTGTAATCATTGCCCTGTTTTTTGTGTGTGCCATACAGAGTACAGTAGAGCGGCTGGTAAAGGACAAGATGCCCAAAAAGTCTGGACGCTGGTGGTTCTCCTGGAGGAGAAGGGATATGGACAATAACCAGGTGGAAACTTAAGAGCTCTTGTTAATGGTCATTCATTGAGTTACATTTTAGGACCTGCAATAATTACAAACAATAATCCAATCATTGACTTAAGCAGGGTTTTTCAGGAGTGGCCTTGTTAGTTAGGGGTGGTTTTAAGACAAATATGGGTAGTAGAGACGAAAGTGATTAAGAGATTGGATCAGAAGCCACTGTGTGGTCAGTTTGTAAAAAACGCCATTGCAACTTTTTTTTTTTACGTTGTTCCTGTTTTTCAGCAAAAACACTCAAAGGAGGAGCAAGAGGAGCCACTAGTCAGTGTGTCTTCCACAGTAAAGTAAGTTACCTCATTAAATACGATTTAACACCAGTTAATAAACCTGATAAAACCATATATGTTCTGTTTAGGGTGGACCAGTTTCAGCTGGTGCTGCTGATCACAGCTGATCCACTGCTTTTTAATGTTTCAGCCTATTTAAGGACATTCAGTCTGATTGCTCAAAAGACAAGGACTGCCAGTACATTTTAATTCATCTTTAATTTGTGTATTTGGTTGTTGCAGTTCCCTTGTAGATGTAAAAAAAGAATGCATAAAATAATTGTGGCCATGAGAAGGAACAAAAGAGAACTGAACATCTCAGTGTTTCCCCTACCATTGTCGTTGGAGGGCAGCCTAATCCAAAAATTTAATGCAAAATCACAGATGGGCAGACATCAACCCCAAATATCTACGTAGCTTAAGAGCCGCACTAAAAGAAATGAACTGGGGGAAAATGATCCCAGTTAGATTCTTTGGTTTTTAATTAAGGACAAATTTTCTGTATTAATATAAACTCTCACTATGTAGTCTACCTTTTGGCCTCCAGGGTACGCCAAAGTTATATCCATATAGTACATTGTTCAGTAAATATTCTAAAAAACAAAACAATTGTCATGATGCTTACAACATTTTATTTGTCAGTGTTCCTGAGTCATTATTAATTAACAATAATTCAATAAAGAAACATAGTTCATCTGAATCATGTGTGATGTTTCCCCAGAGCCACGCTGGATGACATCGACAGTGATGAGGCAGCAGGACTCGGCCGAAAAGCCACCATTCCTTCCAGTCTATCAACAGAGACCCTTAACGCCACCCAGTCTATCACCCAGATGTACCGCAAATCACTACGCCTGACCTCCAGACAGATAGTAAGCAATGCTGTTGCGTACACATTCATACATCCACACAAAAGAAATGTTGTTCTGCTATCCAATATATTTAGATGTGTACAAATTTCTCTTTTGCTTTGTGCACTAAATGCCGAGCTAACCCTACCCTCTCCTACTCCCAGGAACACTTAAACCTGCGTGAGGGAGCCAACAAGGTGGTGTTCAGTGTGACTACACAATACCAGGGCACCTGTCGCTGTGAGGCTGCCATCTACCTGTGGAACTGGGACGACCACGTCATCATATCAGACATAGACGGCACCATCACTAAGTAAAAACAGCAAAGTTTCCTAGCATGTTTTTGCATATAGATAGATTAGCTACACAGCAATTCATACACATTTTATACTCACTGAGAAAGATACACTGTGTGAACTGGCACTGTTTCACTTTCTGTCTCTTGCAGGTCCGATGCTCTGGGGCATATTCTACCTCAGCTTGGAAAGGACTGGACACACAAAGACATCGCCAGACTCTACCACAAAATACACCAGTATGTGAGATTACTTTCCTGAAAATATTGTCAGCAAAGAGCAAAAAACTTTAATAGGTTTTCTATTCTATTCCTCTTTCTTTTACTAGTATATTTTACTGAACTTTCACTCACATTACTCACACCACAACAAGCAAAAACAGACTGAATTAATCTCCTGCTGATGATTTCAGTCTGATGTCATTCTAGTTGCAGCTGACTGTCTAATCTGCGTTGCCAGATGTTTCCCTGTTTGTCCTCATTTTCATATGTCTTATGTTGTGCTTTTCAAATGAGTTCAGCTGTTCAGTTAATTGAAAAAAGATTGAATTCTATCTTAAGCGCTAATCTTTTGTCACACAAATCTGGAGAAACAAGGTACAGTACATATGTGTTGCTGAACGAGTCGATGGAAGTATTCAGGGGATTAATGCTGCAGGTCAAATCAAACACAAGGGGAACTGGAAAACACAATTTTCTCATTTCATTCAGTTACACTAAAATGCAAATATGATTATCCCTTTCCTTGCAGAAATGGCTATAAGTTCCTGTATTGTTCAGCGCGGGCTATAGGTATGGCTGCCATCACTAAGGACTACCTGCAGTGGGTCAATGACAGGGGCACTGTCCTTCCTAAAGGCCCTGTCCTGCTGGCTCCCAGCAGCCTCTTTTCAGCACTACACAGGTAACAAATAGAAACAACCAGGCTTCTTTACTGCCAGTTTCCAACTAAGATGATGATGTTCATGTCATAGAGTAATTAACAGGATGTAGGATTTTACTTCCATTGCTTTCACATCAAATATAATTTAGTGAGATTCACACTGAAAATCAATGTACAGAGTAGTCAGAACTGCTCAGTACCACTTGTGGACACTCCTCTAAGGGGTATCCAATAAACACTAATGCTCAGCTACTACATTTTGTGAAAGGTATAAATGTGTGCAAGAAGACAAACATTTGAACCGATAAGCCTTTTGACTTTTAACTGTCCGTCCTAACCTGTACAGAGAGGTGATTGAGAAGAAGCCAGAGGTGTTTAAAATTGCCTGCCTCAGTGACATCAGGGATCTGTTCAACCCAAAGAGACAGCCCTTCTACGCGGCCTTTGGCAACAGGACCAATGTAAGGAACGCTGCACAGTGGCAATATCCTTCAGCAACAAGTCTATTTTAAGTCAACTTTGTCAGGTGCTAAGTTTGCTTGGTTTGGGGTTTGGTGATTTTTAGCCTCTGGCCAAAACCTGGGTTTGTTTTTAATAACAAGGAATTGTGCATTTTTGGAAAAAGGCACATGATTATTGTTTCATAATAGGCATCCTGCCATACACCCCAGCAGGTAGAAATGAAGTTTGAGAAATGTGAAAGAAAAGTCTTGAGTTTCCTTGTTGATATAAAGTCTATACTGGTGAATGATTAATGATTATGGAATAGCCAAACAATCCCTTTCATAGATATTGCAGAGTGTGACACTGAAGGTTCTCTGTGTAACTGTTGTATGTTGCTGCCCTCACTTTTGCAGGATGCATATGCCTACAAGCAGGTTGGAGTGCCTGACACCAGGATATTTACTGTCAACCCAAAAGGAGAGCTTATCCAGGAGATGACTAAAGGCAACAAGTCCTCGTGAGTGTGCAACAAAATGTAGAGATGGAAGGATATTAGAGAGGATATATACATGTTTTCCACATTTTAATTTTATATTATTTCTAAATACAAGTTTAGATCATTCTAAGCCAGTTTTGTACAGTCATGTGTTTGTATGTGTGTGTGTTTTTCGCAGGTACAGCCACCTCAGTGAAATAGTGGAACATTTCTTCCCTGTGCTCTCTGCCGAGGGCAGCACGTCCTCTGCTTTTGACTGTCCCGACTACAGCAGTTTCTCCTATTGGAAGGAGCCTCTGCCAGAACTGGACCTGGATGCACTACTGTAGAAACACTCATACCTACATCAACCAAAACGCACATACACACACATAGTAAGACAGGCACATAAGCACATATACTCTTCCTCTCTTCCCTCATTTTCCCAGCAAGGCATTTCAAAGGATTTCTCCCAGCATGCCTGAGTATTTTGCCTTTTGATAGACCTGCCAACTGTAGAGCCTGTGTTATTAGCTACTGAATAAACTGGAAGATAAAGCGGCACCTGCCCCTTTTTACACTGCACTCGAAGACAGAGCCAAATCAAGCCATAATATGCATGGAATCTGCATTTCAATATAAGTGCATAAACCATTATGCATTAATCTCAGTGCCCTTACACTGACTACAGCTGTTTACACAATATTTTACTATTTGTATGAGAAAACCTTACAATGAACAAGACACCAATGGACAAATATGCCTTTAGACTGTTTCAGTTTTTTACTATTGTGTGCACCAGGATCACAGTCATTCCAAAATTTGAATTGAAGCAGCATATTGGCATCATAACTCTAACACTGTCACACATTTCAGCTCTAAACATGGACCAAAAATATATTTGTACACAAACAGATAAATTGAGCTGTATTAGAAAATATTAAGTGATGCCTAAATTCCCACTACTGTTGCCCGCTTTCTGTGACTGACCTAGAAATTTTTAATGCAGTGCTTGTAACCTAAACGCCATGATGAGACAGACCTGGGTACATGCAGCTGCAAGACACCCCAACTATCCCTTATTCAGTGGAGATGATTTAGATTGTGTGTCTGTGTGTTTTCGACAACGGAGAATGTCTTATGGAGTTAAGTTTTGTGAGGAGGAGTTTTTATAGCTGCATGTACCAAGAACGCAAATATGGTGTGAGAATGTATTTAAATTGGTTTGGATTATTTTAGAATCTGTTCTGAGCCCTAATAAGCTGACACAAAGCCAAGTATGGAGTAAAAAGCTGGTTGTAAAGTATAACAGAATTATTTTGTTTCAGTACATGAGGACTGCAACAACAAGTGGATCTGACCATACAGTATGACTGATTGTGAAATTACACAAAGCACATTTCACATGTCTTCCTTCAAGGTACTCCAACACCAAGTATAGCAATGTTTGTACACTACATGAATGGAGAGGGGGGTCAGACTGACAGTGACTTTTACTCCAGATGTGTAAACAGACAGGGGGATTTAAAGTAATGATGTAGCCTAGCGCTGTGCCTTTGTACTTCAATGACACTGTTATATTTACTATTTTTTGCATATCTTTCACCATCCAACTGTGTGAAGATGCATTTGGAGCTGAGGATTTTGCTGTTACTTTTAAAAAAACCAAATATATATAAATATAAATGAAATTAAAACACAACAATGCCTGTTTTCTTTACCCCCAAGTTTTGAAGTGAAATGAGTGTTCTGTTAATATTTACATTCAGTATATGTTTTTGTATTTTGTACACAGCAGAATTTTAATTTCCAATTGCTCACAAAACTATGTATATTATAAAGGAAAAATACGTTTATCATAGTAGATAATGGCGCAGAGTTGGCAAAGGTTTGGCAAATAAATGAAGACAGGCTGCAACATGTTGCTCATGATGGTTTAACTCCAGTGGGGCTTATGATGATGTCTGTGTTTATGAAAGGCGTAGAGAAATCTGACCGCTGATCTCTGCGTCAGCGCGTTTTTATTTACTCTTACCTGATCAGGAAGACTCGACACAGGACAGCAGTGTTGAAGAAGGTGAGTCTCTGAGGCTGGATGTTGTCTTATTCTGTTTATTTTAATGACGAACAATTTATATTTAGTCGTTTGTAAACGCCCTGCGCACGAAACTATGCGACCATGCTTATGAAGAAATACGTAAATGTAATTGTTTTATCCGGAAGCGAAGCCACATTAATTGAAATCAAGTTTGTTCTTTGATGTAGAATCGAGCTGACGAGTTAAGTCTGGTGAATTAGACTGAGAGACTCTGGTCGCATGGACACAGATCCTTTTTCCTTGGAAATCGAAACCCATCAAGTAAACAGACGCACCAACAGTTGACGACGCAAAGATATTTTTCACTGCACTGTTGCCTTTTACTTTTCGTGCCCAGTAGAGACGTTTTTCTTGAATTAAACTTTAGAATTTGATGTAACTTTTATCTTGCCTGTGTATCTACATTTTGGTTCAAATTCCTTTTGAAAACTAATTTTACATATATGCATATCGTGTCTGGTCACCTCGTGCAATGCTGTGTCATGTTTACGGCTGTTGAGCAACTTCCCTAGTGTTTCCTGGTGCAAGTGCAAGAAAGATGCACAGTATGTTTCAATATTATACAGGACCATATATATATATATATATATATAAAATACACTGACTCACCCATATCTGACTGACTGAATAGGTATGACTCATTTTTTAACTGTACTTATAACCTGTAGGCCAACACATATTTTCCAACCATATTTACTCCTTGCAGTGTAGAGAGGGCTTGAAACAGCATTTAGACCATCAGAGAACCTGAAAACTTAAAAGTTTGGTCAAAAACTGTCTTAAGGGTCTTAAGACTCACATATATTTTTTATGTAAGTAAATTTTAGTTCCTGTTGTACTGTATATTTTTGAGGCCTTACCCTGAGTTGCTTGTTTTTCCAGCACCCGCCACCATGTCTGTGAGTGAGACTGAATCAAACCTTTCTAAGAAGAATCATCCAGATGCATTGGTTTTGGAGCTTACTTGCCCCATCTGCTTGCAGCTCTTCTCTGAGCCCGTTTCTCTTCCCTGCGGTCACATCTACTGCTTAGCCTGTCTTCAGACCATGGGAGAAGGCCTCGACCAACACAGCTGCCCTGAATGCCAGGCGGCATATCAGGGAACCATTGAACTTGTGAAAAGTCTCAATATGTGCAGCATGGTAGAGTCCTACAAAGCCACCTCTGGGAAAATCAGCTCCACTGCAAGCCCTTTAAGTGTCAGCCATGTTGTAGCAGTCAAGAATCGTGATAGCTCAGCTAAGGATGAATCAAACACAGAATACCACCAGGACTTAGCAACAGCTGGGGGGAGCCAGGAGGAGTGTGCACAATGCAAGACAAAGGATGACATAGACATTGGGTCTGGATCCACAGAGCACCCCTTTTCTTTGGATCAAAAACAAAGCAGCAACAAGGGCAAAATGGAAATGGATGAACCTAAATTCAAACTGGCATCTCAAGTCACAGAGCTGAATGTCAAGCTGGAGATGGCAGAGGGCTTCCTTAGGAAAGAGAAGGGACGGGAGTTAGAGGTGGCCACTGCTAACGCTCAGCTGAGGGAGAAAGCATCCCAACTGTTGGAGCAAATAAAGGATTTGTCACAGCGCTATAGCGTGCAGGTGAAGCAGATGATTGAGCAAGAGTTAGGTCCAGGCGAGGCCACTATAGTCAGTCGAGTCAGTCAAGCCTCTGAGCTGACTAAGCAGCTGAGGCAGGCTATGCTCAGAGCAGAGTCCCTGTTGACTGAAGAAGATGAGACTGCATTTAATGACGAGCTCCAAAGCCTACAACCACATATTGTGGAGTTAATGGCAAAACCACTGGGAGAAGAGGAAGACCATGTTGAATCTAAAGTCAACCCTGCACGAGTCTGTCCCAAGCTGGAAGACATGAGTGCTGAGCTGAGGGAAAGACTTGGAGAGATTCAGCGCTCCCTTAGGAACACCCTCAACCCTTCAGAGGTGACCTTTGACCCAGAGACAGCCCATCCCAACCTTGTTCTCTCAGAGGACTTGAAGACAGTGACTTTCAGCACCACGAAACAGCCCTATCCACCCTCTCCTCAGAGGTTCAGCAGCTTCTTCCAGGTCCTCAGCACCCAGAGCTTCTCTGAAGGTGAACATAGCTGGGAGGTAGAGCTCGAAGGCTCCCCGTGGATCATTGGTGTGTGCTACAGCGACAAGATAGCACGTAGCGGGTTGCCCTCCGCTCTGGAAAGCAGCCGGAGCTCATGGTGTCTGATGTGGTTCAACAACCTGCTGACAGCCTTCGAGCAGGGTCATGATGTGCCGCTGAAGAGGACCACAGTGTCGCGCAGGCTAGAGATCAAGCTGAGCTTCAAGACCCACAGGCTGAGCTTCTACAACATCAGCCCCGTCAGCGGGAAGACCCATGTGTACACATTTAAGGCTAACCTGACTGAACCGGTGCACCTGGCTTACAGGATGATGTCAGGGCACCCAAAAGCACGTGTCACTGTTTATTCATAATCATAACTACATTTCTACTGCCTATTAGCAAATGCGTTGCATAGAGGAACAATGTAATAGTATTTAAAACACCCAAATTGAGTCTTGTTTTTTGAATGATGAAATCATTTAAAGTAATCATATAAGACAATTGAAAGAATTTAGTAATTCTGATGGCACTTTGGTTGTTTTGTGCAATAGGACTGCTTCTCCACATATAGACATAAAAACACATAAAATACATTTGACTGAATTACTCATTGCAGTGTGCTTCAAACATAATGCTCAAATACAGTACTCAAAGTGTTCAGATGTCCAGTAACGTCATTATATTTGTCCTTTGGGTAATGCACTCCTAGTGTAAAGGTTCAAACAAAAAAACATAAACATTGAAAAAGTATGTTTTATGATGCTTTTCTAGTTCCATCAGGCAAATAAAGTCCTTAAAAACATCATTGTATCTGAAGCTTTATAATATATCATCATCATGTTCATTTTATCACTCTCTCATACCGTGCAATTTGTTTTTCTTACTTGTAATAAATGCTAAAAAAAAAACAAAAACAACCCTGCTTTTTAGATTGCCATGCATTGCCACAGCCTGCCTCTTCTAAAGATAAAAAATACACATACGTCACAATGTCGTCTCGCGAGACTTGCTCTGCTTGTTTGGCGAGTGTGTGTCAGCTGACCACACGGGAAATTTATTAACGAAACTATCCAGCACAGCCATGTCCCGTATTAGTGATCTATTTGTTGATCGATTACAGATTGTATGATAGCGTGTAGAAGCGCGCGCTGAAGTCATATTGTTTCTGAAACATTTTACAGTACAAGTTGCGCCCTTGAATCCGAGTCCTCTGAATAGGTAAGATGTATTTTTTTTTTATCAGTTGTAGCTCTCGTTGCGTTGGTCCGGCGTCATTGCACTTGCACCAGTATCACGTTTGTTTTGATGAGCCAGTCGGCTTTTTAAGCAGTGGTATCAAGTGTTAATTAGGAAGCCACATTTACTGTCATCGTTACTGTGTCTGTCTCTGACGAATTCGCGAGAAGAAAATAATTTAAACTGACAACACATCTCCGGACGGCAGCTAGCAAGCTGTATATAGCAGCCTTAGCTAACACCTGTAAAATCCCCTCAACACACTGAAAGTATTTTGATAAACCATATGAAGGAATTCTATGTTTGATAACGTTATGATTCCCTTTATTATTTTCAACCAGTTCTTGCCATTTTTATTCACTCCAACCAAATCAGGTATTGTATCTTGACAACTCGCCAACTGTTGAGTAGGCGTTAGTAAATGCTAATGGGATTAGATGAGTTAAACCGTTTGAAACTTTAAACACCACACACTGGCTGATATAGCAGCCAAATCTCGTTACCTATTATTTATCTTAAAATGGAGAACGCTGTGGCAGGAGCCTGACCTTGTACAGCAAACCAGCAACTGTACACAGGTCTTCTAATGCGTTTTAAATATTTGGGTGTAGCTGAAACAGCAGAAATTGTGTTGGTAGGACAGGAGTATTACCTAGCTTATATTGAGTTGTCTTATGCACTCAAAAAAGTTTGTACCTGAATTATCCTTCTCAAGCCCTACTTCATAAGCTGAACCTCCCCATACATGAGGAAAGCCTTAATTCTTAAAAATGAGAAGTAACATGTCTGCCTCAGCTGATGAGAGGAATCAGTTCCAATTAATATCTGTCATAATCAGAATTTTTTTCCCCCACAGGCTCTGACACCATGCTAGCCACAGTGACTGCTGTGGTTAGGTTTGCTCAGTACAACGGCAGTATTTCACCCACACCATGGGAGAACACATCAGCATTCCCAACTTGGAAACCTGACACTGAAGCCAACATCACCAAGCCTCACAAATGTCTGCAAGTTCTGTATGAGGACATTGGAGACTCCAGGTAATCAGTAGTATACTGTAGAGGAAATAGTTGAAATCCATGAAGGCGTCAGTAAAATGTACTTTAGATTTGAATCCACATGTGACAGTGACAGAAATGCAAACTGGAAACAATTTACTAACTCACACAAATTCTACACTATCCTCCTGATCTGACCTTTCTCTCTTTGTCTCAGAGTGCGGTTCTGGGACATTTTACTGCTAGTGCCTAATGTGGCCTTCTTTGTATTCCTGATGTGGAAGCTGCCCTCAGCCAGGGCAAAGATTCGACTCACCTCTAGCCCCATCTTCGTCACCTTTTACTTGCTGGTAGGACTCAAACTACAGAAACGCCATTATACAGTATTCTAATAATGTTGAGCTTGATGTTGTGCTACACAGCAGTGATTATGTCTGTACCAGTTAGTCTTTGAAACTGCAAAACAAAGACGGGACAGTGACAGTGCACCTGTTAATGCCTCTAACTTTCACTTTCTAAGACAAACGACCTTGTCAAGCAGCTTACTGATAAGGTTTTCTCTTGTTTACCGCTCTGCTTTATAATCTGTTCCTTCTCAGTGACAGGTGTTTATTACTCTTTGTTTCCAAAATTTACTGTATCTGTCTGTTTGGGTTATCATTCCACTGATTGTAACCCAACAACAAAGACTCAAGAGAAGGGGATTTCTCAACTCTGCAGTGCCTGGCAAGGCAATAAAGGAACTCTGCTCATTGGTTGTCACAAGTGTTAACAGTGCAATAGAAGAAGTCTAACATGTTGTGTGGACTGTATTTCTCAGGTTTTTGTCGTAGCAGCAGTTGGAATCACCCGGGCTATAGTGTCCATGACTGTCAGTGCATCCAGTGCTGCCACCATCATAGACAAAGTAAGGAAGCACTTAAATAATACTTTTAGAACTAAATAAGTTTTTGGTTGTAAGTAAATACAAGTGAATTCAAAACACAGTACTGGAACCTGCTTTCACTTCTACACTGACTGACAGGTCTGTTAAATGTGTTTAAAAGGTTTGTTTACTTTAGTAATGTTTTCAGTTGAAGCTATAAAACAGACAATGCATGTGAGTATACCTGACGTATGTAGGTGATGGAAACAAATCACTAGATTGAGGTTATTTATAGAGATAAAAAGATGGGCATTATATAATTATAGGTTTATGATTTTTGCTCTTTATTCTCCAAACTTTTACAAAAATACCATTTGTAGCATAGACATTTTGTAGTTTCACAGTTTATTTACATGTTTTATTCTTCATGCTTAAAGGGATTGTGTGTGCATTAAAAAAATTACTCACATTTTGTTACCGGAAACATATTCTTAGCTGTACTCATCACAAAATGCTCATGTTTACTGTAAACTACAGTGGAAGAAACACAGCTGTTCATTTGTAGGAACATACAATCTGGGGCAAATTGGTTTAAGAGGCATTCCTTTCTAAATGGTCTGGTTATTTATTTTATTTATTTATTTGTTTGGGTTCCCTGGAGTTTAATTGTGTAAAATTGTTGCAGCTTTGCAGCATTAATACTTCACCTGTGCTGAAGTAGCAGTCACCATATTCTGTTACAGATGTCTGCTTTATGGAGTAACCAAAGGGCATGATAGGAGCTGCAGGATGACTTTGTAGGGCTTTCATGTTTAAAACTAAAAGCATGGCTGACATTCCTCACATACCAGACAGGTCCCTATGGAGTTCACAGTGATGGACCTAGTGTTCCCTAGCACACTGTCACAGCTGTTCTGTTGAGGAAAAAAAAAAAAGATTATATAATGCTCTAGAGTCTGACCTGACCTGTAAAGTTATCATGAAATAATGCCAATGTTCTGGGTCAGTATTGCCACAGTGGATTCTCATGATGTTTGTTGTCTCTTTAGGTGCTGTGGGAAATCACCCGTTTCTTCTTGCTGGCTATTGAGCTCAGTGTTATCATCTTGGGACTGGCTTTCGGTTAGTTTGCTGTACTGGTTTCAGTTCCCATTTATATGTTAACCCGTGTGGTGTGTCTATGTCCTTTCACATGACACATCTGTTTCAAATGTTCACTCTGTTTATCCAATTTAACTGAAGTCGGTACGCTATGTGTTTTTCAGTGAAGCTTCTTTCTTTATTTATCAGGGCACCTGGAGAGCAAGTCCAGCATAAAGCGTGTCCTGGCTATCACTGCAGTGCTGGCTCTGGGTTACTCCATAACACAGGTAATGACAGATGAGGAGAGGTTAAATAATTTTAAAACATTCACTGGAATTATGACGATTACATCCCACAGCAGGAAATTTTGATTAGCTGTCATTTTGGAATTCATGCAGTTAAAATAAATAAATACATTGTTTTAGGGCGCACTAGAGATCCTTTATCCAGACAGTCACCTCTCCGCCGAGGACTTCAACATCTACGGCCATGGAGGACGGCACTTCTG
Source organism: Lates japonicus (assembly GCA_033238685.1). Taxonomy (NCBI): domain Eukaryota; kingdom Metazoa; phylum Chordata; class Actinopteri; family Centropomidae; genus Lates; species Lates japonicus. The sequence goes on along the minus strand of BRZM01000074.1, from coordinate 165,087 downwards.
GTTGGCCAGTTCCTGCTTTTTCTTCCTGGTCAGTAACCTGTAGCCGTGCAGAAAGCGAGCGAAACGAGCAAAAAGATACCTCAGATACCTGAGAACTGAATGCTAATGTTTGACTGAATACAATCCCTTTTCATAGGTGTACTCTTTGATTGTGATCTTGCCTAAAACTCCATTGAGGGAGAGGATATCTCTGCCGTGTAAGTTACAGATTTCATATTTTCACAGATTTGAAGTTAAAAGACAAGCGTTATATTTGTATGTATGATGATTTATGATTATGATTTATACCCACAAGAATGTACTGCACTTTCCGATGTGCTATTTCTCACTGGATGATGCCATGTAATTGAACGCACTTGTTCTCTGTTGTCCATTAATCTGTGTTTTGCTTCCTCTGTTTAGCTAAGAGGAGTTTTTATGTGTATGCTGCCATCCTGTCTCTACTGAACTTTGTCCAGGGCCTGGGTAGCGCTCTGCTTTGTGCTGGAATCATAGAGGGACTCTGGTCAGTATTATTCTCATGAACACTGTGTGCATATTTGTGTCCAATGTATTAACCACATAACTGTGGATATAAAAAGATGTATGTTGTAGGTTTGATTGAACTGTTGTGTAAATTGACCTGCTTATGCCACCAATGTAGGAAGAGAAATATAAGTTGAGTAATAGTTTCGGACTTAGAGCAGCTATGGCTTTAAAGCATTAGGTTTATGTTGGATAACCTCTGTAGAAAAATGTTCAGGATTTGCAGCTGCATGGCTGTTTTTAAACCTTTTTGTAATTGATTTTGTTGCCGGGGTTGCAACCAGGGGAATGACTCACTGTTTTTGTGGGTCCTGTGATTCAGTGGAGTTCAGTGCAGTGTAGGTGAGAGGATGAGAATGTAACGAACACACACTTTTAGGGCTTTTTGTGTCTACTGAAGCTGATTAGCTCCCTATGCCCTGTGTCTTTTATTGGGACTTATTACTCAGTTTTAGAACCTCTTCATTTTGTCTCTTCTGATCCAGCTGTGTGGATGTTACCACCTTCCTGTATTTCTCCACATTTGCTCCGCTCATCTATGTCACATTCCTCAAAGGCTTCTTTGGGTAGGTATAGAAATTTATACTGTATAGTTGCACTTAATACAGTTAACCCTGTTTCTTCCTTTATTTCACTACTTTCTCTTCTCCCACAGTTCAGAGCCCAAGATCCTTTTCTCTTACAAGTCGCAGGTGGATGAGCCAGACGAAAGTGACGTCCATCTTCCCCCCACTGTTGCTACAACTCTTGGCCGCAAGGAGCTGACTGACCAGGGCCTCTTCTACTCCTCCACCCAAATTGATGGCTCTGGTCCCGGTAGCTCTCGTATGGTGGGAGCATACCTGGATGATGTTGCCTCTGGACCCTATGGGTCCAGCAGCATTAACAGCATTGAAGCTGACCGCTGGAGACCTATCAATGCGTGAGAAGATGAAGAGGAAAGTGGAAGACGAGAGATGGTTATACAGCTGGACTTAAATGTTGTGCATGTGTAGTGTGTTAGGCAGGATGGTGACCAGAGGAGTTGGCCAAAAAAAATGCAGAGTGAAGTAGGTGGACATCAGGGAAAGGTAATCTTGGCCTCTCTTTGAGGCCAAGACAGGTTAATAAGTGGATACTTAGTGGATACGGAGAGACCTTTCCTAGCCAGTTATCTGAAGGACTGTGAATTTAGCAACTGCTTTTGTAACACTGTTGCCAGAGTGCACTGCTGCTGTAGCTCCACACTAGGAGTACTGTCCCTCATTGTGGCCCTGACAGACTCCATATTGATTCTGTTTCACAGGCTCTTAAATGTGGGGGCTTACCAACTCGTCTCAGCACGTTTTCTATCATTCCAGCATCAACTGCTCAGTCCTCAGTGATGAAGTTTTAGCCCCATGTTAAGTAACCAAGTCTTTAAAAACTGTCTAACATTCTTTTGATGACATCTCAACACCGGTACATTCCCTCTAAAGCCTTTGAATAACAGCATCTCTCCTGACTCTGTTATCTGCTGCCTTGTATTAGGTTTGTGACTCAGCTGTCACCGTGCCTCTTTACACAGGGCAAGGACTTGTGCTCATTCAATTTGATTGGTGTACTTTGTCTTCTGAAATAGGTGCTGTCCGTCCTGTTAACAAGTGGGCGGTGTTAAGGTGATGTGTATCACTGCAATATATTAAGGAAATCAGTAGCTCCTAAATACAGGCATTGTATTAATTTCAATGATCTTAAACCATCTACAAGGCTCTCTGCTGGAGGCTGAGACACAAGAACAGTTGTTGAACAATTCAAATAGCATCTCAGGCATAAGCTCTCTTCATTTCTTTCTTCTTATTTATTTTCTGCTTTTACGCTGGATTAATCATTCCTGCTACTGAAAGCACATATGTCAGCTTCATAGTCATTGAGGAAGTGTTATCATTTGTGTGGTTTGAACAGCAAACGTGCAGAAACCTATTTTGTGTATTCCAATTCAGACCTGCACTTATTTCATATCAGCATATCTAGTTCAGCTTTGCTTGCTGCAGAAGGGTTGCTGTTGCGAAGTTGGGTTTTTATTGTGCTGCTAACCTCTTTTTATTTTCCCATGTTAAGCGTTTTCAAAAATGTTATTACAAGTGGTAAAATTAGACCAAAAATTGCTCTATTTTATAGTATCAAATGGTGGTATTGACACAGCTTCATTATATAGATAATAACCTTTGATTTCCTCTGAGCAAGAAAAGCTCAGGAAATCATGTGAGTGATGGGTGATTTTAAAAGACAATGGATAAAACTACTGGACTGTTGCAGAGAAAATTTTCCATTCTGATTCATTTCAGGCTTAAATTCATTGTATTATGGTCCAGCTCATGAACTCATACTTGTCATGTTGTATTACTACAATAGCATACTTGGCTCTTTTGAAACCACCTCACATCTCATTTACTTATGCCTACCAAGGAGGTATGGTGGATGTAAGCTCTCCCCTGAATGCCCTATATGTTTGATAGGAATGGATTACTGTATTTAAGCTAGCAGTATTCATATATAATGGTGACCTGTTTGCAGAAAATATAGGGTTGCATCTATTTTTTCACCATTGTAAAGCAACAACACAGTAAAGAGGTAATGTATTTCCAAGAAAATACAGTATTTGCTCAATTCTTGAAATATTTTAATATTCATAGTTGAGTGCTAGTGAGCACTGCTGCTTTACCTGGAGTGAGAATAATGATTGGGAAACCAGTTTGCTGTTTCATGACATGAGCTCACAAGGTACATTGTTATGGAATTGAAGTGCACTCTCTGGATAGTTACGATGTCTGTTGGTGAAATCATTTTGCAAATGATGTGTAAATTGCCTTTTTATTTAAGTGCATTGATTGTATGATATTCAGCCCGTATTAATGCAATGTGTTGAGCATTCCATGAACTACAGAATAAACCATGGACTCTTTCACTTGGTTGTTTTGGGAATTGGACACCACATCAGGGTTTGTGAAGACAATATAGTATATTTGGGATAGGACTCCACCCTGTGGTTTCTTGTAGCAACTACACTCTAGGAAAAGGGCTTTAAAAAAAACAACAACAACACATATTTCCTCGTGTGTTTATGTCACCAGTGTTTCATACATCTAAGATTCATGTTTCTGTCTTTCATATTTAGCACTAGAAACTTCTTAAGTCAGAGCTCACACTAGTCTGGCTGTAGCCTAACTACAGCTCCCATCTACCCCCAGTACACAGAGATCCACGGCCATGAATCATTGGGTCCGAAATATTTTATCCAACCAATGAGCTTTGAGGATACTGCAGCGCCAGAATGACCTTTACCGGAGTATTTTGACCACCAGTCGCTTTGGCGGCGACTCCTGCCGCTTTCTCTGTGTCCCTGTCATAACGCTAGACAGGGTTTTTACTATTATTTTTTTTCTTATCAGGTGGGAACGGGCGGCTGGTCAAAATGGGAGCAAATGGCAGCACCGGTAGGAAAGTGTCATTCGGACTGGACGAAGAAGACGAGAAGGTCACAGTAATTGAAGGAGTGAAGGTAGATATAACGGAATGTATCGGCTGAACGGGGGAAATATGAAGCCAAAGTTTGAATTAGTTGCGTTTTTAGTCGTAAACTTACTGAAGCTAATGACGGTTAGCTAGTGGGGCTTTTGCGGTGGTGTCGGTCTAAGGTGCGCTGAAAGGCTGTCAGGTCCCATGTCCTCAAATGAACCCGGTCATACTGTCGGTCTATGCCCAGTTACCGCTATACGGTATGTAAACGGTTAGTAGGCTATCCGTACAACAGCTTCATGAATTACAATTTGTAGCTAGTAGTAATGTCCAGATAAGGGCACATTTACGCAGGCAAGTGAAATATCACGTTAAAATGCCGGCGAAATTTCTAGTTACATTAACTAGATATGCTATATAAGGGAGTTACAGTATTTGTCATGTTATATTAAATATAGATAAAAACTATATCAATGGCAGACGGTATAAAACACAACTGTGGTTAGTTTCAGAAGCACACAATTAGTGTCCCACTTGTGAACCTACACACTGCACTGTGAGAGAATAAATTAATAATATGTTCATGTGTACATTCATTAAGGCGGCTAGCTACTCTTTGTCCTACTATTCAGGAAGGACAGAGAGGTCAGGCGCAACTGTACAGGCTGCACGTCTTAAAGCTGGTAGGCACCTAAGTGACTTTCACAAGGACACTTCAGCAGGACTGGAGGGTAGATTCTTTAAACAGTGAGCTTTTACTCTTCTGTTTAACAAAGGCACACAGACTATCCTGCACACAGAGGCCTAGTATATGTGTGTTTATGTGAATGTGTTTATTTCCACATTCCTGTTCAGCTCTCAGAGGATGTGCTCCGGCGGATGAGAGAATCTCAGGGGTCTGACAGCGCCAAGCCACCACCATCTCCGCGGGACAGTCACAAACCACCACCACGTACGTCGCAGTCAGAGACTTTTATTTTCCTACAGCTCCCATTGGGAGACCCATTGTTTCGGCAGATGCACACATTTGCCAATTTATCAGGTACACCTAGCTAAAACGAATGCAGTCTTAATACAACAGTCCCGCAACAAATGCTTCCTGTTGTTCCTGCTGTTGAAGTGTATTGCATTATACATAGTGGTGTGTCTGCTTTATAACCTACTCTTATTGATTTGGATTGGGTGGACAAAATAATAGGAGTACCTCTCAACATGATGCAATACAGTTCAACAGCATCACAAACTACAGCCTCTATAATGATCACTCACTTGAATCAACACAGTTTCAACAAAAAACAGTCTCTGAAAGTGTCATGAAAGAGGATTTACTACCAGACTGATGTATTAAACTACATTAGATTAGCTCTGTGCACCCAATAAACAACAAACTAGGTGTATGTCACATATATTGACTAGGTAGAATAGTATCAGGATAAAGGTCAACTCTACTGCTGTGTGACTTTTTATGTACTGTTCATTATAGAAAGGACAGAGCATAGTAATAGTAAACTATCGTATGTACTTTATTGGAATATTTCATCTAAGTTTCAGAGAGTTTGACCTGGAGCTGCCACCACATCCAAGTTTGTGAAGACAATTGCACAAATAATTGGAGGGATATTTTTAGTCAACTTTAAAACAGATCATTTTGTCCATACCTTAACCCTTCATATAGCAGTTACCATTTATTTCCCATCTGTCTTGGAACTGATCCATATTCTAAGTGCTCATAGTATTGATATTCATCATTTGATTTCAGATTCCAAAACCAACAGGACCTTCTGCTACAGAAATACCAGAAAGAACTGCGCCTTAAAGAGTGATTGTCATAATGTCCTGATCATTGTCTTTTTGTTGTTATCAAGTCATGTTTGGCTAGGCATGCAAAGTTAAGGACATACCATAACTGTGTCTGTATAATATAATATAATATAATATAATATTTACTATGTGTTATATTGGTGCATTAATATTGACTGACACAAATGCGTATATTTTTCCTTACATTAAAGTTGAGCTTTCTGTGTATAGTCCAGCTTCAACCAGTGGGTGACACATATACCCATAGCAGACACTTGGCGCTAACTTGCAGTGTTTACATGTCAGTGACCTGTCAGCACTTCCTGTGCTGATTTACTGTACCAGCATATTGTTGTACTGCTAGAATAGTGTATACTACCCTGAGTGTCTGTAGATTAACAAGCAAGTCCTCTCATGCTAATGCTGTTTCATGAAATTTGTTATTGTTGTGATATAATATATATTTGGGCCAAGTATATCAGTTTTGTAGGTACTATTATATCAAACAACCCAATACCATTGCTTTTCAATAAAACTAGAAATCATGAGATTTTGTTGGGTCTATGTGGCAGTGAAAACATGGTAATTTCTCCAGGCCATATTCCATGGTGTTCTTGGATTGGAGTGCATTATATTATAGTTTGTAATATATCTTGGTTGTGTTCTTCTCATATTTTCATAGTATGACTGTAGTTCATGATAAGCCATAACTTGATTTGATTTTAATGTGATACTTTAATTAAATTACAAACAATCATGGTATGTGGTTTTCATTAATCAGATTAAAGTCATGGATTAATTATTATTATTATTTGTATTTATTTTTACTTTTGGAACTTTTATTCAGAAATATAGATATTGTTTCAGTCTAAACCGATATCCTCTTGACCTTATTGGGTAGTATATTGTTTTGGGCTTGTTCTGGATAAATAATGGTACAAAGTTAAAACAGTTCTTATCCTCTCCTGCAGCTTTTGAGCATCAGCAGGCCCTGAGGTCAGAGCAGTTGGCCAGACTGGCCCAGAGAAGAGACATGACAGGCCTGGATGATCTGGCGCCTGCCTTCATCATTGAAAGGCGTGAGGGGCATGAAAAAGGCTAAGATGCTGGTGAGTAAAAGCGTTTGGGCCTAGCAGGAGTCCGTATGATGTTACCAATAATAGACTATTGAATCCCCAAAACTATTGATTTGATGTTTTAATTTTACTTTGTCAAATGGCAGACCGCCTATATTTTCAGTAGCACTGACATGTAACCTGTACCTTAAATAACAGGATCTAGAAGAATATGCTCAGTCAAATTAATCAAAACAATTATGATAATTTACTTGTTCTTAACCTCTTTTGTTTTGTGTCTTGATAAACCACAAGAGACAAGGGCATCTATCCCTTTTACGTGACTTTTATAACAAAATGAGCATATTAGCCTCCAACTTCATGTCTTTTTCAATTAAATCAACTTAGCCTGAAAGTTGGCATCGCTACCCAGAATCTATGGTAACCTTTTGAATTAAGCTTAAAAGTAAATTGAAAAAGAGAACAAAAGGTTTGACAATAATACATTCTTCATTAACATTTGTATTGTTTTGAGTGGAGAGACCTTTTGTATTCATCAACAGCACCCTCTACTGTTTACACTTTGAATGGCACCTCTGGTTTGATACACCAGTGAGTTAAATTAATGGGATATTTATCTGCAACCCCAGTTTCTGTGTTCCAGATTTTTTGTAAATCAGACTAAAAACATTAGTGTAAAAGTGATTGGCATATTCTAAATATCATTTTTCTGCCTCATGATTAGTGTCACATTGTGGCACTTTTCAATGTGCACTATTTCTCTCCCTTGTGTTACTTAACTTTGATTCAGTCTGTTAATTTTTCTCTTTGTTTCCTTTTTCAGTTCTAACATTAATTTATGTATCTAATCATCATTAACAGCGCATAAATAAACCTGCAGCCAATAAAATTATTTTTGATTGAAATTAATGCTCAGTTTTATAGCTGTTAAGGTACCTTTGTTATCCGTGATAAGATGGGTATGATAGATTATAGATATAGATTATGTAGTGTATGGATACTAACATAAATGTGATGATGGAGATGTACGGTATCTGTAGCACTTTATTAGAGCAATCACTTGCACCTGGTAGGTATAAGTATGATCATCCCATTTCAACAGGCTGTATTAATAATAACAGTAATAAATGCTGGATGAACAGAGACATTAACAATGCTTTCTTTATGATGCATTTGCACTTACTCTCATCAAAGTCTCCAGGTGTTATATGCATTTCTGTAGTTTAATTAACTGCCCTGTATGCACAGTGGTGCATTGATTGTTGTCTGCATGTAGACTGATGACAGCTCCTTTCTCATTTCCAGTATGCTTGTTGACACACACTCTTGTAAGAGTCAGACTGTTAATGGGTCAACCTGCAGCAGTGCATTGTGTGGAAGTGGTGATAGCCATAAGTCTCATAAAGAGTTTTGATGGAAAATGGAGAAAACTGTTTCACTAAGCAGCTCAAGAACTAGACACATTTGTGTGTGTGTCTGTGTGCGTATGTACTGTATTTGTTTTAGAAGAATCTCTACATATTTGTGAGTTTGGTGTGTGTGTGTGTGTCTTGTACTGCAGGACAGTTTCTGTTGTTGCTGTATAACATTGCTAAGGTCAACACCCTACAACCCCTTCCCTCCCTTTCTCTGTCACTCTTCTCCAATTGATTTGTCCTGCAGTGTCTTTTCGATTGTCCAGCCATCTGTATTGAACACTGGGTGAAGCAGCTAGCTTGGCTTGCACTGATATGGGTCCAACCTTAATGATATTTATCTAATGAAAGTGAACCTCTCCTTACACCCTTGTTTCTACTTTTACCGACATATGACAAGTCGATACAGCCTGTCAGTGTGGCCAATGCGCAGACCTGTGTTTGTGAGTGTAGATGGGAAATTAGCTCTGTCATTGTTGATTGATGGGAGTGTTTGGCGGGTTTCCTTTGTCTTTTGTAAACACACGGATTAAAGGGGCTCGTACTTTGGCTTGGAATAAGGTGCAAAGCAGAATTGCCTATACATTATCTGTACATTTAAGAAAGTAAGAAAACTGAAGGAGGATTCTGCTGCTTTCCAGGTGATGATAGAATTGGAAGCTGATGTATGTGTTGTGTGAGAAGTCTAGACAGCATACAACTTTGGTGTTATGTGATCCATACCGCTGTTTCACTTTCCACCTTTTCCTCTTTCTCCACCTGTCCTTGATGTTGGTCTCACCTCTGACTCTCACTTTTTCCCTGCTTAACTGTCTAACACATTCATTGTTCCCCAACTTGATATATCTGCTGTCTAAAATGTCACACATACTTAACAAACCAAAAAAATATATTTCACTCTTGAGATAAAGAAAGATGTGCTTTGTTTATATATATATTTTACATGGCTTTAGCTTTTAAAGAGATTGAAAGGACTTATGAATCTCATTCAAGAACTCCACCACTAATAAATCTCTGTGCTTGCTTGAATTGGGCTTCTCTCTCTTCTTAGCATTTTCCATCGACCTTGCATCCACCAGCAACATGTACAGCCTGGTGACTTAAAAAAATCTCTCACCCTCTGTCTTTCCTCTGTTCCATCTTAAATGTCACTTTGAGTAGTTTGGGAGCTGCCCTTATTTCCCAGAGGAGAAGACAAATACACACACAGACATACACACACATTGCTGTGACATTGTCACAATACACAAACAATATGTATTATAAACTATATATATTGATGTAACTATGGACTATTAATATATGGTTATTTGATGTTCAATACTATATTTCCTTAACATCTTCATATTTATTATAATATTATATTTCAATTTTGGGTTAATCTGTTATTTATTTATATTAATATGTAGAAGGATTGGGCCCTTATGGATCAGGATCCAGGTTCTAAGCTTACACCTTCATGCCATTTTCAATCAAAGATCCAGACATATTTTCAAGACCTTAAAACACTCATAATACTGAATAGTTTGTGTTCAATATGTTTTTCAGTGAAAGTTAAGTTACATACTAAAGGTGCTATTTAAATTTGCACTATACTACATAGCCCACATTAAGCATTAACAGCTTTTGATTACTGATCTATAAGAAATGTCATGGTTAGCGTCAAACTTTGTTCCTTTATAGCCAAGAGCTGTCCCCAGTGGTGAGCAACTGCAAAATGTTTGCCTCTAGTTCTCTTCTTTTACTAAGTTGTAAGTGCCTGGCCCATCTTGTCTTTACTTTCATACTGAATCATGATTGCTGTCACAAATCACACTGATAAATGTGTGATTCAGGTGAAACACAGAGAAACCTTCCACCTTCAGCAGATGACTTTGAAAACAGCCTTCTAAATTATTAAAACTCTGCATACTCTATATCATTCTGCACAGTGATGGTTAAACATTAGAGTTAAGGAACACATTAAATGGTGCACATTTTTTTAGTGGAGGGACTTTAAGTTTTGTCTATATTAAACCCACTCCAGGAAATGTGCCCGTCTGTGTATACAATATAATATTTTCTGTACATTGTTTATTCATTTATTTATCTGTTCTAACTACTGCTTCATTGACATCCAACTGCTCACCCCACCTACATGGAATTGCTCTTACAAAGTATATACAACATGGGTTTTTCGACCTGTCATCCTACCTTGTTCTGAGACTATATTTAGGCCTTAACAGTTACACATTGGTGAAGACACTGAAGAGGCGACAGTTGCATTAACACCTAGTCTCTTCTCCTATCCCTTTCTCATTAGCACCTCCTGTGTTTGTTTTCTTCCCCCGACTAGTCTCCCTACCTCAGAGGTGACATTCGTGCTGCAAATAAAATGCTATTAGTATGCACAGGCATTCAGTGCTGAGCAACTCACACACACTCACAAACACACACAAACACAGACAATATCGAGCATCTGCTTTAAGCTATTGAATTTCAGAAGCTTCCTGGGTGTGTGAGAAGAATCGACTTTCCCTACCTGTGTGGGGGTTGTGGGTGAATATTTGTAACCTGCCAGTTGGTTTGCTTGTAGTCTTCTATATTAAAAGCTAGCTTTAATCTGCTATTTCCAATAAAAAACAGTTATGGATGATAGCATCTCAGGAGGTACAGTTTTGATCCAGATCAGTTTAACGAAATGATAACCCTCTGTAAATATAAACAACTTAATTAGAAAGAACCAGTAAATATTGAAACAACAAGATACATGGCAAAAAATAAAAACACTAAACATGACAAGCTACCTGAGTAACGATTGTCCATGGATATTAACACAGCTAGCGTTTTCAGGGTTTATAATTGACATTAGTATAAACCCGACAATTCTTACTGAAAGTTTATGTGCATATAATAAATATGCATGTTGTAGTATTACATACATGTTGGATACTCAAAACAGAACTTTATAAACTGGAGCAGTTTCCGTGTTGATTAAGTTACTCTTCATGTGCCATATTGCCAAACCCAGGAGAGACATTTCATCAAAGCTTATGAATCATCAAATTGACCTGAACTTCCAGCCCAATGAGCTGTGTAACTACAGGTTTCAGCAGATTTTTTGTAAATAAGGGTATCTTATGGAAATGTAAATAACGACATCTTGATATAAGAATCTTATCCAGTTATACAGTCTGAGCTGAAATGTGTGTGATAAGGTGTTGCGCCCGTGTTCCTGATGTCACTGATTTCTCACACACGTCTTTTCTATAACATCCGTAATTTTGTATACTGGTGAATGTCAGTCAGGCTGTGCTCATTTAGTAGGATTTTTAAAGCAGTATGATATAATGGCCAACCTGTCAGGGTGTACCCTGCCTTTGGGTCAATGTCAGCTGGGTTGGCATCAGCCCTTTGTGACCGTAAAGGATCACGCGGTACAGATAATGGATGGATCGGATATAATTTCATTTGATTAGTGTTTTTTTTCACCTGTGGGTGGACAATGCAAGGTTATTTGGTTGGTGAAGGGTGTCATAAGGAATCGAGATGTAATATATATAGTCACTAGATGGCACTGTTGAAGCATGTTTGGTTTGCCAGTGGATTTAAAAGCAGGATTGATGCACGTGCTCTACAAGGGCAACATGTGCTCTGGGCAACATGTTCTCCCAGCATTATTCCTCCTCCTTCTCCTCTTCATCTCTCATCTTTTATCTTTCTCTTTTCAGCCCCTCAGTCTGTCCTTTGGCTGTGTGTGTGATTGTGTACATGCATGGGGAGTGTGTGTGTGATGACTCAGGTGAAGCATTTGACGCACTGTCCAAAGAAGATGATGAAACCAGGGTGGCCCAACATTCATTAAAGTCAGACCTGAGATGACGTAAACCTCCAGACCACAGCGGATGATGCCACACATGTTAACAGTATTGCCGCTGCTGCGTGGAAATACAGGTGGCGCGACAGAGTGGAAGAGTGTTGTGTTTCGCACTGAATATGTGCTTTCCAGTTACAAGATGTTCTCGCTACCCAGCAGGCCCCTGCTGTCTATGTCCTAAAAACATTTGTCCATGATCACTGAATATTCTCTGCTGTAGATTTGTTTTATTTGATTTCTTTTTTTACTATGATGTTTTTCTAGTTGAATGTTTGCTTTATCTGTATTGGTATTCATAGATATTTAATCTGTGGCGTGTTTGAAGATCTCATCACACATCAAATCTGTGATTTGAAGGCAAATGTAGGAATTACTACCTCAACGTCTCTCCTCACTCCTCACCCTATAGTTACTTCAGTCTATCAATTCAGATGACTTCTGCTGCTTCAGGTGTTTGCTTTCCAGCAGCAGATGGGCATGTTGGTTCAGCTGCATTCAACCAATTCAAAGTAATCTCTGGATGGAATTTTTTTCTTCTAGCCGACCCAAAATGACAGCATATATCTAAAATAAGAACCATGAATCTGCTGTTTTCAGCAGATGATTGCCCTCCCATAATTGTTGGGCAGATTACCAGGAAAATAAAAAATGGGACCATAGCAACACAATGAATGATCATCCTTTAACATTATATACAATCAACGTCCGTTCATGTCCATATTTGTCATTTGCAAAGCGCAGATGCATTTGGAAATCAGTCAAAAAAACACCACGAAATAAAGTGTTCTCTTTTCCTCATCACCTATGCAAGAGGATTGAATTTTTGATGATAGGCAGTGGCTCAGGCAGCAAGCACATGGAAGTGTTAGGCCAGAGAGCTCAGAGAAAGAGAAACATGATCAGAGATGGGCTATAGAAGCTGAAAGGCAGAGAGAGGAGACTTGGAGCGTGGTATAGTAATAGATTCAGATGTCTGACTCTGAATGCCAGGCAGCTAGAGAGCCAACTCTTCTTGTTAGAGGGTGGGAGAGGGGAAAAGAGGAGAGGGAGAGAAGAAAGATCATGAAGAAGAAAAAGAAAAAAAAATTAAATTAATCAGTTGAGAGAGAGAGAGAAGGTTTACATTGAAACTAAGTGGGTGAACATTAGCCTTCACCATAGCCACAGCACCTTCACAGTAGTGTGACATTAGTGTGAAGGTGCACATATACACACACAGATATAAAACCTGAGTTTTCTTCTCAAAGAACACCCAACAGCGTAAAATGCAGCAGCAGTTCAGACACACACATTCTACGGCTAAACCACTTGTTATCAGCTAGTGTAATCACAGACTTGACATCTTTTCTGCATGTTAAAGCAGCTTCAAGCCTTTGTCTTCCACTCACTCACCTGCGTCTGCTTTTACGCATAACCTCCCCCCATCTTCTCGCGATGGTAATTTTGTGAGCTTAGGCGCTCACGTGAGGAGATTTTCGGTCGGTGCAGAGTAGTGTGTGTGTGGTGGTGGGGCTCGCGCAAATCCTGTCGGTTCAAAGGACGATATTGTGGGTAGAATACCTCTCCCGTAGAGGAAACAGCTGTGATGCAATGAGACAGCTGGACCAGACTTCATTATCAGAGGAAAAGTAATGTTTCAGGGCTCGTTCTCATACAGGAATAATGATTTACGTTGGAGTAATTATGGGTCAAAGGTTTTGAACACAAGATTTCTACTCATTTTTGAGCGGGTGTGAGCCTGTTTAAGTTGAAAAACAAAAAGGCAGCATGATGTCACTGAACTTGATTTGCAACAAATCAATTGAATTTACAATCAAAAGTTTCCTAACATTTGACCTGTTTCCTGAAATTAGATGAAACATATCATGTTTACCAAGTGACACTCACGCCTTTACAAAGGAAAACTGATTTTAAACTGAACCTTATATAATGTGAAAACATTTACTGTTGCCAATTAATGCATATTGAAAGACTGAAAAATATGAATTAATGATGCTTTGAAGTTTCTGCTCGCTATATGTAATATTGTGTTGGTTCATCCTTGTAATGAGCTGATGGAGGCCATGAGAACATAATTTACACAAACGGTACATTCACAAATGATCTAACCTGAATATTGTTTTGTTGGAGGTTGGTAGTAGATTTTACTTTCAATTTTAATTCAAGCAAAATCCAAACCATCTGTGTTCAGACCTGTCAGATAAAAGAAAGCCCAATGTCAAGTGCAGCCAAGCAGAACTGCACGGAGTGGTCAAAATGAGAAAAACTCTCTCTTGACTGTTCCTGTTGGGTGGGTTTAAATAGCTAGACCTAATCAGTCGGTGTGACCAAGCTGTTCCTGTCTATAGTGGATAAAAGATTTCTCTAGAAGACATAAAAAGCGTTTTAGAAGCTGATTAGCGAGAGAACTTGGGTCCCCTAGACTTAAAAAGTAAAACTTTGCGAATATCACTATTTTAGGCTAAATGTAGAGGGGGTGGGAGCAGGCCAGGAGAAGACAGAAAATGCCTGTGGTTGTGTTGCTCCTCTTTCTCTCTCTCTTTCTGGACCTACCCCCACCCCTCCCTTTTGTTCTTCATTCTCTTCTCAACAAAACCACCTGTCCTTCTTATTCAAAATAACTTGTCTCTCTTTCTCCTCCTCTCTATCTCTCTATCCTTCCTTATTTTCCTCTCTGATTGTCTCTGTGACAGTCTGGTGAGAATACAGGCTGATGATGAGTAGTAATTCATTTAACCTCCCCAGCTATGTCTGCGAGAACACACATTTAATGAGCAAACAGCTAGACTAACCAATTCATGCCTCTGGTATTTCTACCAATAAACTGTGTGCATATTGTGTTGTGGTGAGTGCGTGCAGGTGTGTACACCACCCACAGATGTTAGTGTGATAGCTCATGCATATGTATGTGAACAGTTGTCCTGATTGGGGGCTGTGCATTTGGAGTCTGTGTGTTAGCCTGGAACCCTGATGCAGTAACCTGGAAAAACCTTTGCCTCTGCCTTTTGGTGGTGCTGGTGGCACACAGTTAACCAACAGTGATAAAGGATAGCCTTGTGTAAACAGAGGTGCAGAATTACAACATTACTGTAGTATAGTGTGGCTTACTTTAAGTTCAGAATGAAACACCGTGTTTTCCCCTCAGAGCTTGCCAGCTGCACAACTGATTTAGTTGCTGCTGAGATAGTTTAGATACTATTGCAAACCAGTATGCTGGACTTTCATCCTGTGCTGCGTACATGACCTCTGATTTCAGCATTTCCTGGCCATTATGAATTATTACCCATACAAATACTACAGATACCAACTGGGGATGTCTTATGCTTTCAAACTTGTTTGCATTCCCTTATTTTGAATTTGAACAGGTGCTCCAAATATTTAAATCCTGCTTTATTTTCAAAATAAAAAAGAAAATAGTTGCTAGTCATACAGAGATGCGTGTGCATCATTTTACACAAATCAGCTGACACCTATAGTGGCTGAATGCCAAAGAAATAGTCAAGATGTGTAGTACGTGGATGTTTCCAAATCCAATGCCGAGAAATGATGCTGGGAAATAGACGGTGGCACATGGCATGGATGTACACCAGCTTGTGATGATGTGAACTGGCAGTGCCTGTGTGTGGGCCATATAGAAAACAATGGGTGCAGATGGTTTGACACCTCCAGTGTGTTGTTGCCCTTTATTAGGTGTTTCTTCTTTGTCTGCATGTGTGTGAGAGAGAAGAGGCAATGTTGCATGTTGTTATGTGCCCGTACGCACCTCCTACTTGTGAATTGAAGTTAAAGCAGCAAAAAATGTTTTCTGAGTTTCTATTCACACTTTGGTCTTTTGTTTGTTTTTCATATTTATAAAAGATGATGATTAACAAAATGTGGATAATATAAATATGAGTGAAAACAAAGCTGCCATAGATATAAACAATATGCAAATTATACAAAGGTATAGGTGAATAAGTGTAATTAATGAAATAAACACGTACTAGAGATTATTGGATGCTATTGCAGGTGTGTGTGTGTATGAATGTGTACCTCTCTGTGGATGGCTCAGTTTGCCTTTGAGGGCAAATCCACGCAAACTTTTAGCCCGAGCATCAGCATTGGACAA
Organism: Lates japonicus; assembly: GCA_033238685.1. Lineage (NCBI taxonomy): Eukaryota > Metazoa > Chordata > Actinopteri > Centropomidae > Lates > Lates japonicus. The sequence goes on along the minus strand of BRZM01000074.1, from coordinate 148,830 downwards.
ACAAAAGGCTGGGTGAGAGCACTCAGCTATTATTGTATTATTACTTGCACATGATGGCGTGCTTACCATACTTATTCCCATAGAGATATGACAGGAAGAAAGCTAATGCTAGATTAGCTCTTATTTCCTCCTCTCTGCCTGAATTCTGTCTCTCCATCTCTTTCTCCTAATTAAAGCCAAATCAGGTTTGACTCCTGGCTATATCTGGTGACATTCAACCCTAATCCTCAGTTTAGCCTCTTTCCTCATCTCTGTCTTTCTCTCTCCTCTCCTGTCCCAATGAAAACACCAAAAAATCTTTCTCCCCAAACACATAGTTTATTCAATTTAGCATTTACATATTCAGTATAGTGATTTCAGAAGCGTTTCTCACCATGGCAGTGGTGTGAATCAAAGGTCTCATCCTGTCACATACATGCATGCACGGCGCGGACACAATCGCACACACATAGTCTCAGTGGCGCATTGCTCTGCCTCTGTTTTGCACTCTGTGTTGCCTGACCATTGAGGTTTCAGGGTCGTCAGGCATGAAGTGTTTATGGCTAGTATCTGGTGACCTCATGGTACAACCATAGCAAACTTATGATTCAGCTAAGCATAAGTAAATATATTGTGGTCCATACATCAGTTTGTTTATCTAGAAGGACATCATTAGTTTTACTATATTTGGTAAAGTATTTGCCCTCTTCATCTGTACAATAGTTCTGTAGATGCGGGAATGTTCTGGTTCTGGTGGCATGCACAAAGCCACAACCTTGATTAGTGATGGTTGGTTGAACCATGTTGGAAATCAAAGAACAGAACAGCCACACTCGGCGAGTGAGTGGGTGAGGAGGATGGCTGTCTAGAGACTTGAAGGTATTTGTGAAGATGGGGATGTGGCGTTTGGGCAATTCTCACCTAGCAGGCTTTTATGGTGTTGAGCTTGGTTGTTCATGAAAGTGACTAATTAGTTATTTCAAGAATGGAAAAGAAGCTTGAGAGAAGAAATTGGGTGTGAATGGTCTTTACTGTATCTCATAGACAATGACTGTGTTGGGTCCAGTATCATAGTCCAGGTAAGTTTCTAAATAATTTAGTGTTGTTGTTATAGTCACCTACAGTTTGATATAACCATTCTGAGCTTTCGAATATATGCTTAAACCGGCCTGAACTACTTTAACATATCCTGTTATGTGGTTTTATAGACACCTACCAAATCGGTCTCTGTTTTGTCATTTATGTGAGCTCTCATTATTGAAGTGTCCATGATTAATACATTTTATATACTACGTATAGAACTTTATCCTCTTAAAAGATCTTGGTGAATTTATGAGCCTTAGTCTGTTGGAATGCTTTACCACAATGCGTTACTACTGGCTCAGTTAATCAGACTCTTAATGTTCAGACTGAGGCACTTGCTGACTGCTGGTCACCAGGGCACAAAAACCAATGAGTGGATGTACCTGAAATGCCATTGTCCGCTATGGCTCATGGACTGCACCAAACTACTTGGGTGTGTGTTTGTCTGCATCTGTATCACAACAAGCTCCCTGCGCCTCCCCTCTAAAGTCTGCCATCTATGGAAATGGGACCTCCACACTTGTGTGAGCACTCTGTGGGGGGCCACACACCACACACACACACATACATACATCACCACACATACATACATACATACATTCAGACTCAGGCACATATTCAGTTTAGGGCCAGCCACCACAGAGCAGGGAGGTTAAACAGATGGCATCAGTATCCGTTACACAGATTATAACACACACACACTATAGCAACTGCCTTTGTGAGTTCACCTCATTTAAGCAGTCAGTATTTTTATGGTAGCAACATTAGAGACACCACTGTAATCTATCCCTTTCTGTTCTGTGTCTAATGGACTGGGAACACTTATTTAAGTGGGTGAGCTAGACACACCCAAATATGGTGTTCTGTTTGATGTCCTGGTGATGGGCAGTATTTGTAACGTACGGTAGTCCTAGAATATGCTGTCATATAATATTTTGTAGCCGTGTTCCAAGACTCACACATACACAGGTCTACTAAATTATCATATAAAACAGATAGCTGCTGGTCCTCAGTTCTGACTATTGGAGTCCTGCTAAGAGCCAGCTGTAAAGAGGCAATAAACACACACCTATGTATAAAACTGCCTTTTTAAATTTTAATGTACAAACTAAACCCTTATACCAGCAGTAAACTACACTTTGAAATAAATGCACTAATTATTATTAAAGTTTAAAACATTTGTGTTTTTTATTGTGTAGTGAAGATGTACTTAACAGTGCTTGGAAAACAAAATTGTTGTAAGGCTTTATGGACAGACATAGTCTGTGGTGTAGAGGCAGTTGTGTCATCATGTGTTTTAAAAGATTCAAGGCACCTGACATGCAGTGAGCATCATGTGCCACAACATCTTAAGTGTGTGGAGCGTTTAGCCACCTGTGCAATGTAGGGGCTAATGGTAGAATTTCATATGTTGTTTTCATTACCCGTAGCAAACTATTCAGTTACTTGGTCACACAATGCATATGGGACACATTAGATGCATTATGAGACTGTTGGAGGCTGAAATTATATCTCATACAAAACTCAACATTTAGCAAATTTGGTTTTATAACTAACAAGTGATCTTCATTCTAATATATGTGCAACCCTGTATACAGTATTTGGTACTCTGTGACTGGCTGTGCTAACATGTACCTCCTTATTCTTTTGCTCTTATTTACCTATTTTTACTGTTGTCTCTGTTTGTACTCCCATTGTTCCCCTAATTCTCAGTTGTTTCTGTATTCATCTCTCCTCCTTTTCTTTCTCATTATATACCTGTCTTTTATCCTCTTCATCTTTGGGTCTCACCATCTCTTTAACCTCATTGCCTTCCTTATACATACATCTACTGTCTCACTATACTGTCCTCACTCTCTCTAGCCCGCAGATTTGGATGCTTGAGTAACCTTTTTCATTGCAGTGCCTCCTGTTTTTTTATTTGTTTATTTTCTCTTTCTCTCTTTCCTTTCCTCTCAAACTTCTCTATTCAAAATGTCATGTTTTCCATTGTGTGCATTAAAGCAAGGCTGTGAGTGCGCTGCATACCATTCCACACAACAACACTTTGGGAGGTATTCCAGCTGAAAATTACACATCATCTGTGCTGCTGGCGGTGATTTTACACACAAACCACGCGCATACACACACAGCCCTTAAGCATCAAACAGCCGCCATAGGAAGAAAAAAGTGCAGTGAGCACAGTATAGGGATTTGCAGATGTGCTCTTTGGGGATGCATGTGCTTGTTGAAAGTTGGGATAAGATTGATTGGATTACAATACATGTAATACCAGTCTGTGTGTGTGTCTGCGCCTGTATCCCACCATATCAGCTGAGAGCACAGGAGATCAGTGGGTCCAAGCCAGAGATGCTGTTGCTCTATCAGTCTATATCACACCCACTAATGCATGGCCAGGTATAGCAATCAGTCACCATTACACAATGACACAATATGTGTCCATGTGTAATGCCTGGTTATATGTCATAATGCATACTTCCTAGCTAATGCTATAAATCTAGCCTTTATTAATTTAGCTGCCTCCTCCCAGCCAAAGCTTCATTGTGCTCATACCATGTCATGTTCATACTGCTGTGGTACAGTTTCCTCATTACCCTTATTGGTTAGAAACGGTGTGTGTTCATAAGAGCCCTGGTATGATTAATTGCACACCGCAAACTCTGCAGTCAACCAATCTGTGTGTTACCATGTACATATTTACATCTCCTTTTATACATTTAACCATCATGTATATGATTCATATTGTGCAACTGTGTTCAATGCGGGGTCTTCTTTATCCACTGCGCATACTCTCCACAGCATGACATCTGATGCATGTAAACACTAAGATTCTTTTTGTGTTCCAGCCTAGTCAACTCACTGCCATTCACTTTATTTTTAGTAAGTTACAAAATCTCCTAATGTTAAAATGATTTTAATGATTTAATGATTTAAAAAATTTTTTTCATGGGTTTCATATTTAGTTTTCATATTTAAGTAAATGACTGTGGCTGTCCATGCAACAATGTCTGAGCATTGCTTTCCAGAAAGTCTTGGCACTGTAATATTATGATTGGATGATCTTAAAATGAGATAGATTAATGTGCACAGTGGTGAGAATATAGAGCTGAAGGCATAGTGAGATCACTTTCACATTCAGCTACTGATGCCTTGATAGTACTTGCTATTGTCTTAGATTTTGCATGTTTGATTATCCCTCTCTGTTATTGTATTGACTTTTCTCCATGGGTCCTCATTATTTTTATTATATTATTACAATTAATATTTATTACAAGGACTCCTTTTCATTCCATTTATGAAAATTATATGATACTGGCCACACTGTAAAACTTCATGTTATTAAACCAAAGTGGCTCCATGTTGTATCTTATAGTGAGTCATTCTTCATAGCGAATCTTAGTGCATGTGCTTTTCTGACTTCAAGCTGAACTGGCGACTTGTTTTCACAGTGTATCTTTTTGCCTCCTATCTTCCTCTGCTTGCATGATGCTACGCCATGGCCCAAACTATGGGTCTTCCTGCAGCCAATCTGCCATCTTGCTGCCTGTCAAGGCTTGGCTCAGCGGGCATATTAAAGTGTTTCACCTCATCATAATGCCAGCATCGCCATATCAACCCCTGCTGCCGCTGTGTCAATCACATGCCACCTCAGTAGTTTTGTAAGTCCTGTTACATTAGATGGACCGCCTATTAGATAATCATTCTTTTGTGTTTCATTTGAGGTGTAGATTTGATGTCCTTGTCACATGTATTACCATAAACTTCCATCAGCCAGCACATATTTTTGATATCATGATATACCCATTAAGTAGTTTGTGGATGAGGAAACACATAATAAGTTACTGGAATAATCATGCACTACAAAAATATAGTAAACCTACAATTTGATACTATAGTCACACACATAAAGAGGTATCATCATTTTTACCATGTTCTCCCAAATTATTTGTACTGTGTTTTGCATACTGCTGCAGAAATTATGTATCTCATGTCCTTTTCTAAAAAAAAAAAAAATCTGGAATTTACACACATTACAAATTTACAACTGCTGTATCTGATTTGTTGTCATGTGTATGTTGTTAAGTATTCCATATTTTGTGATATTCCCTTTTTTATGTTTTTGTTTTTTATGTTCTCTGCATCTGTTGGGTAGCGAAATTTCTTCTACCCCTCAGCATTTACCTCTAGCCTGTATGTGCAGAGAGCACGTAAGCACATAAGGAAGTGAATATGTTGTTTCAACCCATTACCTTTAGCATCAGTTTACCCACTTACTAACTGTGTCAACTTAAACATTGTCAAATGAAAAATCTTAATTAGTACACAGATTGATTTCCTTGTCCTTATTTCCCTAGGCATTCAAAATTGAGTATTTATACAGGCCTACACAGGTCAGATTAGTGTAGTAAATTGTCAGGTGTCAATATAAAGAACCTCTACAACTCGTTACCTCTTTGTATTCTGCCTTTTTATAGAGAACGCTATACGCTTTTTTTTATTTTTATGCTTTTTTTAACTCCTCTTCTTCCCCCTCTACCTCAGGCCAAGCAACTGGAGAGCAAAGAGAAGGAACTGACCAGCATATCCAGCTTCTATAAAGAGCAAATAGAGATACTGGAGAAAAAGGTAAACACTGTTTTTCCATCTCATAAACATATATTTCATAAATGGAAATAGCCACAACTCATCTGACAGGCTTCTTATGTAAACATGCTTCCTCAAATGTGTCCATTAGTTGCACTGCATTAATTTCATTCCAAGATGTTCTATTTAAAAAAAAAAAAAGTTTTGAAAAGTGAGACTGTGCTGTATGAAATCACGGAAGAGCTGACATTAGTTTATGTAAATCAGTGAGACTGTGCATCTTCTTTTCATCATCTTTTTCTTTTTTTGTGGGGGTTTAGAGAGCGAGATACTAGCACTTTTGCAAATTTGACATGTATAACAGGAGACCTCACTAATGAGATAAAAACATCCTGTAGGCTTTCACTGAAAAGAAGTCTTCACACATCAGGAATAGCAAAACAGGACTTAAAGTGGCATATTACTCACTCTCCTTGGAGAGTAAAATCTTGTTGAGACACAAGACACTCTTCCCTATCTTGGAAATGTCAAGCCCACATACCAGTGTCAAAATGTAAATGCAAATGAATTGAAAGTTTGAGCAGACAAATGAGAGTCACGACTTGCTGTTGATGGACCAGCACTCAGGAGAGGTCTCACAGCGCTGTCTCCCTCAGGGAGCTTCAGTTGCCTAATCACATGTACAGTGCTTTTCTCATCGCTATGTCCTTTTGCCAGCACCCCAGTTGTCTTTTCACAAAATAGAAAAAAGAATAAAAGCAATTTGTTGGGTGCTTTTAAGAAATTATGACCTGTCTTCCCTCCACCTGAGCACTAATGCACAATTGATATTTTGCACCCTTTAAAAGCTACAAATACAGTGGTTTGACAAATGCTGCTTGCTTTTTACAGAATAAACTTATATTTGTCAAAAGACCTTGAGAGAGGCAAGGTTGGTAGCGGTGTATGATTTTAGGCCAGGAGAGCAAAATTACAGAGTGCAAGTTAAGGAAATAAAGGAATGAAACAACAAACAACAAAATGAAAACAAAATCTGCTTTTCACACATGCACTACAAACCTGAACTTTTCTAGGTTTTACCCATAGGAGCTGTATGTGTGAATGCAAATGTTTGAGTCTGTTTGACTGGACATTTAACTGACTTTACCTTGTCAGCTCCCTAGTTTTAGGTCTGTGTAATGTCCGATTGAGCTGATGTGTGAATAGAGCAGGTCAGAATTCACAGCGAGTGAGTAGCCACGTTGATGATGTTTCTATCCTCTGTCCTGGTCTCCTGCATGTTCTACTCAGGTGCTACCCCTCACTTAAAGTATTTATTGTAGGTAAGAACATGTTTCACAGGGACAGTCTCTGGTTGTGTGTTGCATGTGTGAAAGGGCAACTACAGACAATGTCCAGGCCTGAATCTCTGAACATGTTCAGAGTTCATATGTGAAAACAGCTAAAGATGACAGACTGAAAATATGAGCAAATAATGTAAAATGTAGAGATAACACGATGCAAATATTTAGGTTTTTCTTTTTAATGATATATTGACATTGACTGAAAACAGCATATACATAAAACCAATGATGGGTGAAAAGGTACAGGTAGACACACATATACTTTCCCACCCCCCCACCCCCCCACCCACTCCCTCTCTTCACACACACCCACAACTCTCCCTCCAGTATTCAGTAGACACTCTTAGAGACTTGGCCCCCCCACCCCCACCCCTCTCCCCGTCTCTCCCTCCCTCCGGCAGGGCCCATCAGGCAGACCAGGGACCTTATCTAGTCCCTCGCACTCGCCTCCTTTAGGCCTCTGAGAAAACCTTTTACATAGCCAAGTTAAATGGAAGGGCCCTTGCACACCGTGCAGCAAGCAGCACACGCTGCAATGCTTGACGGAAGAGACTGATTGGCAGAAGAGTGGAGGATGCTCTATCTTTCTCCGCTTGCCGCCGCAGTCCCTTTTTCTATCGCTTTTTTTCACCCCTCACTTGCTCGCAGCTGACCTGCATGTGGATGAGGGAGTGAGAAAGAGGGGGACTGAGAGCGAGAGATAAAGAGGCTATATGGACTGAGCATTAAACAGACAGTCCATCCTGAGCTGGCGTCCATCTCCTTTCTCTTCGTTCATTTTTCCATCTAGCGGTCCATTCATCCAGGCCTTCTTTCATGCCCCCTCTCCTTTTCCCTGCTTATCTATCTTTCTCTCACTCTCTCATACCTGTGGCAAATTCCAGTTGGGTTGAAATAAATGGCCACTTAAAATTTGAATTGTGACTTACAGTTCATATACATAAACACAAAACACAAATTGAAACAGAAATATGTCTCACTTATCACACGAATACTGATCCAAATTTGTGAAGAAAGCCTTATGTTGCTCTATGACTTCTCTCAACATCAGTATTGTATCACATCGTACACCTGTCGAGCGCTTTATTAGGGACACCATACTAATACTGGGTAGGGCCTCTTTTGCTTTCAGAACAGCCTCAGTTCTTCATTGCATGGACCCCATGGGATGTTGGAAACATTCCTTTGAGATTCTGGTTCATGTTGACAGGATTGCATCATGTCATTTCTGCAGATTGTTAGCTGCACATTCATTCTGCCAATCTCCTGTTCTACCACATCCCAGAGGTGTTCTGTTGGATTCAGATCTGGTGACTGGTGAGGCCACTGAAGTAACTGAACTCACTGTCATGTTCATTTGTTTTAGACGAACTTTGCTTTGTGACCTGGAGAATTTTCATGATGGAAGTAAGCGGAAGATGGTAAATTGTGTCCATAAAGGGATGCACATGGGTCAGTAATACTCAGATAGGCAGTGGCATTCAAACCATGATTGATTTTTTATTAAGGGCCCCAAAGTGGGCCACACCATTACACCACCAGCAGCCTGGACAAGGCAGGTTGGGTCCCTAGATTCATCCTATTGACACAAGATTCTGACCCTACCATCTTTTCTGATAGAGGTGGAACCTGTCATGGTTTTCTGCTGTTGTAGCCCATCTGCCTCAAGGTTCAGCATGTTGTGCATTCTGAGATACTTGTCTGCTGACCACATTTGTCAAGAGTGGTTATCTGAGCTACCATAGCCTTTCTGTCAGCTCAAATCAGTCTGACCATTCTCCTCTAACCTCTCTCACCAACAAGGCGTTTCTATCCACAGAACTCCTGTCACTGGATGTTTTTTGTTTTTCACACCATTCTGAGTAAACTCTAGAGACTGTGGTGAGTGAAAATCCCAAGAGATCAGCAGTTTCAGAAATATTAATTCCAGCCTGTCTGGCACCAACAATCATATCACAGACAAAGTCACATTTTTACCCCATTCTAATGTTTGATGTGAACATCAACTGAAGCTCCTGACCTGTATCTGCATGATTTTATGCATTGCATTGCTGCCACATGATTGGCTGATTGGATAATTGCCTGAACAAGCACATGTACAATGCAAATGTCTAAGTGTGAATACCAGTCTTTTGCTTTTATTCTACAAATAATCTCAGAGGCCATACAACCATGTTGATTTTTGTACATAAAAAACACACAAGCAGACACTCATGGAATTCTGTTTTGGTGTGTTGATGATCAGAGGCAGAGATTTAAACAAAACATAAGAGCAGCCAGATTAGAAGGAGAATCCACTGGTAATTGGTTTGTGATCTTCCCCTGAATCAACATTTTACTCAGCTTAGCAGCAGCCCCTTCTAATTGGCTAATAACTGTGTGTGTGACCGTGTGCGTATGTGTGTGTGGTTGATTACCTGTACGAAAACACACACAAACACTCTCTGGTGTCCAGTTTGCTGAAGGGATGAATGATGATAATAGACTGTTGTGTTTGTCTAAAGGCTGTAGATGCTGTCTGAGTCCACTACTGACACAAATCAGAAAGCAGCCTGTATGTGTGTGTGAGTGTATGTGTCTGGTCATTGTGACAGGTTTGTGTGCATGCTGTCACTTCAGAAGTAATTGTGATAGAGTGGCCAATCCACTGCACAACTTAACATCTCCCCTCTTCCACACAATAAAAAACATCCCAGGAGTGAAACAACCCCCAAACATACCAGTACATCCTCCACGGCTCCTCTCTCTCGTTTATTTGTGGAAGCCTCCCTAATCTCTGTGCAGTGTACAGGTGGAGTATATCTGTCTTCTAGTGGCAACATACCCTGTGACTCTGTAAACAAGTCTCAGTTTAAAATTCACCACTCTTAATCCCCTCTTCTCTCCTTTGTTGACTGCTGCCTCTGAAAAAAAAAAAAATTAATCCGCCTTCGTCCAAGTGTGGAGCGTGAAGCAACCCCTCCCTCAAAATCCTGACATCAGCCCATCTCCTGGAGGGTGTTCAGACGAGTGTGCATGCAAGGATCATTTGAGCACAAGCACTCAAATACAAACACAGATTTAGTCACACACCTGCATGTATGCAAGCTTACACACGCACATACAGACATGCAGCACACATGCACCCACACTAATCCCCTCCATGAGCCTTTCCAACACCCCCAAAACCTTGCTTTCCCCCATTGAGAGTTATCATCCCCCTTTTCTGTCTCTCAACATTGGGCTTTTGTCCCCACGGGTGCAAATGACTGGGAAGAGCTCAGAGTGTGTGTGCCAATGATAGTGCTACCACTTCTCTGGTGTCACGGGAGCTGAGCTGGGGCTGTTGCTCAGGGTCTGTTCTGTCAATAGACACAAAAAACATGTTGATACACACACAAAACAACACACAGCCCTGCAGTCCCCCAACACTGACGGGATAAGCTGTACCTGCCAGTCCAAACACTACCTCCACAATCCTCATTGTCCCCATATTCCCTTGTGTTATTAGCAAGACCAGCTACATGATATTTGTTTCAGTAACATCTGGTGCAGCATCCCTCCCGTGACCATCAAACTACAGAGAGTGTTTGACTGTTAGTTTGCATTTGTGTGTTTTCTGTGAGAGAGACAGAATTGGAAATATTAATTGGTTCCCGTTTAGAAGAGGTTTCAAATTGTGAGATGACCAAGAATCTCTCCAGAGCATGTGATTTACAAGTTTGTTTTTTAATCTTGGACTCTTATCAAACTTGGAAATATCAGAAAAAATGTGTACTTGCAAAGCATTTTCAGCGTTTTCAAGCAATAGTGTAAGTTACATCAGTTTGGTATTTGTTGCCAATGCATACCATTAAATTACAGGAAAAATATATTTTAATAGTTATTATGGATGAGTGTTGCAGCTTTACAGCATGTACTAGAGCATCTGTTACCAAGGTTAATATCTAATATTAAGTTCTCTCACACAGGTAGCTTTAGCAGACATTTTAGGCTTGGATTGGAGTTTGTAACTGAAAATGGATGATTTGCATTTGTCCAGTTTCTTGTATACTACAGTCCCTCCACTAACTAATTCTCTGTTGGCCTTGGTAGAAGCAGAAAGGGGTAGGAAGAAAGAGCTGGAATATGGAAGATCCCTCACTGGCTTTCGACCATGCCAACATTATGTGGCATGGTGGAGACCAGTGTGTTCATTTGTTTACCCTGTTCCAAGTGGGAGGTACTCTACCATATCAATTACTGCCTCACCCCTCCAAACCATCAAGATAGAGCCTTAGTAGGATGCACCAATTGTCAGAGAGAAGTTCACTTTACCTTTAAACCACCTCCTTGCTGCTTCCCTTGCTGGTGCCATACTCTCTATGTCCTGCATAATCTGAGGCGCCCATGGGTTTAAACCCCTGTGGAGCCTTTTTTTTTTTATCTTGGCTCGAACACTGGATGTCCCACAAGGCAACCACAGACTTTCAAGTTTCAGCTCAGCTTTCCTCTGTTGAGTGTACCCACTGAGCCCTTGACCTGAGGCTAAAGGCTAAGTCGCTAACACGTGGCTAACTTCTTACCACATATTCCCAGGGTGCCAGGCAAAGTATTAGCTAACTCCAACAAGAAGTGAGACTTACTGTCTCTTTAATGTCCATGAATCCAGGGCTTCGTTTCTTGCACTTTTTGCATTAATTGGTTATGTTCAACACTGAGTAGATTAATGAAACATCTGAGCTGGAGTTCTAAGCTCTGGAACAGTTTTTTATTCCAAAGGTTCATGATACTGGGATGCAGTATACTTGACCTACAGTCTTTGGAGCTGCAGATGCCAGACAACCCCCTGCCCCCTCCTCCCCGTCAAGATGTGGTATTTAAGCCTAGTCCACACATGGATGGGGAGATTTAGCAGCAACAGGAGTCTAATCCTGAGTCCTGTCCTAGATAATCCAATGTAACACTGCCAGGAAAAAGTGGCAAGGATAAAGCCTTACACCTGGGGATGTTTGGCATTTCCACATTGTGAATTACTGTGACAGTCCAACACAAACTCAAATAATAAAAGGTAAACAGTAGATACATATTATTAATTTCTCTTCTAATGCACACTGTCTATAGCTCCATTTCCAAATTACTGAATTGCTTCCCACATTTCCAGTTTGTTTCAACCATTTAAATAGAGGTGCTAATTGTCTGTTTCCCCAGTTGGAAAAGCAACTGAGCTGATCAGAACTTTGTAGGCAGAATTAAGAATGGGGATGTCATCTTCGTGTGCCAAAGCCAGAAAAAAAATGGCAAAGTGTGGATGAGATCAATAAGTGTATACAGAAATAACAACTCTTAGATTAGCATATTTCTCTAATCAACTGCAGCAGTTTTTGTGATGAAAGAAATCGATGTTGACTGGGCTGATACTATAACTTCTATCCTACTGTCCTTTCTTTACAGAACAGGAAAGGAAAGGATAGAGGAGCAGATAATTACATTGTAGTGAATGCTAGCAGATAGGATTAAGGAGAAAGATGCCTATGACATTATTTGAGTCTTCTCCAGCACCAGATGTTTAGATCAGGAAAAGCATGTCTGCGGATCAACGTGAATTAATGAGATATGAAAATGGCTAGGGGGCACTGGAGGAGTGGAGGGCTAGGGATTGTGGAGGAGGTTTGTGTTTGATCCCGTCTCTTTCCCTGCTCAGTCACTTCAGTTATCTTCCTCTCCTATCACCCCATCTTTTGGGAATACAGGGAATAATTAAGTAAAAGTGTGTGTGCTGCGGTTATTGGTTTAAAATGGTGATTACTGCGCAGAGAGTGTGAATGAGAGGGCAATGATAGAAGTTTACTGTGTGTTTGGGGCATTCTAGACAAACTATTGCAAATGTTTTGTTATGCAAAGCCTGTAAAGTGATTATTCATCTCACAAAGTAGGTGATTTTAAACACATTCTCAGTGCTGTGGTTCAAAATGTTCAATGTTTTCTAAAACTACTTATACTCCTGACCTCCTCCTAGTCATTGCATCACCTTGTGAGCAGCTCAGACCATGATGCAGTGTAGTTAACACTGTGACCACTGATTACACCAGTAAAAGTGTGCTGTATATATCTGACCTTGCCCTCCAGGCGTCCATCTGAACAGTAATTGCTGTTTAAATGCCACTGTGTATGGCATGAAATAAGACATTATGGAGTACCAACAGTCCATCAACATTCAGATTTGTAAGCAGCACTGTAAAATTCAAAGGTCGCTAATTTAACGAAGGTGACATTTCAGGTGGTGATTTATACATTTTGATAATTTTTTCTGCCTTATTAGAGCTTGAATTGATGCTAAAAAATTGTTGTAATTGTTAAGTAAGTTATTAAGCTCTAAGTTGTGGGACTTGATTTAAGGACTCTGAAAATCATATGATCTGAAAATTGATTAATGTTAAAACCTAAAACAAGTTCGTATGTCTGAGCAGCCTACTTTATATTCAAAATATGAAGTGAAGTGGAACTTCTACAGAGCTGTAAAATCCTCCTGAATTGATTCTCACTTTTCTTTGTTTCTTTGCCTGCAGAACTTTGACAACTACAACAAGATGGCTGAACAGTACAACGAGGCAGCTACCAAAGCCGAGGCTCACATCCGGTAAATACTGTGAATGAGTTTCACAGCACCATTTTCTGTGGAAAGAACCATTCAGCATAGTCATTACATTGTTGCTCCCTTACTGCCTCAGTACTATTATGTTTTTATTTATAACCCCCATCACAGGCAAAACAAGTTTTCTCCATACACTTGTAATATTATACTTTCAGTTGATGCAAAGTCCCAGCACTTTGGGTAACTGAGAGAAACCAGCTCTGACTAGCAGAACGTCCACACAATAGTTGTTAGAAAGCAGATGTGGTCAGAGACCAGAGTGTGAAGGCTCACTGCAGTGTTAGCATTCTGTTAATGTGAGCGCCATACACTCCGGCATCTGCCTGATAGTCAAAATATTGTTTTTCTCACATAGTGGTGAGGCTGGGCGATAATTTACTGTTATCACTTCTCGTGTCCCATATCATAGTATTGTGACAAAATTCTCAAATTAACGCGTCAAAGTTTACCATTTTCCTCTTCTTTCTGTCACACTTTGAGAGTTTAAAGGCCTACCATATTTCATCTACTTTGTTCTCCCCATTGCTTGGAGAGACAACTTGAAATGTGTAAAGCCGATTAGAATTCTCTGCTGTGAATGGGTGCTAGATTTCATGTATGGATTTGTATAAAAATGGTTACATTCATGTGGCACATTGGGGCTCTTTCCATTCTGTCCAATGTGTATTACGATTTTGACATTAACATTCTCCTTTTTTCAATATAAGGATACAACTCTGTATTGCCAATTGTCTTTGACTTCGCCTTTTAAATGGCCCCATTCTGCTGGTGGATAAACAGAAACAGCAGGATTTCGCCAGAGGCAGAGGTGCTCCTCTGAGTATTTCAGAGTTCAGACCTCACCTGCTGTCAAAAAGCATGTCAGTTTCATTCAACACTAAATCACCACCACGCTGGCACTGCCAGAGTGTGTGGGCCTTGCCAATTTACGCCCCTCTATAACACCTATTCTCACCCCTTTTTGGAAGGAGAGAAAGCCGGAGAGCTTCGTGAATCCAATTTAGTCAGAAAGCCATTCATTTCCCGTTTTCCCGCGTGTGTGGCAATGATTATTGCAAAACTGATGAAAGATTGCTAATTAATTCAGTGTTTTTTTTTCTTTTTGAAACCATTATTCTCACGTGCTCACTCCTCACCTTTTGACTTTCATTAACACATAAAGCCTTTTTCCTTTTTGTCTACCCTCTTTCTTAAGCCTTATTGTAAACCATTACAACCTGTGCTAAAATTAAACCTCTCCAAGACAAAACCTGTAAGAATTATAATGTAGAAACCACCTGTTTTCCGTCTGCTGCCAGTGGCGTTAAATTTCATTTTTAATTTAAGTCACATGAGATCCACCTGGAACACAACAAACAACTGAAAAATGAGGAATGTCCCTGCAGAAAAGTAACAACTTAATACTGGTTTGATTAGTAAATTTTAAATTAATATTTTAATAACAATATCTGAAAGGATTAATCATGATTGATGAAGTACATGTATTTTTGTCTTCATACATTTGTTTGCAGCCGTGTGATGTAAACACAGATATTACATATTTAATTGACTGGTCTGAGACCTTCCCATTGGATAATTAAGGAAGAGTAAATTAGTGCTTCAGGACATTAAAGGGTTTGTGGTCTCTATGCAGAGGTGTGATTGAATTCCCAACAAACTCTCTTCATTCTCACTAAAACTAATTAGGGTGCTATACCATGTAAAGGCAACATTTGTCAGAGGACTTTCATTGCATGGCATCCTCTTCTATAGTGAAGGCAATGTAAAACATAGATGTACTGTAAATGTGTAAATGCTGTTACGATATAGTCAGTGGTGTGCATTCCAAGAAACAGCGAAAGGAAGAAGTAGATAACATGGTCTTTATGCCAGCTTTGCACTAATGGGCTGTGACCTCATCCACGACACTGCCATCCTCATGCACCTGGTCCATTGAATTCGACAGCATTCAATTCAAGTCCAAAATTTAGTCCAAATGATTACATTAGCAAGGATTTGCTGTTGTCCACAGCTGCATGGAAGAGGTTAGAAGATCATTCACGAAGTTTGTTGAAGGAAAAGCATTTTGTCCTGCCATAATGTGTTGGTCATTATTTTTAACACACACACACACACACACACACACACACACACACACACACACACACACACACACACACACACACACACAAACTTCCACTCTCTTTTCACTTTCTATCTCTTCCACACACACAAGCACACTTTGTATTCAGGCAGCCATGTGCTCGTCATGTTCTGTCAGCATTTGGGGAGTGTTTCATTGTGCCGTGGTCACACTGTCATTTCACACTACACTGACCACCCAGTAATTATTCTATTTACCCACTGCTGAAGGGAGGGAGGAGCCGTGGGGGGGCTGCAGCACAGTCCAACACATTATGTAGCTACAGTATGTCTTTTTCTTCTGACTTTGTATCTGTCTCTGTCTCCAGTTGTGCCTCTCTTATTGTCTCATTCTCTCTCAATTGCTTGTTATTTCTCTGTCAATGGTTGTAACTTTGTCTGCCTTTATTTATTGCCCTCAGCCTCTTTCAACCTCTGTCTTCTGTCTTCTTGTTCTTAGTGTTTTTAAGAAAGAAAAGGAAATGGAGTGAGCTTAAAGTCAGGTTAAAAAAGATAATTATTTTTTCTTTTATGTAAAACTATTTGGTACTTGTATCATTTGGATTCTTTTCTTTTCTTCCTCCAGATAGTTTTGGTTTTATTCACTGTATTGTTGCACCTGCAGGCCAACACAGTGGCTGATAAAGCCACAAACATATACATAGAATAGGCCAAAATGATGGGTACTCAATAAGCAGTGAGAGAGTCAGGACCTAGAGAGCCCCTTCAATATTCTTGTAACTATGAAAAGATCATAGTGAAAAAAGACAAATGTTGAGAGGTACCTCCTCAAGAGATGAGTTTTCAGTAATGATGCTAGATGTTGACTGATGGCTTTTCCGCATGGAGTTGTTAAGGTCAACTGCTTCACCACTGAGTGGCACTGACCAAGACAAGATTGGACAAGAAGAGGGACTGCTGCAACTTCCTTTTTGTCATTTCCAGTTGTGTATCGACAGTTACAGTACTTGCACTTTTGCTACTGTTAACCCCCTGTGATTCCAGGACCAGCCCCACATACTTTTAGTGCAAACGTTTAAGCCAGAAGATGCCTCTTATACCTGAGGAGGGTATTTTGTTGTTAGCAAGGCAGTAAGATGGAGGCTCCACTGGGATATTGCCTCTCTTTTCCAACACTGGACAGGTCACACTCTCCAAAATATTATCCTCAAGTGGAGACGTAGGGAGTGGTAAAACGTTATCTAGTGCCACTTGCTACTTGCCTTTCTCTACTACATGGGGCATTTTAGAGGAGTTCATCCATTAGCCTTGCCTTTGGGCATGAGACTACCCATATTCCCCAAAAATACCTCCCCTAAGAGACCTGCAACATTGCAGCTGAGCTTACCTTAAGATCTAAAAATCCATTAATCCTCTTAAAAAAAAACCTTGCAACCCTCAAAGTGTTAGCAAAGACAGAAACTAAGTGAACCTCAGGTGGATGTCTGCGTGAGGATTCACCATGAAGTAACTGCTGACAGTTTGCGGTTAAAAGCCTACTTTCATGTGGGTTTGTTATATCTACTTTATTCTGTGTGTGCGTCTATTCTTGTGTGTATGTGGGTAGCGTGTCCAATTAGTGAAACAGACAGGTAGCTTACTGTGAGGATCTCTGTGGCCCCCAAAGTAGCAGACTGCTAGTCATTACTAGAGACAGGGCCTGTCTGCACTGTGGGTCCAACAAAGATTTACCATTAAGACAGAAAGCTGCAGTCACTTACACACTCTGCCTCTTTGACTGCCTCTAAAGAGTATATAAAGAAACACACACACATACACAAAAAACTCTGGCAGAAGCTTACAGTCACAGGCAGGTCAGATTTACTGATCTGTGCAGTTAGACAGGTGAAGAGTTAGACAATTCTCTCCTGAACAGGACAACACTGGTACTAATTGTCTGTTTTGTTGATGTCGATAGAATCTGATTTAGTCTATTTGCCATTGCAGTAAAAGAGATGCAGGGACGCACTGATTTTGGACTTTTTCTCTCCCGATATTGATTCTGATACCTCAACTCAGGGGAATCTGCCAATACCAATTCCCAATCCAGTACCAGTGCTCTCTCTTTCCCAAATGTAAAATCTGTATACCACACTGTGCAGAACTCATTGGGCTCATTTTTATGTGTGATAAGGGCAGCCCAAAGTGACTGAATGAATGAATGTAACTGATATTGGAGGCAGTGACTTTTATATAATATATATTGATTAAGTTACTGTATTCAGACTTAAAAAGGTCAGTATCTGCTCTAATACCAACCCATGTATCCATACGTAATTCCCTAATGAACCTGTGTGGACCTCTGATTACTTTGGGCGTCACAGTTATTACAGGAGAAAACAGTTTTTTGACTGGGTAGGGGTGCTGGGAAAAATTTTGTGTACTGATACAAAAGCTACAAGGACAACAGGACCTCAAACAGTAAGAAGGGACAAGTGGCAAGCAGCATTGATGTTACAGTAGCCTTCACACATACTGTATGTATTTAGCCAAGCCGTGAAACATGCAGCAGGCCTCATGTAATACAATATCCTCCAGGCAAAATAAGAGATTAACATGACAACAGTGCATTTTATTGTGCAAAAATAACATGCTCACATAATTCACTACACTTTTTGGATTTGAGAGCAACACTTTTTTCCAAAGTAAAGTGAAGTTTTATAAAGAAAAGGACCTTACAAATTAAATGACACACAAAACTGGAATTGAAATTTATTGATGATAAAAAGGCTTGTGATGGAAAGTGATAGCGGTGAAACGCTCCAAAGAGCATGTCTCAACCCACATCACCCTCAACTCGAGTGAGTCGTCCAACTGCAAGTTCCCCTGATTGAAAAGTTATCAGCGATGAGATGTCACACGCAAACACACGTGCACATGTGCACCTTATCTTGTTCCCGCATGTCACCTGTTTTAATGAAACACTCCCCTTATCCCCTCCCATCTCCCTCTCTCTATATTCCCACAAAGTGAGTTTGGTGGGGATCAATCAGCCAGGCTAACAGAGTGCGAATTGTTCTCCTACATTCCTATCTCCCTTCAGCACTTCAGCTGTCGGCGTATGAAGATACGGGCGGAGTTCTGTCTATCTTCTGTGCTTGTAGTTGTTTTTGATTGCTATTCCCATTTGAGACAGAGACTTTGTGTTTCGGCAGAGTTCAGATTAAACTTAGTGAAGTTTTCGGGTGTTGTCATATTGTGACGTGTGAGTTTAGGATTTAAGTGTGCTGCATCGCTTAGCAAAGGTAGGATAAGTGATTATTATGACTACCAGAATAATCATACCTGCTGAGGTATGTCAGTCTTTCACAGGCTTTATGAACTAAATCTGTAGTTCTGATTTTTATATGATTCTAAGATTTCCACTGAAATATAATGTTGTGGATGTTATCCTTATGGCAGCATCATAAAAGCTTTACAAAGCCTCTAACAATACAAGATGCATGCTCTGTCATTCCTTTTGATCTCACCCCAGCCATGACATCTTTGATCCTCTCTTCTCTTCCCCTCCACTCAGCGTAATATTAAAAACCAAAAGTACAATGCCACGGCTGCAGCTTTAAAGGAACCCAAATCCTTGTCATCATACATTAATAACTGTTCACACACCGCACATGCCCGCACACACCAACACAAACAACACCAACTTAGACACAGAGAATAATAAAATGCTACGCCTTTACGATCTTCCCCTTTTCTTCTTATTGCTTTATTCCCCAATGTCACGCTTTGCAGTAGCGCAGAACGTGAGCTCTCTTCATAAAAGCCACACACTGCCAAGGTGAGACAAAAAAATAATGAGAAACTTTAACGATTTGAGCCTAATCATCCCCCACCCACCCCAACTCTGCACGTATTTATGCAAAAACGTCACAGGCATGAAAGCAGTTGGAGTGTTGTTTTGCTTCTTCTCCCTGCGAAAGTTAGCTATCAAAACTAGCTGGGGCGGCTAATGTTTTTCTAATAAGAGCTCACCTTTAATTTCAGTCAAACGAGGCAGTTGGTGCAGATTAGCAGAGGCAATTTTCTGCTTCAGATTCCATTATTAAAACACTCCTGCTATCAGAAAGTTTCTCTTGTTGAATAGAGAAAAGAATGAGTTTTTTTTTTTCTTCTTCCTTGAGCTTGGATTAATACCTTGGGGCTATTGTTGCTGTTATCTCCTACTCTTAGGGAGTAATTCAGAATGCCAACCAGCTGTCAGAGTGCAAAGTCAAACATCAACCAGTCATATAATTTTAATCGTGTGATTGAAACTCTTCCCAATAGATTTTAAACTGACTAAACAGAACGACATTATTTTCAATTTCAGTGTATACAAATTTTCTGTTCTCAAGGGCTGACCTTGGCAAATCCTCTCCTCACAATCTCAAGTGGACACAAGGTCCTTTTTAATTTGTCTGAGAGCCATTCATCCCCAAATCCTATATCCTGTGTCATAAGATTATTAAGTATTTTAATAATACCTCAAGCCAACAGCTCAGGTGAGTGTATCCAGCTTGCTTAAACATGATTGAAACACTGTTTGTCCACTCTTGTTAACATCAACTAAGCGTACTATATAGATGTTATCAGTGTCCCAGCTGAATGACTGAAACATTACACAAAGAGCACTAATATTCAGCTGCCACCCTGAGCACCAGAGGTACGTGATGGTTGCCATGGGTTACTGTTTGTCCATGCAAGCTGCGAGGGTTATTTGTCATTTAATACGTCACTGTCACATTCTCTCTCTCTCTCTCCCTCCCTCTCCTTCTCCCTCTCCCTCTCTCTCTCCCTCTCTCTCTCTCTCTCTCTCAGGTTGCATTCACTTCTCTTTTCATGAATATTCTCTCCATCAGTGATTTATTTAATCCTGTCGCTCTACCCTCCACTGCACACGCAAGCACACACAGGTGTACACACTCAGACTGCACAATACACACACATCAGTGCAGAGGAATTTCTCCCACTATTTTCCATGTGCACAGTTTATCTTATGCACACACACACACATACAATAGCTTTTGTGTGTGTGCGCATGTAAATGTCAGGTGGTCAGACTGCCAAAATAAAAAGGCATGTCCCATCATGTCAAATGAAGCCATGCATCAAATTGAACTCTAATTCTTTCTCTGGGTCCTTTCACAGTAGAGTCTTGTATACAGTCTGAAAAATTACTGGTGACATGAAGTTCATTATATGTTTATGTAAAATGTGTCCAGAAAGAAACTGACACACGTCACCCCCTTCGCTGTCTGAGATATTTGGCTAAGATATGCACCTCAGAAAACTGAAATAATACATTTCTAGCAGGGGTCTAGTGTTACACACGGGATGCAGACAGAGGTACAGGATCCCTATTCTGTTCTGTTCTGTTCTGTTCTGTTCTAGTTGAGGTCATTCTTGACCTTGGAAGCAGCAGTACATAAAATAATCTTTCCTCAGTCATTTAATAGTTGTTCCAGCTTTTGATCATGTAACATAATCATCATCAGCAGATGGAGTTTGGGGATTTGTCATGGGATTTTTTTTTTTCTCTACACTTAACTGACTTCTTAACCATGGTGGCTCAAATATGAGATAAAATGTTCATTCTTGAGCTTGAGAAAAGCGGGTTGAAAAGCAATGTGACCTAAAGAGGTAATAAAAGTTGACATGACTGAGGATTGCCTCGGGTCCTCTGAAAAAATTGAAATTTGGACATCTATAATCACATGAAAACTCTGCAAACTCCATCTATGGATGAAGATCATGTGATATAATAATAGAAAGCTAGAGAAGTGCTACTTTCTTTTCTTTCTATTCAATTCTACTTTCTTCTATTATATTCTGTTCTTTTCTGTTGCCAGTGGGCTATGTGTACATGTGAGAGGTTGTTCTGAGTGCAGCACCCTGAATGATGAATTATGTCTCTCTGTCTTTGTGTGTATGTGTGTGTACATATCCATATCCCAACAGCAGGTAAATTACCACAAGCAACAGAGCACTCAAGGATTACCCTCATGTAGGATTAGCATTCACTACCTGTATGTGTGTTTGTCTGTGCGCTGTGTGTCTGTGTGTTTTTGGGTGGATGTGATTTGTGTGCTTTGTCTACCTGCCCTTTTTGTACAGCCAATAGTAAGATAAAGAGAAAAGTTTGACTTTGTTTCTAATAACATGTGTATAAATTCATGTCTCTCACAGGCTGCCTTGAGCGCCAGAGAGTATCTTCTTCTCCAACTGCAACTAAAACAAACCTCAAACAACCCAAGTGTTTTTTATTTTCTTTGCTCACTTTCAATAACTGTGCTTCGTGAAAATCGTGGTGCTACTTTACTGCAGTTTCAGCCCTGAAAGCAGTCCGTAACATTTACGCACTGAACCTTATCTCTGGTTCAATTGCAGCCTATATTTCTATCTCTCTTCCTTCTCTTTTTGTTGCTAAACCTGATGTGGTTGAAATTTCAGACTGGCAAAGAGTTCACTGCACTATCACATACTAGGATCCCAGGGATCCTAAATATTTGATTGTGTCAAGCCTTAAAGACTGCCATTGTGTTTTTTTTTTTTTAAATCAAGGACAGATATAATTAAACTGTAGGTTTTACATGAGCTATAATATTATCTTGAGTTAACATAGGTTATCATATTTTGACTTTACGGTCCTTGTCCTCGACATTGAAGGTCTTTCTGCACAACCAGTCTTCATTTCATGGCTGTTGTAGCCTGTCTGGTCATGTCAGCAATGGTGTTTCTTGGTCTGTCTAGTTTTCCTATTTGAACTTCCCGTCTGATTACAACATGCATTGTGAATAATTAGGTTATCATTGCTGGTAGGCAGTGGTAAAAAGCTATGACAGTAAATTTCAACCAAAGACAATTATATGAAGAAGTATACCGCAACGTTATCACATGCAATAAGCTTTATTCTTTTCATACAGACAGACTGTCTGGATCTGGAGTGCTCTGTAATGTTTTAGTTTTAGTTTAGTTCTGAATTTCTAATGATGCCTGAAAACGCGCTTTGTTGCTTTTCAAAATATAAGCAAAAAGCAAGAATGTAAGCTCAAACTTGGGCAATGTGGAAGGTCTGTACTATGTTTTTTTTTCCATGTTGATATTGATATATCACGGTATAAATGTCTGCTCTGTAACTCTATTTCAGCCGCGCAGTTGGTTGTGATGCGGAGCTATTCTCATTATCATTGGCTTTTTTTGTACGTCTGTCAAAACATGGGATGGAATGAGTTCATAATAAACTCCGTATCAACCATGTCTTATAGTTCTTTCAAAAGAAAATTATTCCACAACAATTAAGCGTTGTTTTATCGCTGGCGGAATGTGCTAATATCTGACAAAATCAACAATGGATTATAATAGCAATCAGCTCTTTTGTGACATTTTTGTCAATACTGAATAATTGATGTGTGGCACTACTGGTATTAACACCTAGCACAAAAGTGCCTTTAGGGTTTCAAAATGTAAGGCTCTGTTAATATGAGCTGCCTCACAAAGGGAGCGACAGGGTGATTGTGATGATTTGGGCATAGATGTTTTCAGCCAGTGGTGCTGTGTTATAATCACCTCACCTCACCTCTCTACCTTGTGTCTGGGCCCGGCAATCTGCAGCCATGTGCACTGAACTGCAGGCCAAGGTGCTCCAGTGCTACAGAAAATCTGTAGACCCTGCACTGCTCCAACTAGCCCAAACAGTACATGACCTCGTCCAGCAACTGGAAAGTAGGCAAGGGCTACACACTGTCACGCATATTTGTGTGTGTGTGGGAGGCATGCAGAAAATAGTGGATTTGTATAGGATGCTGATGTAAGTCCTTGTTTTTGTGGGTATTAGTCTCTTGGAATATGTGTTAATGTTTGTGTGTGGCAGGTAACACTGTGCTTCTCTACTCAATCACTGCTCCATTGTTTTCTTTGCTGTTATCAATCCTTGCTCATTCCTTTAGACACACTTGGCCAAATTATTTGGTGTAGCTCCCTTTTCTTTAAACATACATTTTCATCTGCTTGCTCACAGTTCTTTTTTTTTTTCAAGAAGACAGAAGAATAGCAGTTAATTGTCAGACCTGGAAGGAGGCTACAGCGAAGTGACACTGACAGTGGAACAAAAGGTGATGAGATAATAATCCTTTCCTTAGACCAAATAGGTTAACTTCTGAAATTGTAATCTACATGTTGGTTACTGACACACTTCAAATAGAAGCCAAATCAAATGAGACATGCTGATGAAGCGGATTTTATAAGTCACCAAGCACTGTGTTTTGGAACTTTCAGTAGGAAGATTACACGTTATTAGTATGTCAAATCAGTTTTACGGGCACATCGCGCTGAAATGCAGCTGCTTTCTGCTGATGCTTTTACCAAATATTTCAGACCCTATGTATCTACAAGTACTTATTTTACCCAATTTCTCCATCAAAAACAATAATGATGAGCAATTTGCATTATCATTGACAAAAATGCACTGATAGCTCAAAAGTAGATAAAGGCCTGGTAACAATTGGTGAATTTGTGACTTAAGCAGTAAATGTCATAAGCCAAAAGCTCACAATAAAGCAATCAGTCTTTTTAAACTGGTTCCAAAGATCCATTTACCATTAGGTGAGTGCGCTTTGGAAAAAAACAGTATATGTGTGTTTGTATAAAGGTCAGGGTTTTTGGGGCATCTGTTTGTATAAATTCAGATTGTAGTGTTTATGTTTGCAAAGACAATGTAATGCAGGTATAAAATGCAAGACACTTGTCTAATTCAGATTCAATTGGGCATATCCTTGACAGGTGTAGATAGAAGTCAGAAATAAGAAGAAAGACAGTCCCAAACATTGCTGCTCTATAGCTGACTTTGAGAGGAAAATAAGAATTATTCCTGTCTCTGAGACAGCACCATACTGTTAATTAGCTTTGAATTATTTCATATGTTAAAGATAGTATATTTTTCTGCCTGAAAGTTGTAGCTTTTTCATTTCAAATGGTTTGAGGAAGAAACTGAAATGATCTGAAGCATTTTATCACAAAATCTCTTTTCCATCTACTTAACACTTTGAGTGGGATCTAACCAAGTTAATCTTGCTTTTCAGGCAGCCTGTGGTACTCTTTTGCAGGATGGGATTTTCAGGTTGACCTTTAAGACTTCGGGGCTCTGTCCCAAGCTCCGAACCCAAGAAATAAATAAATGTTCTAGATTTAGATGTAAATATAAAAGACCTCATATTTAGAGGTGTCCTGTTAAACAACCTCCACCCAATGTGCCTCTCAACACCTCCTACCTTTACCTACCAGTCTTTCTGACTTATCAGCGATCTCGTGTATTATCTGTTTCATCTACTTAATATCTTGGTATCTCTTTCTCCTCTAGTTCTCATCCTACTTCCCGTCCCTCTTCCTATATTAAACCTCTATCACTGGTGCATTAGCGATTGCATTAGCTCTGATCTGCATTGCTGGCCGCCTTGGGGCCTATTGGGTCTTAAACTAGGTTTGTTGGCTGGTGCGACTCCTGCATGTGCATTCAAGATGCTATGCAAACCTGCTCCACAAATCACACAGCCTGGTCTTAGACTCTGTTGTCTTTGTTAAAACACTCAAATTTGCAGCAAGCCCTTTCCATTACTAAGCACATGGCTTCAGTTTAATACTGGACTGTAGTCTCAGGCTGAAACCTCTATCCCAATAGTTCTGTCAGACTTTCTTTAAAACTAGCACTGCTATAATTGTTGCATCCACTGTTACACTATGGTCTCTGTGCTTCGACTACAGTATCTTTAACATAGCTGACATAGATTGGACAGGGTTATGTGTGGCCTTGAAGAGAGTAGCGGTAAGTAGCAGGAATAAATAAAGTGGAAGATGGAGTAACATACATGGAAAACATGAAATCATAATCTTTTTGTCCATAAACAACAGGGAACCCAGGTTTTCCCTAGTTTTTATGGGAAGTGTTTAGTACTGGGAAAAAAACTGGGGAATTCAAATAGCACCTTGGGCGCCACTTACCCAAGCGACTGAGACTAGATTGAAGGGGGAGACAAGTAGCACACTGGGCTCCTAATCAGCCAGCCTTAATGAAAAGAAATAGTGAAAAGTCCAGACCCCTCTGAACACGCGGGCAGCTGTCCAGTCTGCCTGTCTCGTGGATCTGACAGAGCCAGCAGCTTAGCAACACTGTGCATGGGCGAGTTTAACTAAAGAAAGTTTCATTGCGGGTGGTTAAGAGATCAACAGGGCAATATGCACACTACAGATTTAGTCATGAGAGCAAGAGCAGTGGATCATATTTACATTGTAAATATATAATGTCCTAGACAGAGGAAACATTTGTTAGGGTTGAGACTGTTTTAATGTGGGTTTGTATTCGTTGAGCAGGGATGCCCTAGCAGCCTTGTTCGAGAAAGTGGAACAGAGGTTTGATCGGTACATGTCAAGTAGGTAATTAAATTCACCTAACACTTAGGCTCTTCTGTGGTATGCAGCAAAATGCACGTTTTGGAAATGTTAATTCATTAAATTCAGAAAATATTTTAAAAATACATGACCAGGGGTAAAATTTGACAGGATTTATAGTATCAAATTTTAATGTAAAAAAAAAAATTGAATTTGGTGCTTTAGCATGGTAACTGATCAACCCTTTGTCTATAATATTTAAAAGACTGCTTCAAATCTAAATGAAGACGATAATAAAATATTTTTTAAGATGCACTTTACAAAGAGAAAGGGTGATTTTGTTTTAACTAACAAGCTAAATGAACTGGCATTCATGGGCAGATAAAATAATGGCCAGTTAAAAAAAGGCATTAACATTTGGATGCAGTCTTTTTCTCAGCTCTATTTTGTAATAACATGACTTCTCAATAGACAGAAAAGCTTTTAGCCTTGGTAGAAAACCTCCAAACAGCTTAAAGCTCTGTTCTTTTTTATTTATCTGTGTGTGTGTGCTTATACAAGGATTTTCTAAGGCAGATGTTCTTCCCTGTGATTAAGGGAGATATTTTCCCCAAAATTAATACTTTGTCTGAGATTGATACCTTATATAGTTTCTCGTTTCTTGAAAGATATAAAAATTATCTTTCCCTCTTTTGTCTCTGCCTGTGCATGAAGCAGTGTCTATCAAGTACCACCATCTGTTACCTGAAGCCTAACTCTTTTCTATCAGTTTTCTGATGTCTGCTGTATTCTCTAGGCATTTGCAGTCCAGGCAAACAACAGAGCAACACCCACAGGATATCTCTCATTTAAGCAAGCGTTTAAGTTTGTGTGCATGAATCACACAGTAGCAGACCCATACTGTCAAGTCAGGGTCTGTCTGTTGTATCACTTGCCCAACTGCCATGACTTTATGGCTCTCCAGCAGTTTTACTCCATATAAAGTCTACCAACATATAGCTGTTACTCCATCAGGTTGTATATGTTTGTCAAAATCAATCTAGCAGCAATGGAACCACGCTTTTCTTATCTGTCTTTTTCAGCCAATGTCTGATCTGAACATCACTAGGTATCTATCTCACTTATTCTGTCTCCGCTTTAAGTCCACCCAACTCACACTATCTACAGTGAGACAGCCTTCCTTATATATCCTCAAAGAGTTCTTTATGTTTTATGATTCCTTCACATGCACACACACACACTCTGACGCATCTGCATTCTTCCCCCTGCCATCCATTATGAACCAGTTGCTTCAGGATGTGGCCTTGCACTCCTTCTCTCTCCTCCCTGTCCCTCTCCTGTCAGTGTCTCTGGTCATGGGCTGTTAACTCATGCATATGGGACCTTAAGTTTGTGTGTGGTGTGCTGTGTGTGTGTGATGGACGCAGGGTAAATGTCAGCCCACCAAGGCCCTGTGTTATCACGAAGCATTGTGGGTTTTGTCTCTCTTTGGTGGTGAAGTTTGGCAGTATCTTATATATTACCACTATATGGTCATTGTCATTGGACATTTTAATACTCTGTGTGAGATTGTGTGCTTGCGTGTGTGTGTGTGTTTGACTCTAAGCCTATGAGAGAGTTTCCGAGTCCACCCTTTGCCTCTCATCATCCATCCGCCCTTCTCAGCAAGACAAAACACAGCCGTCCTCAAAGTCACATTCAATAACAAACATTTCTCAAACCACCACTTGCTATAAGCGTCACCCCCACCAACATCTTCCTACACAATACTCTAAGGCTCCAGCGCCAGCTATTTTCAGAAAAACTGATGCTAGTGCTGTGCCATTTAATGCCATCAGCAGGGGCCAGTGGCATCGGAGCAACACTTGCCACTGTATCCCACATACTTAACCCACTTAAACCCACTGCTCTCCTGAATGCAGTATTTGTCTACCCTGATGTGAGAGTGTGTGTAAGCGTGTGATGGCCTCTGAGATGTTTGGTTAAGTGCCACTCTGTTTCTGCCTTGATTACCCAGGCTTATGGAGCATTGCTGTAATGACAAAGTATGAGGTGCATTTGTATGTGGGTATTTGGTGCTGTTTTTAAAGGTGATCAGAAATCTGTCTCAATTATAGCTTTCAACAAGTGCGGTAACTGTTCAAAATCAGCATCCTTATTTCCAACAGGTAAAAAATAGACTTTGGGACTAGTGGGAACCCTGGTAGGGGGCTGATAGTATGGAAATGCGGATGGGAGTAGAAAGTAGAAATACCTAACTATGGCCAAAAAAACGATCAGAGATTAAATCAAAACCACTCTGAAACTGTAATTTACTTAGCCCTCACGATGTGGATATTGATGCCAGTGAACTTTGATACAACAACAACATTTGCGTATTAATGATTGTATTTGTCATACAATAACCTGACCTTTGTCACTGTGTGGAAAAGTGATACTTCACTTCTCTACCATCCCATAGGGTCATGTCCCATCTTTTCCATCCTAGACAATCACATCTTACTAAACTGGACGTTGCGGTAACCAGTCTACCATACCCAGTAAAATTAAATTAGTAGTCACTGTCAAACAGAATGATGACTGTGTCGTGAGTGATATCTGTCACATTGTCGAGGTGCTGTAAGAACTTGGCCCTGTGTGGGCATTAACCAAAAGAAGATAAGATTTTAGTGGACCATGTTGTTATCACCATGAGGAAGCAGAACACTGTACTTAAAATGGGCAAACAGGGATCAAAGTCATGAATCTGTAGGAAGGTTAGAAGCACTAACGCAAAAGGTTGCTGCTACAAAGGCCAGATTTCATTCACAGTTGAGACAGCCTATGATGTGGTGGAAATTAAAAACTATTTACAGAGCAATTAAAAACTGTAGATGTTGTACACAGCAGTGCTTAGACATATCCTGTCAGGATGTAAATACAGCTGGTGAGATAAGCAAGTATTCATGTGCCACCATAACCAAATGAGATGAACAAAGATAAGATATTTTAACTGTTTGTGATATAGATGTTTCAATGTGAAGTGAACAACATAGTGACAATGCGATAGCTGCATGGAGTAGAGATGCATGGGGAGGAGACACGAGAGCAAGTTAACTTGGATAATCAATTAAGTGATTGACAGAAAATTGAACAAAGATGTCATTGGGCTCTGGAAACTTTGTTGCTGCTTTTTCTTTACAGTTTCCCTATTATAGTCAAATGATAGGTTAATCAATCATAACAATAATTGCAAACCAAGTAAACTGTGAGAGGTTGGGTATGCAGTTATGATGGTCAACATAAATTAGAGATGAAATTCTAAAGGCATCTGATCTCACACCTGGAAGCAATTCTCATTTAGGCTTTGCTAGTTACAGAGTACAAAAGAAAAAGGTTATAAAAGAGAAAATAATGTGTGCGAGATAGAGAATAGCCAGGAGTTTGGAGTGGCTGGGACAGATGGATCCTGCTGTGTTTAAGTGCTGTGTTTTTCTCCCCCCTCTTCAATATCACCTCCATCAGTCTTATTGTACCTGCCATGTGTGTGTGTTGTGGTGTTGCATGTGTACATCTGTGTGCCATGTAAGTATCAGGCAACTTGTGTATCTTGTGTATAGAGTTGTTTCCCCTCTCTAAACACTGAATTTGACATTTCCACACCAAGCCACTTTTAACGCCAGTACCACCTTATTTATTTATTTTATTTATCAGGTCATCCTTTTCTAAATGTAATTTCGGAGCATCCACCTCTCAAGACAACATTCAGTCCTAACAAATGTTTAGACCTTCATTGCCAATGAAAAGTGAATAGCACAAGTAATAGCAGACTATTCTGTCCTCTAGGTCAGCAGCAAAAATCAGACATCTGTTCAAACCTGCTCAGGTTGTCAGGTGAAGACATTGATTGATAGGAAGAAATTCTACCGTTCCAGCTAAAAGGGGAAAAACAGGATGAGTCTTTGTAGCATGGATGAAAGAGGGTAGAGGTGCCTGTCATTAGAGAATAGATGGAGCTGATGAAAGAGAGAGGAAAGCGAGAGAAAACAGTGCTGCCTGTCAGTGAGAAGGTTAATAGAAAACACAGAGATACAGTGGGAACAGGTGGATGATGAAAGGAATGTAGAGAGGATGAACCAGGCAGTGGAGGTACTGTCGGTGGAGGATGAGAAAATGCAGAAGAAGAAAAGGAGAGGTAAATGGCTGCCAATCATTACTGTGGAGAAAAAGAACAGGCTGAGACAAAATAGCAGATTTTTTAGGATTGTCAATAAATCAAAACCACCAAAATGTGTGTTTGTGTACTTATATGTGTGTGCATATGGCTGTGTATGGCGCTATCTGCGATGCTTGAGTGGTAGGCCATGAGCCTTGGCCTGCCTGCTAACTCTAATCTGATAACAGAACCACTCTATTCAGCAGCAATCGAGTCCTGCAACACACACACACACAAGCCTACCTAGCTATACATCACTACTTACAGCCTTATGTATTGTAATATCTCTGCTATTAATATCTCCTTTATAGAATACTAGCTTCTCTCTACACTGATTATAGCTTCTCTGTGTATGATTACCCACTCACAATTAAGTGCTTCAACATGAACGATGTATATATATTTCTCTGCCATTTCATTCTACAAATCACGGTTGTATTTAGATTACTTTTATTTTCATTTCATTGTTAGCCGGTTATGTGCTGAAAAAAAACCCCAACACCGACGCCGCCATTTGTGGTAATCATGTACCCTTCATATTAAGTACACACACATGCTAACTCCACATATTTTTGTCTACCGTCTCTCCTTTCCCTCCTTTTCATACAGCTCTACTACTACACATCCATCATCTCAAAGGCGGCTGACCTGTGAAGGTACACATAAAGATTAGCTGTGCTCTCCTGGGTCCCTCTCTCCCCCGTCACTCAGCAATTCGTTCTCTTTCCTTCTCAGCCTCCCTCTCTCAAATCTATACAGCAGTTCATCAGCATCCAAGCTAAGCATCTCATCACTTCTGCTACCTTCACCAGCCGCCATCTCTGTGTGATCAGCTCCCTCCTGTCAGAGTGTGAGCTGCCATGTAATCTTACTTCATTTGGCTGCAGAATGCAATCCAGGCGTCGGGGAAATTATGACAAAGACACTCACTAGAGGTGAAACAGGACTTTCTTTTACTCTATGAACTAGGTTGTCATTATCATCTCATCATGATATTGTTAGATAAAGTAATGTGCAATCTCGCTGACATAGGGTTCATTTTGTCTTCAGTTTTATGTGTACAGGCATGTTAAGATTTAGTTAAAGGAATAGTTTCTTCTTTGGACATTTTAAATAATACTGTTTGTCTGTGTCTCATGTCTGTGTGCAGATGTGCAAAATATGTGATATGAAAATTATAATAAATGTTATTATTAAGCATCAAATGCTTACTTCTGTAGTCTCAATAGTTTTATACTTTTTTCCCTCACTGAGCTACAGGTGGCCAAGTGGTCAGGCGTGAGACAAGTCATCTCCTTATTCATACATTCTTTTGGATTCTAAATGACTTTTAGTCTTTTCAATAGTTGAACATTGAGAATATTTATAGAAAACATGTTTCCAGAATATTTAATGCAGAGCCATGTACACAGATTTAGAATTTCAGCTATTGGTACCCGCGATGGACATCAGGCCATGAATGAATATCTGCAGATTGCCTGGTAATCCATCCAACGTTTTAACCAAAATACAGCTGCTTGTCATCATAAATGTATGGTGCCTGCATTAATGACAACTTTGACCAGCCTAGGCTTTTTCATTAAGAATTACTGTCAAATTCATCCTCTCTGGATACTGTGAATGTTGCACATAATGTCATAGCAATCCGTAATGGTATTAAAGATATTTCAGTTTGGTTGAAGTGGTAGACAGCAGACCGCCACTGTGGCCAAAATATTCAAAAGTTGCTAGTGTGTGTTAAAATCAGTAGCACTATATATAGTACATTAAGTTTGATGCTTACTTAAACCGTTGGGAAATTCTGCCTCAATTATCTGCTCACCCTTAAAAACATCTTTGTATCCGCTTAGTAATCAACAGTTTTCGTCAAATTACATCAGTGACTGATGTTATTAAATCAATTTCGTCACAATGATGAATCACAGACCCTGAGCGACTGAACAACTGTTCAGCAACAACGACTGGCTAAGCGCTATCTATTCGTCGGTGGTGATGTGTTATTGTGCGGTCAGTCAGTACCGCATCTTACTAACTAAACAACCACCTGACTGACCGACACACAGACTGACTGAATGAACAGTTTAGACTTAGTCCTATGCACATATCCAACCCACTAACTGACTGACTATAGGAGCCTTCCTCCACTGGCTGACTAATTGACTGTCTGGCTGTCTGACTGACTGTGTTATCAGTGAATGGCTGCGTGTTTATAAAGCAGCCATGGCTAAGGCCACTCTGTGAGTGTCCCGTTGTGCAGTCCTGCTTCGCCTTCATCTCCGTCCCTCCGGAGAGGAAGAACGCTGAGTGCTAGCACTGTGACAGAAGACGAACCAGTTTTTTCTTCTTGTGTATATTTTTGTTTCCCACGAGAGAAAATAGTGAAAGCGAGTCTAGTATGTTTGTATGCCGGTGTCGTGATGGTATCTCCTTGTATATGTGGTGCAGATGTGTGTTTACATATTGCGCTGCGCCTGTATGTGGCCATTGGCTTATGACTATGGGGGTGTGAGCATACCCAGTGTACCTGTTCACTCTGTCTGCTGTCTACTCCTCACACAGCTCTCTAGTTGGATGGAAACTGACAGGTGGAAAACATGTGTTTGTGTGTCTGTATGTATTTTGCCTGTGAATCTGTTTTGTATTGTATTAAATACAATCTCAACAGACACTCTTCCATCTCAGCAAAGTCAGTGATAATGAAGAGCAGTTGTTGGTTAACCCGCACTTTTTGCACCAACAGAGACATAAAAATGAGTTCAACGCTATCCAATGGTTTGAAAGCAAAAAAAGAGAGAACAACAAATCATATTGTGGTTGTTTTGACCTCTACAAAAAATTCTGCCACTGATATCGGATGTATTTAGTGATTGAATTATTCGGCGTCCCAAATATACAGAAACAATCAGGATTATTCATCTTATTAAAGGTGGGTTTTGTTCTTGAGCATAGTTTCAATCTAATAGCTTTAAGCTTGGTGTTCCTAATAAACTTCCTGCTTCAATTGTGCATCTTAAATTCAGTGGACATGAGCTAGAATATTTGGATGACTCCTCCAGTCTCAGAAGCACCTGCTAATTATCAAGTGTGGATGCAGCGCTGGTCAATTTGGTTGAGGCACCAAATTAGATCTGATGCCTGCTGTAAATTTTTGGGGTGGTTTGAAATTCAAATTCACTTCCTTACACTGTATAGGCATCATGTCTCATCACACTGCTGTATATGGTGGCATTGCCAACACCTCATGACGCACACACACCTGCACACACACACATGGAGCGCACCTCATCCACGCGGCCAAAGTGTGCATAAAGTCCTGCCATAAACAGGCTACTTCACACAAATGAGTGTTTTCCTTTTTGTAAACACACACTGTCCCCCTTTTATCTCAGATGACAGGTGGACAACCATTCAATCCCCTTGTCACATTTGCGCTCATCCAATTCAGTGGCACAGGCTGCGATGCCTCGGGATGCACTTGGCAAGTGAACATGCCACCGCCAGCGTATCTACTTGCCGGCGAGCCGGGTAGTTAACAGCGCCGCCCACCAGCAGCCACAAGCTAATGCTTCATAACCTACGATTGCCCGTGTCTCTTCCTGCGACTGTGTGTTTGTGTGTGTTGACTAAAGGTTTTACACCTTATAGTAGGCTGGCTGTCTAAATATCAATGACCCATGGACCATCCTTGATGATCTTATACATTTAAAACCTTGCCAAGTCGCTAGGATTTTTTTAATTCACTAATATAAAATCAGCTTGGCTGCTCTACCAGAACTATTTTTCTTCTTTTAATCCTTTCCCATAAGTATGACCGGAACTGGGAGTTGACGCTTAGCGCTTTTGTTATTTGTGGCATCATTTCAGGGTCAATAAGCGTGGTACATTTTTTGTTAATTTATTTGTGCTTTTGAATTAAATCATCATCAACAAAAATAAAAATATTAAAGAACCAGTCCACATTTATCTTTTGTTTGAAGCTGTGACAAAGACTAATGCACGATAACAGTTATGTCTCTCATGGGTGAACGCAGTGTAACTGCTTGGTGCCTTAAGCACTGTGGTTGGGAGGATTTTTAACTTCTCCTTCTTTGTAAACATGCAAGTTGGGTTTCAGTATGTGTAGTTCACTTGGGGTCGATGTAACAGATAAAATAAGGCTGATAAAGGTTAATTGTTTAGCATAAATAAAATTACCTTCTCATACATAACTTTGGTGGTGGTATTATTCATTACTGGGTAGTGAGATAAACCATTGTTTATTTATATGATCTTATTTTCAGTAGATTGGTGGTGGATTCAGAGTGATGTAGTTTTCATGAAAAGTTATTGTCCAAAGTGGTCTGAGCCTCATGCAGGCTTAAGATCCATAAATACAGCGTTTAAATGAAAAAAAAAAAAAATCTTTTGTGTTACTATTGTACAACTCCTCAGCCCCCTAAGTCCTCCATATTTTACTTGGACCTTGGTCGTACAGTTCTCTGCTTTCCTTCATCCTCCTGTCTTCCCACCCATTTCTCCCTCCTCCATGTATAGTGTAACTGTGAGCAGTCTGCCGCCTTGTATGTGTGCTGTGCAGTGCTAAACAGTGCTGCTAACCTTGAAGTGCAGGAGTAGATAAAGCAAGCATAAAGCTCTTAGACTTTAAGGTGGACTAAGGACAGCTTTTGGAGAGTGTAGTTGTAGTTAAAGTGCCTTTGCTCAAGGTTTAGAATCTTTTCTTTGTTGCACATACTTTTGTTACTAGGATTTGGTGCAGATAGTGACTTGATTTGTTGCTATTTTAATGCAATTTCTAAGAAATCACTCTGGTCAGGTTATAGATGTGGCAAAAATATACTCTAGCGTGAGTCTTCTTGCCAATAAGCACTTCAGACCTTCCTGCAGCTACATTCATTGGATAGAACTTGAACATTGTGTGTGTGTTTGGCTGTGTGTGTGTGTGTGTGTGTGTGTGTGTGTGTGTGTGTGTGTGTGTGTGTGTGTGTGTCCATATCCTGGCCCTTGGCAGTTTCTTTTTTTGTGTCCCTGTGTTGCACATGCAGTTGGCTGCCGTTGTATTAGCTTCTGGGCCAAACACTTCTTGGTAGGTCGTTTCCTGCCAAGAGCCACACTCCAACACGCCTAACAGTCCTCTGGTGTGCCTCCTATGCTTGAACATGTGTATGTTTCCTATCTTGCTAGGATGAATGAAAATGTTGTCCAGTTTGTTGATTTAATGCAAGGGTCCATCAAAACTCCTCATCCAAATTAAATGTGTTCTTTTACATCAAGAAAGTTTCTGAGAGAGAGAGAAGCGCAGGTGTTTTCAAAATCAGAGAAAGAGCCATAATCTGAGGCTGTGACTTCGGAACTCAAGCTATGACACCAGGTTTTGAGGGCTTGTGGAACTGGATTATCTCCTTGCTGTGGTACGTTTGTGAGCATAATTTTTGCAAAAATAAAAGCTTCAGCAGTTTGTCTCATCTCCTTCCTCTTTTCTACATCTTTGAAGACTGAGCCTTTTGGCCGCTTACATAATAGTAATTTAATTGTCAGTAATATGAGCAGTATTAAACTTTAGTAGACAGAGGAGTCTGCTGCATTTAAAATATCTATTCAAACATTTACTCTTATTTGCAAATTAGTTAGCTAACTAGCTCTGCCAGTTAGCACAGACAGAAGATAACACTGCTGTAAAAGTCTGGATTAACTTTCCCTATGTATTGATATTTAGGGGTGATAATTTCATTTGCTAATGTGCAGTGTGTTTTTGCACTGTGTGAGGGACTGAATTTCCATGATACATCCTGACTTCTGTGGTTCCCTTGGGTTGTGGTAATCTGATTTCTGTATTTGACGCTTTCTCTTCACCCCCTACCCTCTTGAACACCGCCACCACCACGCCCTTTTCCGGGCTCGCTGGGCAAATCACGGCTGAGAACCCAAAGGAAGCAGTCGGGAAGAGAAGTGAAAGCCAAGGAGAAACATCGAATCCGTCCGTTTTCGCCTCCCTCAAATCTTGTCCTATCCATCAGTCCGTTTATTTAACCCCTCCATCACTGAGAACCCCCCTCCTCCTTTTCCCTCCCATCCTTCTTAGTTTTAGTGTTATTATCTTGACTTATCACTCAAATTATATGATGTGTTGGTTGTTGTCAAATTCTTGACACACCCCGCCCTTCAATCATCAGTAATCCGTTAGTGATGAGACTGCAGGTTTTGTGTCTTTGTGTCTTGTTTGTGGCATGTGTGTGTGTGTGTGTATGTAGTGCAGTGGCGGATGGCTGTCTCTGTCACAGCACGCTAATAATCTTCACCTACTGAAAATGTTGGTGCAGTACCCTTCTGGCAATGCTGTACTGACCAGGAGCCTTGATTGTAATATACCGTGCTCATGGTTTCATTAAAGTGGGAGGAGAGAGGAGAGAAAGGAAAGTAGAAATGAGAGATAAATGAGAGACAGATGAATAGTGAAGTGTACCTGTAATGTATAGCCATGTGTATGTGTGTCTCTGTCTGTACAGTGGACCCATGTCATTATCGTCATCACGTAAAAGGTGCCCATGCGTATCCGTGCATGAACGCCTTACACGGACCAGGCCTGTATCCTAACAGCTGTGTTCCATGGTGACAGCAGGGGTTGGTGCTGCCAGCAGGTGTGGAGGAGCCTTCCAGATAACCCTGAAGGTCAGCACACAGAGCTACAGCTCACAGCACTACTCTGCACACACACACACATAACCACCTCCTTGTGTATGTGTGTGTGTGTGCGTGTGTGTGTGGTGCGTGTTTCTGTTTGTGTGCCATCTGAAAGAGAGAGGGACTCAGTTGGATGCATTTCCCTTATATATGGACATGGTTGGCCACCCACCGGAATGTGAGGCTTGTGCTCCCTTTGGCTTTACGCCCTTTACACATTGCGCATAGTCACATGAACACACTGGGAATATTGTGGGCTACAGCGCACATACTTGTGCCTGGATATAAATCCACATTCACAGTGGCAGTCAATGAATGTGATAGATTGTGTTTGTTAATGGTAGCTGTGAGAAATTTGATCTATTGATCACAGTTTGACTCCCACTTGCCACAGTGGCATCGATCAGGACACTTAACGCATGCACAGTGCCACTGTGCAATCCGCTACAATATATATGCTTTCTATTACCACAGAGGCTCCGGCCGTGAAAGACAGAGATGGAGATGATAAAGAAATGGATTTAGGAGTGTCATATATGTCGTCTATTGGTATATTAAGTCAGTTTTGTGTGTGTCAGTGAATTCTTCAGCTACAGACTCTCTTGCCAGGGATTGGGGAGCTCTGGCCCTGGGCTGTGATGCGCTTGTACCTATAGCCAAAATGACACCATATTAGAGTTTCAGCCAGTGACTCTATCCTTCTCTCCGTGACATTTCCTTTTGACCAGCTCTATTCCTCCAACGCTTTACCTTCTCATTCATGGAAAAAAAAAATTCTCTGATTAAACAAGTTCCTGAAAAGCCCAGGCACCGCTATCTGCCATTTGGCTTTTATTAGAAACCCACCCCCTTTAATTAAATTGGCTGAATTACAGAAATATCAGGGATATTTCACCAATATAGCGGATAAGAGAGCACAATGGATGAAAAAAAATGGAAGACTGGGCTTTATGAGATGTTTTGAATGTGGTTTGAAATGAGATAAACACAATCTTGATGGAGGGGCGATGTTTGGTTTTTAAGGATGCTGAGGTTTGTTCGATCTGAATGAGTCTGATCACAGAACACAGCATCACAGCTGAAACTCTCAGTGCCTGCTTTTTTTTTCTCCACAGAATCTCTAAGAACCGGTTATTTTCACTTCCCTCCTTCTCCTCCAGCTCCATGTCAACCTTTTGCCCAGATGCCATGCCTTTCTTTTCCCATGCCATTGCTATGAAAGACATAGGATTGAGGTTTATATGGTAGCTAGCCCAGCTTGCAGTTGGGGAGACAAAGCTTATAATTTTAAGTTTAGAGATGGCTACTCACGCCTTTCAGTGCGCCGTTATGATTTCCAGTCCTCGACAATTACTGGGGCCAGTTGACTTCAACGGCTTGCAGAAAATGTACATAAAGTGGAAGGTGTGTGTGAGTGTATGTGTGTGTTGGTGCAGGGGGTGTTACCGTAATGCTCACTCTGCAGCCAACATACAGTAATTGTCTTGCTTTTTTCCTGCGCCCGTACAGGTGTTTGTCTGGCATTCGCCGGGATGCAGGCTTTAACCTCTCAGACATCCTGTGGCTCGGCTGGAGACAAGTTTGACAGTCCTTCCCATGAGCCTTACGTTATATGTTTAGCAGCTCCACGTCTCCTTTGTTCGGCTCCAAAGCGCTGTTTGACTCAGCTGTTCTTTCTCATCAGCACTGAAGGGTCAGCCACGACTCGGCCAAATGAGGGAGGCGGTGTCGGGCCTCAAGCTACTGCCCTTTATGAGACAGGTGAGATCCATTCCGCGTAAAGTTGAACCATGTACAATTCATACACCCAGATAAAATGCAACAGATATGCAAACACACATTCCCACATACCTGCTACTTTCTGGAGTTCACCCACTGCTAGAGTCTTTTGCCTCACACTTTTCTCCATCCCTCAAC
Source organism: Lates japonicus (assembly GCA_033238685.1). Taxonomy (NCBI): domain Eukaryota; kingdom Metazoa; phylum Chordata; class Actinopteri; family Centropomidae; genus Lates; species Lates japonicus. The sequence continues at coordinate 109,955 of BRZM01000074.1, read as the reverse complement.
TGTTTCCCTCTCCTCTTTTCTTCTCTCCTCCCTCAGCCAACATGGCATTGTATATGTGAGAAGTCGACAGTGAGCCTAATGGGTGTGTGGCAGCTTCATCGTGACCAGTCACATTCCTGTTTCTGCCACGCAGCACACTCATGGAGCTCTCTAGCTAATTGAATAGTCTTTTATTAAACTGTGTTAATATGAACTGGAACTGGCTGCGAGTGAATTGAATTAGACCCCCCACCATTCACCATTACACTCATGCACTTGGCATCTTTGAAATGCAGTTGTGGATAGATGGAGCACAGCGACGAGGAGGAAGAAGAAAGGCTTAGAAAGTGAGAGGTGAGTGTTTTGTTGCATTCATTCTAATGTTTGTGTGTTTTAGAGATCTGCATTGTTGTTGTTTTTGGGGTTTTGGTTTGTTTTGATAGTAGTTGGGTGAACCGACCCTTTAAATTGTATACCAAGTGGCTGACATGGTTATCTTGTTGACTTCATCAGCACTGGATCACATGCGGGTCAGTTGTTTTGCCTTCCAGTCAACTCTGATCCACTTATTCTCACATATAGTTCAAAAAAGTCCCACATTGTCCCAGATTCCCCTTCTTTCATTGGAGTGCTGTTTTAATTTTTGGGCCCACCGTAGTAAATGGTGTCAACATAGGTATTTTTCCTTTAAAAGCTGAAAGTACACTGTCAGAATCACACGGAAGAACAAGACGGCTGATTCACTGCTCTCTGCTGACAACCTGGTGGGGTGGGACGGGACTGGAAAGCTAGACTGAAAAGCAGAATGTTGAAAGCTGAATTTTATATAAATGTTCACTGGTTATAATGCTTATTCTCCAACTGGGGCCCTGTAACACAAAAGATGTAAAAAAGACTAACTTAAACACACCCCTTTCCACTCACACCTGTGCTACAAATGTCTGGATGTTGTCCCGTGATTTATGTTTAAATCTTAAAAATTTGTGTAGAGATTTCCTTTGATTATATGAAGTGAAATGAGATCCCATCAGCTCATCCTTGTCAGCTGCACTGTTCTGTCTCCATTTGACCCCCCAGGGAGAGACACTTTCTGTTTCATCCAGCATCCACAGACAAAGACAGATGAAGAGAGAAAGGTTACAAAGGGTGGTAGGACTTAAAGAGAGATAACCAGGGGGCCCTGAAGCAGCGGGGGACTTGACCCAAGTGTCTGGAGTGAAAACTTGGGCTGTCACAGCACGTGACTGAGGGTGGAGCGGTTCAGGAACCCTACACTGTCGTGGCTGACACCAGAAGAGGAGAGGAGCCTCGGAAGAAGGGAAACAAAAGGAAAAGCAGAGGGCAGAACAAACTCAATACACCAGTGAGAGTCAGAGAGTATGGAAAGGGAACAAGGGAAAGAGGTCAAGGTTATCAAGGACAAAGTGTTTCAGCTGGGAGCAGGGTGCAGAGAGAGAGAGAGAGAGAGACAACGCTTGGTGAAGTTACAAAGGTAAAGAAAAGAGAAGTAGTAGGAGAGCGAGTCCACCGAGGCCTGTAGAGGCAGCTTGAAGACGATAGCTCCCTCCTTTCTGCTTTATTACATTACACTGGTGGATAAAAAGAATCCGACATCCTCTAAAGTCATTACAGCCCAGTAAGACTGGCTCAGAGGGCAATGCAGCTCCTTAACCCCTCGCAGCACATGCCTGGATGTGTGTGCGTCTCTCAGAGGATGACTGAATGAGAGAAAGGGTGCACACACACATCTGAAAGACTGAGCGGGCCCTGTTTGTGTGTGCATGTGTGCACACACACATTTGCCAAACCAAAGTGGCACATCACTTAATCCTTCCCCAGTAACTAGGATAAGCCACCAGTCTTATCTTTCCTTCTCAACCCCCCCACCCCTCCTTCTTTCCCGCACTCTTTCTTTCCTCAGGAAACTATTGTCCCTTTTCCCGTCATACCCTCCGCAACCCCCCTCCCTCTCTCATTCTTATTATTACCCTCCTCTGCCCCAGACTTTAATGCCTCATTATTCTGTATTTAGGGCCTGGAATCTTCTCTTGCACCGGCAGTAGGGGGAAAACATGGATTCTACATTTCGTTGGTTCTTTATTGCCAGCTTGTGCACAGGATTTGAGAGCAGCTTTCCAAGAGAAGACGGATTTTGCTGCCATCGACAATCATGCTGCAGGCTCCTGGCAAGGTGTGATATTGTGATATTGTGCCAGGAAGTGTCGCTACAACCACCCTTGGGAAAAAAGCAACAGGTCTAAGAGTATCTGAGGTTACGCGTAGGTGCAGTAAATGTGTGGTTTCTATTTAAAGTAGCAGACAGATTGTAAGCAGAGAGCTAATGTAATGTATCAGCAACTATCCTTTTGTTTTCCTTCATTCGAGTAGGCTGATGTACACTTAAATGATAGATTACCTTTTTTCTGTCCTCCAGTCTGTGCAACAGTGAAGACAGCTGAAATTCACAAGCTGGAAGTCACGAAGATATAATTTACGATATAGAAACTTGTCTCCGAGTGTTTTAGCGTCTTTCCCCTCATTGCTTTGGTTTTACAGCTGCAAATTTATGATTTTGTTGTAGTCTTACTGCTCAAACCTCAAGAGCTGTTCCACCATTTTAAGCAAGAACAAAAAAAAACTCTTAACAAACCCACTGTACACTCCCTGCTCAGTACAAAATGGCAGGCAGACAGAGTTAGCAATTAGCAGGTGAGCATATTGGAGCATTAAGCATCAGAATAGCCAGATATTTCAATCAGTGAGAGGTGAAGAGCAAAACAGAGCTAGGGCGAGTGAATATTGGGGCTAACATTCCTCAGGTGGACACAGTATGACTACAAATGAATGCTAATGTTGCTCTGTGTAGATAAGCACCTGTTTGCACGGTCACTGTATCAATAAGGCAATACAATCTGTCAGTGTTGGCCTTACAGTTTATTATGCCCCCACTCTTTTAAAAAAAACAGATACTGCTGTTTTAAGGGCAACTTTTGTGTACAGCGCTCTTTGGCGGAAGATTCTGAAATTAAACCAACCAACAGTGAAGTGTCTTATCAGAAACAAGATTGATTTGGATGTTTGGTCTAAAATGTATTTGCAGTGTAACATAATACAATGACAGCAATTTTTACAAGCTTGGCAGTTTAATATCTGCTTTTTAAATTGCAAAGATTTTTGTTAAACAACGCAGACTCGTGGTTTCACTATACACAACAGACATGTATTATTCAAATTCAGGGAAGTACCTTGATAGTACAAAGAATTACTACTTCTACAGTTGCCTTTTTAGACTAAATGAGGAGGCAAGATGAATATTCATCAATTTTTACCCTTCTGACTGTAACTCTCTGAAGTTATTGTTACCCTTTGCCCTTTTTACCCACTATTCATTGGAATTTATATTCCCAGATTTGCCCTAGACATGTTCCATGTATCACCTGCTGAAGATTTATCAAAATAACAAGTGAAAATAAATAAATAACCAGGCCTCAAATATAGCTTTTTTCCCATGTGCAATTTTGATAATAACATTTCATTTTTTTCTAATCTTAGTGTGTGTTAGCCCTTTGAGTCTTTAGTGCCAGTTAAGGGCAAATTTATGTGATGAAAATAAGTAGAAACTATTTTTAAAGCAACATTATGTAACTATTTTACCCTAAAATAACAGCTTCAAAATCATTTTGGTACACTGACTTGTAATAGGGAGAATGGTCCCTGTTTCATTCGCACTCTACACCCCACTGTAGCTTGGGTTGAGTGGGTACGATCTCCTGTGAGAAGTGTTGGAATTAGGCGCAGCAAGTTCAGCATGTTACACAGTGTTGCTTTAGTAAAAGGGCGTACTCTCTTAAACCAGACCCACAGCAGCTGTAAATTCCAGGGTTTGCATGAGACGTAAAGTGTCATCTGACCACATCTTAAGTCAAAAGCAGCTGTAGTTGTAGCAGTGGCTACATTTGCCGAGCCGGACGACACACAATTAATCATACAAATGCAGATAATGGCACACACTTAGTACTTGACTTGTGCTTAGTACATTTAGAATACACATTCACTTTTCCTTCTCCATACTCACTCTCTTTTCCTGTCACTCATGCAGTCACACACGAACATAATGTCAATAATGGCAGGGTGCTGTTTGTTTAATGATCCTATCTTCCCAGATAGACGGGTGCTATCGGCTTTGTCTGTCACACAAAAAAGAAGAGAGGCAGCATGAGTACAACTGGATCACCCCACACACACAGACACACACACCCCCCAAGTCCTTCTATTATGGTGTACTCACTTAGACTTCCTGTGTCAACAGAGGCTTTGATTAACCGGGGGACAGGCACTTTGTATCACTTGGACAATGGCAGAGTTACATGGTGAATTTCTATGGTAAGACTGCACACTTCAAGATGGAGCAATAAAATGATGTGATACAGACTGGCACAGCATGAAAGCTCTAAAAAGAATATTTGATTTTAATAGATCAAATAATTTTCAATTTTACTTTTAACCCTGCTGCTTTGTTTTTCCGCTCCTTATTTGTGATTAATAATCTGAAAGGGGGAAAAAAAAACCTATATGTGCCGACTCTCATCTTGTAACTTCGGCTGGGAATCATCTCAAGAGCATAAATTAAACACAGCCAATTTCCTTCCCCACTGACAGTGTGATTTTACCTTAAACTTCCAATTAGCTGCCTTCACTTTAGCTATCAGTCACTCTCCAGAAAGGCTTTCCATACCCGCCGCATGATGTACATCAGCCACACTGTGATCAATTTAACTCTGATGATAGGCATGTGGGCTGTATCCATCAAACCAGGCTAGTTATGGCAGCAAAGGGAAATTAATATTTAGCCGCTTTCGTGTGCTTTCATGAGACGTGATGTCAGTGAGTGCGCTTGAGTTTGTGGGTGTTGTGTGTGTGTGCTCACAACCTGAAGGCAGAAAGAGTGTGTGTGAGAGTGTAGTAGCAGATAAGTGACAGGGTGAGGGACCTCTGAATGATGCCCTCTGCCTCTTTACCTGCTGGCAGGGAGTCTGCCAGGTGAGAATCTGGCCAGTGTCAACAGGTCAACTGAATGCCAATCAGTAGTGGCCTGGAGGTCATGTGTGGTCAACTTTTGTTAGCAGAAGGAGGGGGGTGATAAACTGTAGGGTGGACTCTTTAATGTTTTAATAAGCTATTTGTGTGTGCGTAACTGCATGTTAGAGTCATGTGGGACCAAGTTGTCAAGGTTGTGGTGTAGGCAAAAGACAGATTTTGACACATACGGTATGCGGTATGAGAGGACGGGAAGTGTGTGTAGTCAGTGTGGCCTTTCTCTGCCTATAGATGGCAGCATTACACTCAGAGTCTTGCTACCCCTGTGTCACACCCCTATTACAACCATTTCATTGCAGCACAGCAAAGAGTTCCTCTGTGACACTGTTGATCCCTGAAGGAACATTCTCTTTTCACTTCATAAGGAGATGAAAACAGGTTGCAGCGTCCTGGAACCGCTAGAGTCTCAGTTTCTTGGTAAAGGACACTCAGACAGGTCACCTTACCTGCTGTCATGGGACCTCTGAGGACACCAGGTCAGATTTTGACAGATTTTTTTTTTATCTTGGTTTCACTAAAAGCAGATGAAAAACAACTATATAAGCAATTTAACGAGGAACTCAACACTTAATATAGTCACTTTACTACACTTTGGTCTGATTCATTTTCCTTTCTCCAGAGACACCCAAAAATACTGCCCCAGAAATCTGTGAAAAATCCATGACCCTGGGACACAACCGCAAACTACAAAGCAACATCATTTTGATCCACCACTACCCGACACATGCATCCAGCCCTGTCAAATAAATGTAGTAGTTAAGTCTGTGCTGTGTGGACAGTATGGACTGCGGTAAGTAGTAAAAACACTATCACTACCTGTAAGATAGTAGTTTACAGTGTATTTCTGTCATATCCAGATTTATATTAATCTGAGATTATCAGCAGATGTAGACGTTAAAACGAGTTACATATGTAACTGTAGTTGACTATGACTTCTCTGTGGCCAGCAGATGTCATATGTGATAATTCAAACGAATGAAACGTAAGTTTACACAGCAGGAGAGATAGAGGAACACTGGACAAATGACCTGACTGTGCTGTGAGGGTTTTGCAGTGACAAGGTTATATGGTAGATAGTTTTTTGTTTAAAGTCACTGAGTCTAGTCAACAAATGCTACCGTACTTGACCTCTTATAAATTAAAATATGACATTTTTACAGTTTGGTTTATATGGGTTAAGCAAATAAGACATAAAACATTTTAATAAGTGAGCTTTAGAGGTGCTTATTGGAGATTTTGTTATCTTTGGGTAGAGGCAGATTGGCTGTACCCCATTTCCCTCCGTTTCCAGTCTCTATGCTAAGCTAAGATAACTAGCTGCCGGCTCCAGCTACATATTTACCATACAGAGATGAGTGGTATCGACTCTCTCATCTTATTCTGGAGAGGAAATACAAAACAAATCTCAACATGTCAAACTATTCCTCTAAACCAGAGGCCCCTTGACTGATTGGTGCACACACCAGCACACAGGCCGCGCAAACTGGGTCACGCCAACAGTCGTACAGATGCTTCTACATTCTGTTTACTTATCACCGCCCATGAAATTGATTCTTTTTATCTGTATGTTTGTGAGCGTTTTCGCTGCGTGACACAGGTTGCTCTCCCTCTTTCCCTTCATGCCTTCGCCATACAGTAACCTGGTACGTCTGTGTTGCGTGCGAGATACTAATTTCATGCTTCATTTGTCGCCTCACGAGCTCCGTTAATAAACAAGACCCTTTGTTGCTGCTGTCTCTCCGACAGCTCTCCGCGCGCGTGTGCGTGTGTCGGCTGTCAGACAGCATGTCCTCGGCGCTCGCGTGGGATTAGGTGAGGCGTCACGCTCATCAGCACCACGCCGTCGTGTCGATAGTGGGGGTGGGCTGGAACAGCGTCGAACTCATTACCAACTTCACCAGCACCCATTTGGGATTACAACTCCTTCCATCAACAAATCATCGAATCTGATTGTTCTCGGTTTGTGTGACAATGGATTTTTGAATTGGAAAATTGTGCCCTTTATATTGACGTAATGACGAGGAAGTGTTGAACTGCTATTTTTTCTGCCCGTCTTATCTGTCATGTCCATGGGTCCATCTATCTGCTTGTGTAGCCCTATGAAAAAAAAACCATTACATAAGATTTGGCAAAGGGCAGGGTTCATGTCCCATCTCCTTTGAATGCACTTGAGATGGGAGAGTGGTGCTTTAACCACCTGAAGCACACACAAAGGAGGATCCACTTTTCCATTCAGCCGCTCTTCTCCTAAAATTTTACATCTCTGAAGAATCTCTGCAAGGTCACTGCAGTCTATTTTCTTTGTATTCTGAGAAACATTTTCTGAAACAGTTTGAGGACAATGGGCAAAACAGTAGAAATAAATGTGACTATAATAATGGCTTTGATGGTTTCAGAGTTATGTCGTTTTTTGTTTTTTTTTAACATGGTTGGTTTCCAGATTTGTCTAATAAACTAAAGCAGGCACATTCATGATGATGAAGAGGATATAACAGTAATTCATATTATTTTCGCTTTATGACGCACACTCTATTAAAAAGCAGTTTCCTTGGAGCCTAACACTGAATTTTGAGTTTGTTTTTTCCACTCAGACAGCATGAAGGAGTGTTTATATGTTGTGTTATTAAAAGGGAGAGAACTGAGACAGTGACTAATCTATTTCCTTTCACACGTAGCAGCCAGTAATCACTGTTCTATGGAGCTGCTCACTCATCCATCCATAATGTTATCAAGACACATTATCTGTGCGCGCGTGTGTGTTTGCGCATGCCTGTGTGTGTCTGTAGCCTTGTGTGATTTTTAGGGGTTTTGAAAGCAGGTGTTAAAAATGTTCGTGTGGGCATTTTGGCGCATGCAAGAGTGCACATTTGTGTTTCTCAGGATTTGAAACCTGTGTGTGTGTGTGTGTCAGGGCTCCGTCCATGTTTTCCCTGCAGCCTGTGGCTCGATCTCACATTGTCATCCAGCGGAGGTCACACACTAATGTGTGAACATTGGTCCCTCCTCTGAGACCTGAAAGGCAGATGAAGCTTTCTGCTCGGACAGGGCCACAAAGACACGTCTCTCTGCTGGTTTTTACAGGGTTACTGAATATGCTGCCACTAGTTTCTTTCCATTACACAGTGTATCAGTATGAAAGTTTTCAGATACATATGTAAAAGCTTGTGGTTTGGATTGAAACGTACGAGCCAGGGATGGTTGCGCTGGGATGCAGAGGACATCTCAGTCACAAACAAAAAGGGAGGCGTTGTTAAATGTCAGGTGCATCCAAATTTTGTGGTCAGTGTCACATCCTGTGCCTAGGTTTGGATTGTTGAGAAAAGACAGGTGATGATGAGCTGAGGGAGAACACACACCTTTTCTAGTGAGGTGGCCATGAATGACATCTTTACAGACTCTTTAGTAATTCTATTGACGCTGTTTAACAGATGGACAGACAGACAGATAGATAGATACTGTATGTAACAAAATAAAAATAAACATTGATTTAAAAAAAAAGCATTCAACTGTTACATGAAAATACATTAAGTGCAAAGTGCTAAGAGAAAAAAACATTTCCCATTATTTTCTGAGTCACTGTTTCTGTCCGGCACAAATGGTTCAAGATTACTTTTTCGTTTTTATTTGCAGAGCTGAACTAAGAATGTGCTGTGTGCGTCTTCATGAATGATAGATATGTACATACATTAACAATATACTGAGCTATTTTAGCAGTGCTGGAATGTGAGAGTACATCTCACACAGCAGGAGAACATTCGTTAGATTTTTCACCGTGACATCAGTAGAGTTATCTCAGTTATCTACTCTCTATCTGCTGTGTGTGTCTGTGTGGAAGGTGAGGTGACATGTAATGTGGTCAGGCGCTGATCCCCGTGAGTGTGTCATAGGACCCTGACCTCGACCCCCACGTGACCCTGGCTCTGTGTTACTGCCCTCAGCCTGCTGCTACCTTCACCTGTCATCACCCATTATATGGTATGGAGCACAACGCCACAGGATGTATTCTGGTTCACCCTTTGACCTTTCTTTCACCAACATATAGGCATTATGTAAAACCGACTGTAAAACCTCTCCCCTTGAATTTTTTCTGTTTTTGATCAGCAGCCGCATTTGTCAGACAGTACACACTGTACTGACACGTTTGGAGGGAGTCCACTGTTGATTGAAGACTAGACCTTCATTGTTTTTCAGTGCAGTTTAGTTCAGGATTCAGCACTTATGCTTTAACCCATTCATTCATAGAAAAATGTGTTTTTTTTTAAACATTTCCTGCAGACACGTTACATGTATAGAAGATACAGAGAAAACATTATTTAACGTTAACATTATGTAAGTGTCAGTCTTACCCAAAAATAGGGATTTCGCGAGACAAAACATACTACAAAGAGTGGGTCACAGCAGGAGGCAGGTCTATGGTAAAGTAGAGAAATATCTGGGTGAATGGTGAATCATATGGCGCTGGTTTTTCTGCAGCTTCTCTCTGGATATTGGAAAGCAGCCTGCCCGCCTTGACTCATTCCGTTCTCCCTAGGGAGTCCTCTCTGTCAGACTGCTGGGGAAATTGACCTGTGAGTAAAGCGGGCATTTTTGGGAATGGTTATTTATTGAACTGCTAGAGAGGAGACTTGATGATTCACTGACAGGTTCAGTCACACACACCCACACACACACACACACACACACACACACACACATACACACACACCTTCAGATGTACACACACAAATACAAATGTTCTCTCTGCGTTCAGAGGAACTTTTATGAAAAGAGTTGAAGTATCAAGGTAACTTCAACCGTCAAATGTGGCAAGGATTTTTTTTTTTTTTTTGCTCTGCAGTCAAGAGCATTTTCTTTCTCCTCATCCTTGTTTTTCTCTCATCCCACTCTCTGACTCACAATAGAGCTTTTTTTGCAGGTACAATATGATCCGGTCTAGTCAGTATAACTGTTTCTCAGGTCTCTGTAATATGATTTTAACACCCTTTCTTTGATTTAACTTCATTTTGTTGCTGTCAGATGAAAAAACATTGTATTGCCTTTCAGGAACTAAGAAATACATTACTTGAGTTTATCCAGTGGGATGTGAAAGCAAGGGATGGAAAATGTTTCCAAGCTACAGAAGACCAATTATGTTAACTTTGTACTAGAATTCTGAATTGCCAGACACATCTTCAAATTTTCAGTGAATAATGAGGTGATAATGAAATAACAACTCAGTGTGATTGTCAGGCTAAAGGTATGTAACCTTTAATTAGACAAATCATCAGATTGGATTCATGTTTTCACTCTACATCAGTGATTTATAAATGACTTAAAGATCCATTATAATAGATAACAAATGATTAAAGAAGTATTTATAGATCTGTATTTGGTCTCCACCGAAATGTCTGACTCTTGTCAGCTTGTCACTAACATTTGGTGCTCGGTTCCATTTAGCGTCTTGACTAGAAACAACACTGATGAGCGTGGTAAAAGTGAACCAAAAGCTGCAGCAGTAAAACCAAAACAATGAGCTGAAAGACTCAAAAACACTCTGAGAAGGCCAGTAGAGTTGAAAGATAATTCTCTGCGAGTTTACACCCCTTTCATACTGCATGTAGTCATTTGATCAATTGTTAATTTAAAAATACTGATTCATGCAGCTTGAAGAGATTTAACCAATCACAGTTTTAGACAATTCACAGTAAATTCTAAATTTAAAAGTCACACATGACCATTCAACCACCTATGAGAGCTGCAAAAGTGTTTAACATAAAAACAACTCAAGATGGCAGAAATTGGAAACCTTTACCCTCTAAAAACATGTTTCTTGATTCTTGCTTTACAGCCAAACCGAACAAAGAAACCAAGATGCCTCGAGAGCGTTTCATGATACCATTCTTTGAGAAACACACAAACGCTTCCCACCCAAGCCAGCGGCCCAGCTGATCTGATGCTTAGCGACATGACCTTCACGTCTTGCCCAGCACCATGGAAAGCCCCCGGGGTGCTCTCTCCCTTTCTCTCCCTCTCTCTCTCTCTCTCTCTCTCTCACCTCCCCCCACCATGCTGCCTGTTTGGGGCTCTCCCTTCTCTGGTCCGGTACCTACTGTCACTTGCTATTCACAGACAAATACACAAGGCACAGCTACCTCGCATCGCACAGGTGCAGCCGTGCATGAGCAGGGCACGCACAAAATCATATATACGCACTCAAGCATGCACACAAATGACAAATAAAGACGGTACACACAGACTTAGAAAGAGAATATCTAGGACAAACAGGCTGGGGGTGGGTGAAGACAAATCTGTTATCAGTTTGGTGGTGTTTACAGTGTGAAGAATGAGAGTCTTGTAAGGATACAGTGTTGTCCAGAGGTGTTAAAGAATGTTTAAGTTAGAACTAAGGTGATTTTTGTTTTGTGATCGTCAGTTCTGCTTAAACACACTGTGGCTGATGTGATGTAATTCAACAAGGCACAATGAGCTGGAAATACTGAAGGACCTGCCACACCCTGACTTCTAGTAGGTGGCCATGGCCATAATGTGTGTGACTCTGCGTGTGTGTCCCCTAACAGGCAGGATTGTAATCAAGCACCAAGCTGCCCTGTCCTGACATGAACTGGCCACTTACCATCCTGCAGACACGCTCACTCTGACAGCTTACATTATAATTCATGAGGTGGATGCTAGTCTCCTGCACACACACACACACACACACACCATATTTAACCTTTGGTGCTCGTCGACACAGCACAGAGATTTTTTGCTCCCTTCATCTCACAGCGTATAGTCACAGCTACAAAGACAGCCCTGCAGCCTTCCTGTGTTATTGCTGCAGATTGTTTTCTTCACCACGCGAGCAACCAAATCAGTTGATCTGCTCTGTTGGTGATGGGAGACACTGTAGTTGTATCTGTGGAGTAGTCTAGAAACCTTTGAGCAAGTAAATTGTGTTTTATTTGCATGATACTGCTTTTCACAGAAAACACTGATTTGATTAGTTAGATTTTGATTAGTTAGATTGCCATAAAAATGGTAGCATAGTATTAATATGAGCAGGAAAAACCCTTGATCCTAATCTTGATCCTTGTATTATCTGGATCCTACCCAATTCATACAACAAGCTTACGTTGTAGCCACGCTAAGGTCATGGCTCTAGGTTGTCAGTCGTCCATTTTGTTCAAATTGAAATATCTCAATTATTTGACGCTTTGCCATAAAATTTTATACAGATGTTTCCAGATAGTGTTTTCTCCTTATGATGACATTTGTGATAATGTAGTGTGTGAAAATGTCATCATAAGGCATTTGTGGTTTTGAGTTAGATGTCCTGACAACTATTGGGTGGAATGCTAGAATTTGGACATTCATGTCCCTGCACAATGAGCTGTAGTAACTTTGGGGTTCCACCAACTTTTCATTAAGGTCAAAATTATGTGCTGTCCAATATTTTGGGTTATGACTAATACCTGCACAACTGTTCCCATCAGCCTGAGAGGTACTACATAATTAATGCTAAAAAGCAAATGTTTGCATGCTAACTCACAAAACATGTTAGCATGCTTGCATGCTGCTCTGCAATGGACTGGCGATCTGTTCAGGGTGTACCCTGCCTCTCGCCTAGTGTGAGCTGGGATTGGCTCCAGCCCCCCTGCAACCCTCAAAGATAAGCAATATAGATAATGGATGGATTGATGCTTGTATGCTATTGTTAGTTGTAAGTACAGCCTCACTAGTGTGGCTGTGGACTAGCCTTTACAGAAAAAGTAAGAGAAGAAGCATAATTTATTGTGAAGTAGCTGCAGGCATGCGACATATAGAAAATGTAGCTCAAATTAGCCTAGAATGCTAACTTATGCTACTTAAGTTTGTATATTAGTATATATTTTATTACTTTTTTGTTGTTCAACTAGACCAGAGTATTGTTCATTACATACTGCACATGAAAAATATTTTTATTGCTGTCCAGTGAGCTGAAAATACGTTGAAAGTCGCTTTGATTTATACAAACTAAAGCTTCCTACACAAAAACCAAGAATCAGATTTTTTTTTCCACCTTTGTGGCAGACCTGATCTATTCGTGACTCACCGAAGAGGGAAAAGTTAGACACAGCGTTGTTGCTTTTCAATGTAGTCAGCCATGAGAACATCAGGTTTGTGGGTATAAAGGGTATAAAAATAATCAGAATTTCTGTCAGTATAAATGGAGTCTCAGATGTAGAAGCCAGCGCTGGTATGTGAGGTTTTTAACAGGACAGGAACACAAACATACCGTGTCACCAGTGACAAGAAAAAAAAAATCAAACCCCAGAGACAACCTTAGAACATTTCTGTTCTTTTGGCTGTTCTTTGCTTCTCTTTCTTTCCCCTTTGTCGTCTGTATTTCCTTTACTGACTCTGCATGAGAAACATGAATGTTGTACTGGCTGCGAGGAGAAGCCTGTCTTTCTGAGTGATGTATTTGTGTGTGTGTGTGTGTGTGTGTGTTTTGGCCTCTCAGGGCGTGTTAGTTTGTTAGGGGAAAATGCACTTTGGTCCGCAAGCTTATTAATGCATATGTCTCCCTGTGACACATCCATCTGGGGAAAGTCCAGGTCAGATTCACATTCTCTCAGACATTCTCTCTGTTTTTCTTTCAGGGTTAGAAAAACTTGTTTGTATCACTGTCTGTGCTCCCTCTTGGTTTAGGAATCTCTGAGGTTTTAATTTACGAAATCCACTGTCCAGAAAAGTTTAATTGTTCCACAGCTGCACTGAAATATATATTTTTTTCCCCTCCCTTTGCAGAGAGAATGAGGCCAGTGTGAGCAAATCATTTGGGTTTGTGCCTTGCTGGACTAGATACTTGGATAGCTGGATAACGTCTGCTGCTATGAATAGTCATCTCCAATCATCAAGTGACCTTTTTGTTATGAATTGCTGTTGTTCATACCTACACACACACACACACACACAAACACACAAAGTTGAACAACAGAAAACATGGTCCAGTTCCATCTGGACACAAAGTCGTCGATGCCAGACACTTATGTAGTGGGCTCCAAGAAAAGCAGCAATGTGAGTCTGTTTGTCTGTCAGCCTGTCTGTCAAGTGTCTGTGCATCTGTGTGTGTCTGGGTGTGTGTTTTTACCAGGAAACCAGGCGTGACACTGAACATGGACTGTGAGGGGAGTCGTTGGCAATTCAGGGTTTTTCGGCAACCTGGGGCTTGTTTTAACGTCTAGACACATTTTTGTAGTTATTTCTTGTGTTCACCTTCATGTACATGCTGGACATAGCTATAATAGAGTCAACCGGCAAAAGAACTACGGTCAGGTGGTGCTGAGCTGTAAACAAACAGCAGGCGTGAATTCGTAATCTGGAAGATTTTGGAAGTGCTGCTGGTTCAATTTTATTGGTGCACTTAGCATAATTGTATGGACACATAGTTTTCCTATGCAGTCAAGGCATTAACAACTTCTGCAACGGCTAAGAGTTATCTGACCACTCGTGATGACTCATTGGCAGTATCTGGCATTATGGTCATGACGGATGAGATTTACAAAATTCAGTGCAATTGCAAAGTAGCCTCCAGATTAAGACCCATTTGCAATTCAGATCATGCCTGTGTGCTCTGATCTTAATTTTACAGAGAATTTCATTAAACTTGATGTGCCTTGAGCAAACATAGCATGCCCCAGATAAAGAGAACTGATGCTGCTCTATGGGTTTCACTTAGTTGTCCTTTGTCATGTTAAAGAGTCTGTAAAGTATGTGATTTCACTTTCGCTATAAATCTAAATTAATGAGTTTATTGGGTGCCCTCTCCTCCAAAAATAAATACTGCCAGCGGTAGCAGAAACTGCAGTTCACCGAGATATGTTAGTGTGCTGTGCCTGGGCCGACTGTGCGACCAATTCGACCAGTGCATGCTGTATATTCTGCTCTGATCCAGGTTATGGCACAGAAACCGAGCACCCTCTTGTCTATCGTTCCTCAACACAGCACAACTCAAGTCTGAAGGCCTTAACAAGTCAGTTATAGTCATTTCAATTCAATTCTGTAAGAGCAGTTGTATGCAGCTTGTGATATTTGACCTTCGAATTCCAACTCAGTCGCAAAACTGTATTCAGTTATCCTGCAGTGGTTTTGCATCCCTCAAGGGTATTTTGTGTGATGTTTAATGTCTTCCTGGGATGATCTTTGCCAGGGCAAAACCTACGTTTAAATCTAGTATTACCAGAAATTGTATGAAACACAACTACAAACATGGCCCCACTTTTCTCTTCTCCACTGTACAAGCTGTACCATAACAACATATAGTACAATATATGGCATATGAGTGGTGTAAGCATCTGTGTTTTCTTTGGCTGGTGTAGCAGAAGGTAGATGGGCTTAGCATCTTGTGGAGACAAATTGCACTTGTCTTCGAAACCTCCTCTCTCTTAATATCTACATCACCATCTCTTCCTTCCTCTCTCCTTTCTCCCCCTCTTTCCCCGTCTCTCCGCAGTGTTCAGGTGGGATGGTGTCGCATCGGCTTGAGCAGGCGTCTTATTAGCTGAGCGCTAACAGGCAGCCTGTGTTCCCGTGGGGGCTGAATGCTGCTGAGTCATCCTGTACAAGCTGAGCAGTACAGTAAGTCTTCAGTCCTCTCCCTGATACACACACACATATATATACATCCGCACATGCTGGCAGCTGGATGGCAAATACACTCACCTGCTCGTACACAGGAACTTCTGATTTGCTGGATTCCAAAGGGAGTTTTTTATGGTGTAGGTGTATCGGGCTCAGTATGTGTGTGTGTGTGTGTGTGTGTGTGGGAGAGGCACACAGAGAGGAAGGACTGTACATGTAGCTGCTGCAGTCAACTTCCAACTCTCTCTGTCTCTCCGTCACCTGTGCAGCTGGAGCCGACAGCAGCACTGAGACCAAAACCTTGATAGATCCTCCTCCACTCCTCGATTCGCTAACACTGTATGCTGAATGTCTTACAGTAAGGATGACTGTGGTGAACCAATCGCTGTGCTATGTTTTCATCAATTTACAACCTCCTCACCCTGAATAACTTTTGTGAATAGTGTATTTGTAACGCTTGTGTATTTCTGCAAGAGTTAAAAACTGCATTACCTGAGTTGCTGCTAAAACATAGCATTTTCTCACTAAAATTAGTAACAAACACTTAAAAACAAGCTGTGTTTCCCTTCTGTTGCTAAAAAGATGTGAGTGATGATTCAGACACAAAACCTGAGCTTACCAGGAGATTTACCTCCTTATTTACTAGTTTGTCAGTGGCTGGTTTCACTTTTTATGTCAAATATGTCAAAAACAGGAAACAAAGCACACATTTTGGTGACATTTATAGAAGAATAACCCTTGGCAACAGGTAATTTTAATCTAGGGCTGCTGAACAACCCTTCACCAAAAGAGGCCCCCTCATTTCCATTACCTGTCAGAGTTAAACACTCTTGCCTGGCTCATACAGTTTACAATAACAACAGGTGGCAAATTTATCAATCAAAATTCATTGCTATTTTAAAAGCAGGGATCTCGACTTCGAGCGGCAGCCCTCATTTAATAGCTGGGTGTCAATATGTTGGGTGACACTGATGCAAATGGAACTATCTAGCAGAATTTAAAGATCTATCTTGGGTTTTGACCTCTAGTGGCACTGAGCTTTTCTCTTGTTGTTTGGGGCCTTTTGCATGTCTCACCTAGAGACAGTTCTGCTTCTGTCACACTATTCACTGATCAACGTTGGCGATAACATCAAGATATACTTTCTTGAGCGACAAGGCAGGAGAGGAAGACTTCTAGCTGGTAAACAATACAAAATCAGTTTGAGAATATCATAGGAAGAAATGTACACAACATATTTGTTGACCTCGGTGATACACACAACAACTTTGAGCGATATTACTGAATATAAACATAACTTTTCATAACTTGTTTTGCTTGTATCATGGCTAAAACAACACAGCAAAACGTCACTCTTATTGCAGTGCTTCCCAAGCACACTGCTATAATGTGGAGTTACAATTGCTAAGCTCTGATTGCACAATCCTGTTGGGGGAAGAGGTTAGGCGCGCGGTCGTTACGTGCTGTATTATTCTGTTGAATTAAGCAAAAAAAGAAAGGATATGAGCTGCAGCAATTTGGCCAAGCTGGTTGTGACTGAGTTTATTCTGCTACTGTATATTTTGGAGGAGTTTATTTCAGATGATCTCACCGCCCAACAATTTAATAATTTCCTACCACTGGGAAAATACTTGTTTCCTCAAGTCCAGACCAGATGCTACAATGTTAAGTCTTGGGTTGTCGCTGAAGTTGTTCCATAACTTATCAGTACAAACATCTATCGATATCCCCTTTCACACGTATTAATGTTTCCATCCATTTACAAAAAAGCGGGCTGTAATGTGGAGAAATTTTAAAAAGTTGTGTGGGCCAAACTACATACCGCTGAGTTTATGTGAGTAGAGACAGAGGCAAAAGCAAGGATAGCTGGACAGGGAGTGAAAGAAAGAGTGAGAGAGAGTAACGGTAAACAGTCAAATGATCGATGAGCCTGGCGTGACTCAGCTCTCAGTTGCGGCCAGCATTTCACTGACTGGCGAGCCGCCTCGGCCAGACAAGCGACCGGCAATGAAGGAAAATGATTTTTATCACCCATTCCCTCTCACACGTTGCTGGCCCACGCTCCCAGATTGCTTGTGTGTGTGTATGTGTGTGTGTGTGTATGTTTTCTGCGCTGGGAGATTAACCAAATGTGCGTACCGCTTTCCGGCAGGCTGGCTTATGGTTGTCGCTTTACAGCCCAGGTGCAGGTTAGAGAAATCACTCCTCAGGAGACTTGTGGAGAAAATGCCCAAGGTCTGGAACATCTATATGTTACCTGTGGTCTCAGCATGTGAGCGTGTGCAACATGAGTGTGTATGCAAGGGTGTTTAGGGACATTTATCATCCTCAGATATAGTTACACTGCCCCAGGGTAGGGGAGTTGTCAGCTCTCCTCATACCATCAAACCTCTGTCCTGTCCCCACCCCTCTCCTTTCTCTCTTACCCTCTTGTCAAGCTAAGCCGATCAACTCAGCCATCTTGAGAATCATTATAGGCTTAACTTATTCCCAGAGAATGGATCTCTTCCTTGGAGCCCATGAATGGGACTCCTTCTTCCAACACCACACCCGCAGCTCACCCAGCTGGGAGGTGATCAACCAACAACTCCTTCTGCAGCCTGGGCTCCACCTCCAGGAAATCACTTCTTGCTCTCCCAAAAAATTATTAATCTTCAAAATCTACTCAAAAAATAAAATTACACACAATTCTTTCACGATTCAAGCGGAGTTATTACGTGGGTTTGAATTGCAATCTTTCAACAACCCCACAGGCTATCTCTTGAGTGACAGCCTGAGAGAGGAGAAAATGCCAGTCAGATTGCTGCTTAAGATTGGCCAGGGGAGACAGAGGAGCCAATCTCTTCTGGCTGAGAGTTTAAATATTCCACCTAGATTTAGCTTCAGTGACAGCACCGTGAGACGAGAGGCTATCCTCAGCTTCAATAGCAATTTCCTACTGCAGCGATAGCTCTGTTGAGGGCCAGAGAAAATTTGTTGGTTCAACTCCCTGTTGGAAAGGAGAGTGGGGATACATTGCGCTTAAGGGAGGGTTCCAACGCGTGACATATGAGGTCTATCCTGTACCTGTGCATTGGTGTAATGTCAGTTGCTTACTGCATCAAAACCCACAGATACTGACTCGCTAGATAGAACATTTCTCCATCTTTCTTTCTCTCTGTCATCCTCCTCCTCTCCTCTCTTACTCCTTCCCATCCCCCTCCGCTGCTCTCTGCTTTCCTCTGCTCGCCACTGTGGTGGGTTCAGTTCTTGACAAGGCCCCACATCCTGCTAGTTGCTAAATGAATAATACATGCATGTTCTAGTAACGCTGTTAGACAGAGGGAGAGAGAGAAAAAAGAGGGGGAGACAAAGAGAGATGCTGTGTGTGTGTGTGTGTGTGTCTGTCTGTCTGTCTGTGTATGTGTATGCCATGGACTGTTTGGTCTCGAAGCCCTTATGGAAAGTCCACAGCTGTCACAGAACTTTAGATCCAGTCTATATACAGCCGTGAACGAGAGGAGATGTCTGCATCTGACAGCCTCGTGTCTGATTCCAGTTCTTCTTTCAGTCCTTCAGCAGAGATAAGAGCTAGAGGTTGTTGGTGCAATTCCCACCGGGGTGAAAGAGAGGCCAGCGCAGCCCTTAGGAGAACGATTGAGAACGTAATTTCAGTCGGATGGGGAGAGCTTTGATATCCAAGACTCAATGTGTACGTTTGCGTGTCAGTAATACAGCAGTTAGGTCTCACCATTTATTAAAGTTCCCTTTAACCCAGCAGAACGAGGGTTGCCCTACATTTTATCAGCTCCTCTCGTTCAGTTTTGACAGAGATCAAAGCAATATGCCAGCAGCCAGCAGAGCATGCATGCATTATCAATCATGTCTGTAGCTTTTTGTTGTACAGGAATAATATTGCAGAACAAAGATCAAAAGGAAAAGGTCATCAAAGGCAAAATCATTTTTTTGAGATGCAGGGGGTAGATTTACACATATACAGAGGCAGGGGGACAAACAAATCCAGAGTGTTTTGGTTGTATGCCTGGGCATTGTTGTGTAGAAACAGTGTGTATGTACAGGACAAAGAAAGAAGTGTGAACAAAAACATTTTCTGCAGTCTGTCCTCTGACCCTGAAATTAGACATGTGCTTCAGAGAGCTTGTTATTTCTTTTCGTTCCCTCTCTCCCTCTCTCTCTCTCTCTTCTAAAGACAAGAAATTTCTGGTATAGGCATGACACGTTATCTCAAAGGACACATGCAGAGTCAAATGATTCGCCTCTCGCTCTGAACTATTTCCGCTATTATTAAGAAAAACAGAGCA
The DNA here is from genome assembly GCA_033238685.1 of Lates japonicus. Lineage (NCBI taxonomy): Eukaryota > Metazoa > Chordata > Actinopteri > Centropomidae > Lates > Lates japonicus. Next base: position 89,976 of record BRZM01000074.1, on the reverse strand, counting down.
AATGAATGGGAGCAGCAGAGCTCTCTGGGCTGAGTAAAGTTAGTCAAAGGGGAGTGAGCCGGGCTTGTTGTTAGACGGCATCTGCAAAGTGAGTTTTTCGAGGTTTGGAGACGGGTGTTTAACCAGGAATGAATTGCAGTCTCAGCTGTTTCCAACGCTCCAGGTACAATGGAAGTTCTGGCACCTCAGACGGCAGGTTGCTGATTGATGCACCATGACTTCACGCCTCTCACACCGACAGGCAGCTCAGGAATCTGTCTAACCAGCTCTGCACCAGTCTCACACAAACACGCACAGACACCTTGTTTCTAGGCAGAGTACCTGTGAGGGCGGCCTCGCTATTGGCAGCTGTACTGTATACTGTAACACCTCATGCTGTTATTCTGTTATTCAGCATCCCATCCACTTTTATAATAGCGGATTGGATATCATTAAGAGTTTACTCCAGTCAGTTAAAGAGCTGAAGTGCGTGTGGTTGTTTTCTCCATATGCGTCTTGTGAAAGTTCTGGAAATTTTCTCTCTTTATCATGTATGGAAAATTGCCGCACTTACATGAACCCTCAGGACCAATGTAAACAAGCACATTTGTGCAGTGCCAAGCAGCATAAGGGATTACAATTTAAATACAGTAATTACAGTACAGTTAGTAATTCCTGGAACACTCCATTACTTCAACATTTTTTGGGGGGGGCATTTTGGGTTACTGTCTTACTACGTCTGCAAGGGTTAATTCCATTTTGTCTCTTGTGTGCAATCAGTGAATAGACTGGCCCAGGATGTGTTAGCTTGCTGTAGAGACTTGTGGGAGCTATCTCTATGTTGTGTGTTAGCTGGCCTGTTAACATGTAACATAATGTTAATGCACACTCTGTCTTTTGCCAGTCAATCAAAGGCAAATGTCAGACACTAGTTTCAAAATTTTGTGTCTCCTCTTTTAAGATATCACTGAAATCTAGTGACCAAATGAGTTTTGACATGGTTATAGACATTGAAAGGACATGAATGGGTAGAGGAGAGGTGGATTATGCTGCAGTGGATATTTTGACGCTTTTGCTATGGCTAGGGCATGACTGGAAATCAATGTAGCTGTCATGAAGATCTCAACTTTTTAGTACCACTTTCCAGGCTTTCAGGGGTGAGTATTCAATATCTGGTGATATTTCCAGAAATCTTTTGTCACAGATTTAATAGAAAAACAAACAGCCTTTCCAGATAAAGAACACAAAATGCTTGGATGCTCTTGTGTAGTGTTACTGGCCTCTGTCTATCTTAGTGCCAGTGAATCAGAGGCAAAAATCAGGCATTTGATATAAAATATTGTGTCTCCCTTTGAAGTTATCTACGTGGCGCTTAACATGTCAGTGATTCAGCCAGGGGGGTAAACAGTCATTCAACCGCAAGATCAGTTTCAAAACACTACATTAAGACAGTCAGTGTGAAAAATTATAACACTTTCCTCCAGCAATGCTGCTTCCCATGATGAGAGGGTGATCAATCCACAGTGGTCACAGACTTGACATTTATACATGAGAATTAAGTGTTTCTGAAACCAGTCAGGGTGGGAGTTTAATCTGCGAATAAGTGTGCATTTCAGTGTTTTCAGATATGTTTACAGTGGCTGGGTTAAGTGGATTAAGTCTGAGATAACTAACAAAGATATGTTTTGTTAGCAGTGTATGTGGCTAGATAATGTTGCGTCTTTGTGTGCTGCCTAAAAGAATTGGTATTCATACTTTGATGCGACGATGCAGCACATTCTTTTACGTATTTGAGACCAATTGCATGTTTTCGCTTTACTGCAGGCCATGATGCAGCGGGGGCTGGAGTGTGAAGACTGACAAGTTGGGCCACCAAGCCAAGGTCGCAAAAAATGTAAGGCTTTATTTGTATATGAACTGGACAAACTTTGTTTCCATAGCAACTGTACTGGCAGCTTTAAAAGACTGTGTGTGTGTGTGTATGTGTGCATGTGTCATAGTGGCTGCCTTGTTGCATTGTGTCTCTATACAATGTAAGCACACACATGCACGTATAAAAAAAACAAAAAACTTAAAGGGTCATTTCACATAAATCACACAAAAATGATTTCCCTTCTTAACCCTGGTGGAATCAAGCCATGCAAATGACTTTTTTTGGTGTTTGTCCAAGGCCATTGCCACTCCAGTTCCATGGAGGTGAATGGTATTACCTTTCTAATGCTGAAACCATCAAAAAATTATATGCGAAAAAGTAAAGAAAAAAAAGTTATCTACATGGGTAGATACCACCAAGGACAAGTGATCAAATGTTTTTGTGATGTTGATGTAATACACACATGTTGTTTAAGGTGTACTGGAACCAAATTATTTCCAAAAAACTCCTGTGTTTTTGTGTATCTGTGTGTATGTGCTGTGACCCCCTGAAAGTGGGTTTAAAAGCATCAGAAAATGCACTACAGAGACAGAAAGACAGAGAAAGTCTCCTGATTAACCAGAGGGAAGACAAGCTTAAAGCTGAGAGCAGATGCCACGGCACAACCTCACACGCTTCAGCTGGCACAGCAGCTCAGCACAAACACAAGAAGCATGACACAGTGGCATGTGAAGGCAAGGCATACTGCCGCATGACAACCTTCTGCCATTAAATATGCTTCAGCACAAAGGAGGAGCGTGGATGCAAACTCCATTCTGCCCTCTCATCTGCATCCCGATCGTTCTGATTACATCTACGTTGTTTCTCGTTCTCACACAACTAACCTGCAGTCTCTAATTTACCTTCCCCGTCCCAAGTGCCTCTTAATCGCTTGTTCTCTCTCCTGTCTTTCCTTCTCCCTCCCTCTTGCTTTCTTTCTCGCCTCCTTCTCTGCCTGAGAATCCATTGAGGATTCACAACAATAGAGTTGTAGACTGGATTAAGCAATACAATGTCTGATGGAGGGGGCGTAGAGGGGAGAAATCAATGGGCAGATGTGATTTCCTAAGCCGCTAAACATCCTCTGACACGTCGACCAATTAGCTGTGTCAAATGGGGATATCTTTACTACGTGTACAAGGTCATTAGATAAGTACGTCCGTAGCACGGGAGCTTTCAGCACATGTATTTGAATGTGTGTGAGTGTGTGCTAAGACAAAGGGAAATAGGAGATAGAAACATTTAACAACGGAGCTCAGTGTAGTTCCTTCGTCTTGATTACCTGTCTGCATTGCTTAATAACATTTGGGATTGCACAATTTGCAGCTTGTCACACTCAATGCAATTGCATTCAGTTTAGAGAAATGAACCGAAAAGCAATTTTGCCATCATTTCTGTTTCATACAGTGAGTAAATGCAGTTAGTGAAAGCTCTACCGGCTTCATATGCACACCTTTCAAAACACCCACTGCTTTTCATTCCTTTTCTTTCTGCTGTCACAGGACACTTGCTGAAGAAAATGAATGACAGAATGATGTCTCTTATTTTCTTCCTCACATTTTAAAACACCTTGCTACAGTGAACAGTAGCTCACATATATAACTGTATATATAACTGCAACTGTTCTCAGAGGAAAGGATGATGCTGAGTTGGGAGATGATGTTGTCACTCTTCATATGTTTACCTTGGTAAAATCCATGCATCCTTTATTCTTAAGTAACATCACCCTCATGCATTGTTCATTTGATCACTTTTAATTTCCTAATTTCATTGTTACTGCCAGTTTGGGATAGTTGACCAGATTGGATATCGTAGAGTGGAACCTGGGAGCCGCTGGCAGATAGAGGCGGCGAACGTGGATTATGGGTGCAGTTACTGCTGACCATTCCCTCAAGCTCAGACATTTTGGCTGCAAAGATGGGGCAGTGCCCTTGATAAAATGGCCATGATGACACTTGCAAATTTGATGATACTGGAGACCTCTGCTTAAAATTCAAATGCTGTTTTATGCTAATTTAATCATGAGAAGTGGCAGCCGACTGTAAATATTTACAGTCGGCTGTGTTGGGTATATCTGAAGGGACTGGGTTAGTGGTAGCTGAAGAAGAGGGCCCATAACTGAATATATGCCCCAACCCGTAAAGTAGGAGTAAAGTAAGAATCATTTTGTAAAATCTAAATATTAAGTGTGAATTCTGAGTACTCTAAACGTGTAACAGAATACACTGAACGTTCATACAAGAAGTAATCACTGAATTTTGAGAAGCAGCGGTGTTAAAACATCACATTTATAGTGCTGTGCAGATGTCAGAGGAGATAAGCTTTAAAACTCAAATGACAGAAAATGCTGTGAGTCTCTATCCATACAGGGATGCATTTTTCTCCTTTCATTAGCTGTCACATCCGCTAATGGTCCTGTGGATTGTTCATATATATGAACGTTGATTAAGCTCCCTATTTTTACAGCATGTAGTTTTTTCCCCCTCCTCCATATGGCACCAAGCTGTATGTCATATTTGATGAAGCTGTGCAGAGACAGCATTAATTGTGCTCTGTGTTATATTGCAGCATGGATGTTATATCTAATGATGATCACCTTGTTCCTGCTTTTGAAGTTAGATGATGTAGGGTGGCTGCTACGATATTTGTTGAAGATTACATCAAAAGTTAAGATCAAACATCAAATATCAAAACACTTTTACTTGTCTTAGCAATATTGGATTATCTGGGAGCTTTTATTTCCTGTGCTTTAATGCATATATCTGCCTGTACTAGCTTATTGCTTTCCATCTAATGTTGTACAGACATTATTGTTAGTTTTCACTCTGTTAATGAGCCTACATTTGATATTTGCACAAATTTCTAACGGTTCACATTTGTTGCAAATACAATAGCTTCACAGACTTCCTTCTGGTTACATGCACTGAATCAATAAAATGACCCTGTGTGTGGCCCTACAGCCTCGTAGGATTTCCCTACTTTTATTATTTCGGCCTCACGCATCACATCCTGTACGCCAGGTCCAACCAGGAAGTCATCAGGAAGCTGTCTGGAGTTACAGCGACAGGTCATATTGTTTAGCATTTAAATAACTTCCCTGTCCCTCTGTCTCCTCCAGGAGGAAAATTGCACTGCCAGGCGCATCTTAGCATCCTAGCATATCGTGTTGTTTTCCAGGTTTGAGCTGTGCTTGGCTGACTGAGTCCAGGACAGCTGTGAGTGAGGGCCACTCACTGCTCTGTCAGGGGTGGAGACAGAGGCACTGAACTGAGGCCAGCCATTCTGGGCTACTCCTACATGTCACCTTTTCTCTCTGTAATAGGTTTCCTGTGTGGAAGACAGCTTGGAGTGAAAAGGAGAATATATATATATATATATTTTCCCTGTGTGTATACTTGTGTGTGTGCGTGTGTGTGTCCACAGAAATATTGAAATATTCTCAGGTAACATCAAGCCCTGGAGCACAATCCTACAGAAACCTCAAGGTCTTACAATAGAAGAGATTATGTAAGATCCCTTGTGTGGATTACATAAGAAACACTGAGTGTGACATCATGTGACCCCCTCAGTTGAAGGATGGAAGGAAGATTCTCTGAACCATAAAATGTTTTCATAAAATGTTTCATTTAAAGCCTGAGTAGTTGGCTGCGAGAAATGCTGAAATGATCAGAAATTATGTGTTTCAGTTCATTTCAGTTCATTTGGTATTGCTTAAAATCCAACACAAAAAGCTCATTGTCTTTTATATTCATTAGCCCAAATGTCAGTTCTCTTGGGCCACAGTGATGATCTTGTCAAACAGAAGTTCTTCTGGTGAGTCTCTCACTGTGGAGCGTGACACCACTTGTTGATTTGTCCAGAGAATCTTGTGAGTGATTCAATTCCCTTTCAGTCTGTGTCTTCATAAGCATAATATTCACTTATAATGAAAAATAAAATCAGAACCCACATAGAGAAAGGAGGCAGGATGAAGGAAGTCTGTGTCTGAGCTACAATCCACATTTAATGCTCATGGTGCCATGGTAACTAAAAAAATGCAGAGGTGAGATGTGAAGAGGAACAAGGTGAAAGGTTTTTTAGTTTTAAATAAAATCTGCAGTCATTATTGTAATGTCATTTTTTGGGCACATTAACTATAAAACTTTTCTTTGCAGGGGATTCACTCACATCACTGTTATTTTTCTTTTAATTCTCTCTTCTGCTTTAGAAACCAGCTTACCTGAGAGGAAAATCCACCCACAAGCAACAGAAGATATTCTACAATAATTCTATGACCTTGGACTGTTGAGTGGAGAGCCAGGAAGAAAAAGACTAATTAATGCATCAAAAGCCAAATGCCGGGGCTACAATAAAATTATGGCAATGAATGGGACACCAGCTTTTTGAAAACAAGCACACTGACTTTTCTTAGAATAAAATAAGTCACATTTAAATACTGAAACAAACCTCTGACAAGAGAAGCAGTGTGTGCTGACACACAGGCCCTCTGTTGCAGCTGTGGTTGGTTACTCTTCATTTCATGAAATGTATACCGTATCTACTGTCGGTGCCACAAGCTGCAGACTCTGCACAAGCATAGGCTGTGTTTTGCACAGAAGCATGGCAGGATTTCCTGTGTAATGACATTAGTCTGACAGGGGTCTGTACTGACATTTGTATTATCAGTCCTAAAAGGACAGGAATGCCCATCTTATTTCACCATGGCTCGCGTTTATTGTGTTATAGCTGTAGTTGACCTGTTTTCAAGGGGCCCAGTATTTCTCTTGGCACCACAGATTAGCTTATGCTTCTGTAGTTTAAAGTTGCCAAAACAGGTGTAAAACACATCCTGCATAAGCTGGCACTCTATCCTGGTGACCATGCATACATACAAAGAGGCTTGTGTGCATAACTGAAATCTCCCATCCACATTTCTCAGGTTTTTTGTTTTTTTTAGCCCTCAGTCAGATGAGTGATAATTCAAACTGTGTCAGATACATGAAAAAGCATGAAAATAATTGGGTTTTTGGAATGTATTTTTTAAAAGATAATGTCACAATGCAACGCTTAACTGTTCAGGTGACCTCTGTAGGCCACAGGAAAAGAAAGACTTGACAGTATCATCTGCAGGAGGCCTGTTTCTGCTCAGCAGTGTCCATTTTTGGTTTTTTACCCCGAGGCCATTGGGATGTGAACAGTGTTGTCTCTCTCTACATGGGATCTTTTGTCCTCTCCACCTTCTCAATAATTCAATGGAAAGAGGAGACGTCAGCTCTGGTATAATTACTGTGTGAGGGTGACAAGCTCCTCTGTCAAGGGCAAGATGGGACCCAGCTTTACAGTGCTAGAGAAAGCAAAAAGACACAGAAACAGTGTGTACTGTGACACTGTCGATGACAAAAGCCTCAGCTACCGGGAGATGATGAAACTGCAGGTAATTTGGAGGAAAATCCTTGTGACAACAGTCACTGTTTTTGTTTTTCAGTAAGAACTCAACTCAGCGCCTAATCATTGCAAAGCAGCTCCAAAATGGAGATGGCACCAAGAGCAACTGTCTGCAAACATACTCAGTTTTACACCTGAAAAATGAGCCATTAAACACAGGTGCAACATTTCAGTTATGCACTTTAATGTGTGTCTTGGGTTTTGGTATTGTTCTGCAAGTTCTCAGTGGTCAAGAGGCAACACGATCCATCACTGTTAGGCAGAGAGGTGTGTGAGATCTGATTTCAGCTCTGGGCCCAGCTGAGATGACAGATCCTGTTAATATAACACCAGCCAAAACCCCATACTTCCTGCTCAGTAAAACCCTCGGCATAAGCATACCTGCCAAGATATGACTAAAACTGTTACTGTCACTGAGACCTAAAACCTGGCATGGGCAAAGGCTTGGCATGAGGCCCCCTAGTTTAAAATGAGCTAGACAAAGTAGGCAGTCATTAGAAGTAGATGTTTTGACACGCTGTCTCCCATGGGTACCCAGGAAAAGGTCTGGACCAAAATGTATCAAGTCTCTAGCAGTAGGAGTGCTGATTTGGGATCAGTGAGAAGGTCCCCCTACTGTCTCATTCCTTATGGACAGAATGGCTGAGCTGATCCAAGATCAGCACTGATGTTGAAACTCTTCTTGCATGTCTGAAAGCATAAAGAATTATATTATAACCTGCCATTTTCCTTATATTTTGCCTCTGCCCTATAGAAACACAATGAAACTTTTATAGGAACACTAAATTGTGCTCAGTATCATTCATGAAACAAGAATACAAATCCGCAGCCATGCTAGTGACTCTGTGAGGCCCTTGGGCACAATAGTACTTTTTGCTAACATCAGCATGCCAACATGTTCACAGAGACAATGCTAACATGCTGGGACTAAGCAGTATGATGTTTATCATGTTCAACATCTTGACTTGTTGGTTAGCATGCTAACATTTGCTAATTAGCGCCAAGCACCATGTTAAGCTGAGGCTGATGGGAATGTCATTAGTTATGCAGGTATTTGGTCATAAACCAAAGTAATGAGCAAACTAAAATTTTGTTGAAAGTTGTTGAGCTATCTCACAAAATATCATAAAAGTGTCTATGATGCTACTCCTTCATTCATGCTAGCTGGCATCTTGCACCTGTAACAGAAATGTTGTTTTACATAAGGATATCAATAGGAACAGTCAATATTACACCACACTGCTGCAGCATGTAGTATAAATATAGGATAGTTGTCTGATCATTTTTAAGCCATATGCTATAATATTGTTTCAAGCCCACACAGCAGAAAAGTAGGATTGCAGTTTAAAGAGAGCTCTTAAAGTACATCTACAAAAACAGCTATGAGTTGTATAAGTAGAAACATCAAAGCTCCCATTTCTTCACTGCTCATTTTCCTTCCCTCCTCGTTGTCCTCTAGGTCCCATGCCCATGAAGTGAAGGGGAAAAAAAGCCAATATCAAAAGAAAGTCATGACACAAGTTCCTATAATTTTTGATCATAATGAAATGTGTCGCTTTCAATCAAAAGGCTTGTGCTCACCGGTCTCCCTGCCATGCACGCCCCAAGGCGCACACATCAGAAGCCAGCAAAGAAAGGCCACATTAAGTGTTTGATGGCAGCGGAGAGACGACACAAAGAGACTGTTTGTAACTAATTAGGTGCTGCTTGCCTCACCTAGATTTTAATTATGATTGGGTACTTCAGAAATTTCCGCACCAAATATCTAGGTGCCTTCTTTTAAGCTTCCTAAAAAAGGGGGAGGAGAAGCAAAGCTGCTAACTATCTTAGCATAAAAGTAGTGTACTGTTAGCATGCCTGACGCAACAAACAGCACCTGGACAATTAATATTATTGTCTTTGAAGTGCAGTGCCATATGAGTTGTGCTTTCCGGTGCAACATGCTTCTAATCTTATAGTGCTCTTCATGTAATATCAAAGTCATACTAGCAATTATATACATCATAGAACATAAGTCACTAATTGATGCAGAAAAGCTTAGTGGTATGGTGAACTTCTGTTTTCCACTGCAATTACAGAGCCTAGATTTTGATTATAAAGATCTGAGGTGTTCTTAAGTTTACATGAAACCTCCAGCATATGTTGCCAAAGGAAAAATTACATCACAAATTGGATGTTTTGATGGTGATTCTGCTCTCTTGTCACATTCATTATCAGAGGAATCCGTTTTTAGCCTTACCACTCTCTCCAGTGTGATCCTTAATCTTGAGATTTGTGAGCACCTTAAAATGATTCATGAGCAATTGCAAATTATCTTACCAGTCTTTTTCTCCCCAGTATGACAGATTGCAGCCCAGAGGAAAACATTCAGCAGCTGAGGAGCTCTAGTGCAGACAGGTGATTCACTTCTAATGGATGTTAATGTGGCGGACACGACTGAGAATATTCCCAGTGGTGTACACTTACAGTTAATTGATAATTGAGGTCTATGAAAAGATGCACATTAAATCATGGCCAATGAGCCTGCCTATAAGGTTGCAGCAATTTAAAGAACAAGTCTCCAGAGTCTCTTACGGTTTCCCACAACTGAAATGCACTCTGAATTAATAATTAAGGTGGAAATCTTCTTAACTTACATTACCTTACCTAAGACATTATAATTTCAAACCTGTAATGTGCAGAATGTTCAAATGCATAAACATTTTAACCTCCGCCAGCTCCAGGTTGCTCGATCCTCTAATGACTTGACGTTTCCTTATGTTACTGTTTGATCAGTGCCTTTCCTAATGAGTCCATGTGTTGAGATGTGATACTGAGGTTTACTTAAATGTAATGTTTTTAATCATTTTTAACATAAATCATCTACAACATGTTGCAAGTAAACATATGTCTGATTTGTTCATATTGAAAAGCCTACCTAGTTAGATAGATAGATACAGATAGACAGATACTAACTGTCCCCATGGGGAAATTCACTTGGACTCCACAAAGCTTGACCTGTAAACATACGTGGGCATCCAGCACCAGCAGACACAAGACATCAAAGAACATATGAAAATACAAAACACAAATAAATAATACAAAAATACACATTTTAAGCATGTACTGACTACTGCAGTGCATTCACCATGTATAATACTTTTTAATGCTTACAGTGTATCACCAATTGGGCTGGGTGATCATCATGCGTAGGCGTAGAAATCATCATGTTAATATGAATATTTCTTCAAGATCTTTATTTATCATAATGCAGATGTGTGGCAAATGTATGCAAATATTCACAAATAAAACAGACTGACGTTTGGTGCAGTGAACCATTTTCCGCTGTTGCATTACATCAGACAAAAGTCATCACATGCGCAAAGCGAACACAGTAAACCATTTATTTGATCACCAGAAATGTGTAACATGAATGTACAATATAATCATCATGATTCCACTGAAGGTTGATAAATGATGATATGGAATTATCAGCATTTCATATGACCGGACAGTACATCTACAGTAAAGTAATGTAGGCCTAAAACCGAGCAGATAATGATAGGATAGTTTCAGTCATGAAATATTTATGGGCTTCATACTGAAATTCTTTGTTTATGATGTAGGCATATGAGAGATATGAGAGCTATGTCTATATTTAGCCCAGAATGAATTTAACTAGGACTTACTCAACACTTAAAGTATCTTATCATGATCTTAGCAGAAACAAACAGCATGAGTATTTTGACTGGCCGTTCACTTTAGTTCCAAACAGGTATTTCAAGAAATTCCTCTCTGTCCTTATCTGGTGGGGTCGTGCACAGATGGCGTGGTTCCATAATGACCGAAGATCCTGTGAGCCGAAATGGGATTGGAGCGGCTGTGCAAACGGATCAGACAGGTTTAGCTAGATGATATCCTGTAACAGTGCTACCGAACAGTCAGCCATCTTGTTGTTAGCCAATTAATGGCTCACTACCTGTTTAGACAGAGCTGTGCCACCTCAGGTTACAAGGCCACCAATCCTGCACTTCACCTGCTGGCTCAAATCTGATTAGTTTCATCTAACTGGCACAGATCAGATGTTTGTTTTGTTTTTTTTGCTCTTAACATAGAAGGATCCAGTTTCATAGGCAGTGACAGAGACAGCATTGACTACTAGTGAAGAGCAAACACTGATCATCTTTCAGGTTTGGAGGATTAAAACATGGGGGTTTTTATTTGTTTTTAGAGCTCACTGTTATCTGTTGATGTGTTATCTTGTTTTGTTTTTTTAATCAGGAGTGACTGGAAACACAAGGTTGTGACAGTTGGTGACTGTGCTCATTTTAATGCTGATATTTCTATGAACGCTGTCTCTTATGTTGTATATACCACTCAGATAGTGTAGATAGAGAGGCTGTAGAATCTGTGAGTATGTGTTTGTATTGCACAATAACAGTACACACATCCTTGCTCAGTTGTTTGAGTGTGTTTGCACAGAACTGTATGTACAGTACGTGCATCTGTACCAATGCAGGTTAGTGTATTCTTTGTGTGTGTGTGTTCCCAAGGACAACTGGGACTCTTTTCTCTCCACAATCAGTCAGTTCTTGTTCTTGTCTTCTCTCTGCTCACTTAAAATGTTTGTTCTTTTTGCCAAACACAAGCCCATTAATAGTGCATGAATTAAAAAAAAAGAAAAAAAGAAAAAGCAAATAGAGAGCAAAACAGCAGCAAACCACCAAACAGCCAATGCGTAAATTTATTTAATATTCTCTGTGCTTTCAGCCCAAGCTGCTCGGCTTGTGCACTGTCTAGTCAAATCATGACAGTCAAGATTAATCTGGCTCATTAAAAAAAAGAAAAGAAAATCACTGAGCACTGTATGCAAAACAACTTTTAGCTGTATACGGTAGGTAAGAATATAGAGAGGGAGAGGTGTTTTATTTAAGGATCTTTAAGGTGCACTACCTTTGTTTTGACAGTGTTATAATAAAAGACTGAGTGTTGCTCAACACACAGCTGTGTTTCAATGAAAACGGAGAGACCACAAAAGACCACATGAAAAATTTGCATAACTCCTAATTTTTCATGTGGTCTTTTGATCCTGGTCTGCATAAGGATAACATTGTACTCAGTGTGATGTGTTGAAAATATTCCCATGAGAACTTACAGTAGAACTGGTTGGACATGAACCGCACTAACTCAGAGCTAATCAATGTGCCAGTGTTTAAGTGTGAGATAGAGAATGGCTTTGTCTGGACGCCTTTCACATGGTAAGTGAGGCTAATCTCTTAGTATTACTATGGCCAAACCAACCATTTCTAATGGCAGACACTGAGCTTTTTGCAAACCATTGAAAGCTGGGTGGTGTGATAGACTCAAGGGAAATTTTCTGGCAAGCGCTGAAATTCTGCTGCTCTTTTATTCATATAACACACACAAATGTCTTTATCTTTTTCAATCAAAAATACACCTTTCCCCTCTACTACCTCTATGAAACACACACACACACTCTCTCTCACACACACACAGCGCATGGGGCCAGGTGGTGTGGTTAGTGCCAGATCTTGCTCTCTGCTCTCCTGAGTGCAATTGGTAACCTGAGCTGCCTGTTTGAATAACTCAGTTATCCCAGAAGCTTCCTTGCTGCAGAGACATCATGGAACAGTGCCCAAAACACACTTTGTCTAAGCTCTTGATATTCACAGACTGCGTGATGAATATTGAAATTCAGCTTTCAAAGTCACTTTTGTTGTCTTGAGGTTGTGTATCATACCAGTAAGAATTAAAATTGGCTGGATAGCCTTATGGGCACAGCTTGTATCCAAAATCTGTCATCAGAGTGTCACTCAGTGTAAGTTAGTCTGTGTGAATGTGTCAGCTGATGGGATGCGACAGGCAGGCCAGGGGCCTCCTCATCTAATTAGGAGCCCGCCTAGGTTTGTTGAGCTCACAACCAACACCATTCACTGTAAATTTAGCTTAGACATTTTGTGCTGTAGATGCAGCCTGCAGGTGTTAAGCGTTCTACACCACATCCTGTCAGGGCTTTACTTACTATTAATGTCACTCAGTTAACCTGCAAATATTTGTTGTCACCCTTTGCCCCCTCCCACCACCGACACAGCCTTGTGGTTCCTACGTGACACTGCCTGTGTTTTTCATTTGCTGTTGTGCAGTTTTTTTTTTTAACGAAACCTTGTCTATTGTCCAAACTTTGAGTCAGAAAGGTTCTTTAAAGTATATTTTGTTGATGATGACAATTTCAAAAATAATGATTTTATTACTTGTGTAATCGGTTGTAGCTGTAGGAGTGGTAGTAGACTTTAACAAGACCCATGACTGTGTTTATGTACACCTTTGAATTTGGTCCCAAGGTAGAGTTAAGTAGTAGTAAAAGAATACTCTATTTGAAAGAATATGCTGTTTACTTAACAGTAATTACAGTGTGCTCTGTTATGTTGGTTTAATTTTTGTAGACATTCTCTAAAATTAAATGATCACTTCTGGGAGTATTTTTACAGTGAATATGAGACTCCCAGGAGGTCATTTAAATAGCATCAGGTGTTCTATGTCAAAAACATGGCACAGAGGAAAAATTGTTTTTGTATGCAATGAAAAAAACGACATTTTCTGACCTTGTATTTTGCCACTCTCTCTTGCCTATCGAGTACTATTTTACCTAAAATATGACAAAGATAATAGAAGTAATCAGAGTACAATACTGAGGTTGAGCCTCCTCTGTTCTTTGCCTGACAGAGACAAAAGGTGCTCTAGGTAGGTAGGTTTTTATTATTTTTTTAAAAACTTTATTTACTGTTTACAAAAGGCATCTCAGAACATGACCATATTCATTACAACAAAGAACATGACTGGCAGAGTCAAATAATAATTCAAATATTAAAAAACTCAAATAAATAAATAAATAAGGAGTAAAATGAAATACAATGAAGTACAACATAATATGTATTACACACATCACATATCCTTTAAAAGTGTGGGAAATGCTACTACTTAAGATATTCATGTAATGTGAAGGCTCCCCCTCAGGTCCCTGTCACACCAGCAGTCGGCCCGGGGGCGCCCTCTATGGGCTTAGCGAGGTACTGCAGCAGCAGGACGCCTCCTCCCTCATTCTCTCTCTCTCTCTCCCCCTCCTCCTCCCTCCACCTAGAGCCGAGGAACTGCATTCCTCCCCTCTCCATTCACACGCAGGGAGCTGCCGGAGAGAGAGCACCTCCACTCCGTGACTAGAGTGGAAATGTCCCCAAGTTTTGGAATTTAAAACCATGGCGAGGATATCTAGCCTAAGGATCACTTGAATCTGTAAGTACCGCGAAAACTCTGGCGCAGGGCTTTTTTTCTTTTCGTGTGGAAGAGGCGGTTTTTTCCCCTTTTGGTGGAGCCGGCAGAAATATTTAGGTTACATTTTTTCTTCCCTTTCCGTTGCTCCGTGTTAGTGAGTTTGTCGTTGTGTTTCTTTACCCCTCCTCGCCTCACTCCTCATGTCTCCTCTGCTTTCGGCGTCTGGTTTCTCCACGAGTTTGAAGAGCCCGAGGCGCAAACCGAACCCTGTCGTGAAAAGAAAAAAAAAAAAAAAAAACGGGGGTTGAAGAGGACAAGTAGAGTAGCGCTAATATCTAGTTGTTGAAGGTGTGTGTGTTTGTGTGTGGAGTCTTGTGTTTCTGTGAGCGGTGTGTTAAATGTGCGCCCCGGTGTGACCACCAGTCGGATTGATCCACACCAAACTAAAAACTGCGGATATTTTGGGCGCCGCACGAGGCTTTAGTTCTCTAACTTAATTAATTCTCTCTTTCTTAATTATGTCGCGCTAAGCACCTGGCGCTTGAAAGTAAGGAAAAGGTTGGTGGGGTTTTTTTTGTTGTTGTTGTTCAAGTAACCTCGGATTTGGTGCAGTGTGATGTGAGTTTTTGGCTGGTTGGAGAACGTCGGCTGCAGTAAAAACAAGACTTTTCTGACGGAGAAAAACCTTCATTTTGCAGTAATATCTGGAGTCTTGTGGGAAAAGACACCTCCTGGACCAGTGTGACAGACTAGCTAGCATGCTTATCTGGCTCCGGGTGCGTATGGCTGTTGCATTGCCTCAGAGAAGGAATGCCACCACCACCATACATAATTACAGGTATTCACGGAGCTGACACTCACTGTCGTCTGGATAAATAGTCCGGGGAGACTGGAGGAGGCTGCATGGCTTTTTTAGATTAAACATTTGCTTTCATGCTTGTTTGCTGCTTGTTTATTATTTCGTGTATGAATGGATCCTGCCCAGGCTTTCTTAAATGGACCTAAGGGAGGAGTTGTGTTGGATTTCTCTTGGGGAGGGAGGAGGACGTGGTGCTTGCTCTTAAAAAGAAATCGATTCCCTTATTAGCTTTGAAATAATTAGAAATTGTGTTGGTGTGATGTGTGAAAGGAGCGTTAATCTGCTAACGAATGAGAGGCAATTTGTAAGCTTTGTTATTCGACAGCAATTGAATTCCCCCCATTTGAGCATGGATGGAGTGGTGAGGGCTGTCTGTGGGTGTGTTGAGTGCGCATTGGGTTGTCAGCTATTGAGAATGCTCTCATCGCTCTATCGGATTCTCCTCACTTCTATTTTTTAATCAAATCATGGTTAACCAAATTAGACTACCCACCCCGACCCCGCACGCTACGTGAATTCATTTGGAGCCCATTTTAAACATGTATTCATGAATCATATTAGATGAGCAATGGCTTAGACATAATTTTAACCTTTTTTTGGGGAGGAAGAGGAGGGGGAGTGGGACTCAGACTGGGGCCGTGGACAAAAAAAAAATCACTCCAATATTTATTTATTATCTAAGCAGGAGACCTTTTCTGTATCTGCAGTGCAATTTAGATGGTTAATATAAACCTACAGGCCGTGATTGGTGTATTTTAGCTTCTGGTGCGCCACTTGAACACTTGCATAAGACACAGTCATTATGTGACTGATGTGGCAACTCTTTATCATAAGTAATGTGACCCAATTTTTGCCACAGTTCAGTCAAGCAGCAGCTTCTTATTGACAGTTCAATGCAATGACCAGTATTCACATGTAAATGATGTGGGATTTGAACCATGACATGAGTGTTTGTTTAAGAGGTGGTGCCCAGTCACAGCTTTAAATCATTCAACCACAGACAGGCTGACATCTCACCAACCATGCAGCAGAAGTGTACAGTCAAAACAAGTGTTATTTTACATCAGTGTGTGGCTGACAGCGAGGAGTGGCAGTAATGTAACGTAGTCATGACTGTCTTTTTACGGGAGCTATATAATCACACTTTTTAAGAAAATGTAGCATATTTCCTGTATGAGAAAATGTTATAGGTATTTGTACTTGCCTAAAAATCACTCATTTTTATCTGACTGAAAGTCACAATGGAGCTGGGGCAAATCTGTGAAAAACAAGCTCACCTGGATGATTATTATTTCATTGTGTCGAAAAAAAAAGAAGTTCCCACCTTATACAGCTGGGTTTGTCAGAAAATCATTTTCTTTGGCAAAACTGTGACCTTGCATGGCATGTTACATGAAAGCTGGCAACCCAGCCAGAAAATTATAAGCAATTTGCCTCAATCTTCCCTAATTATGATACAGATCTGACCCACAATAGACCAGCAGTGTCATGAATTTCGAAAGTCTGCCCTGTCCGGTCTGTCTGCTGCCGTGAAGGGTAAATCTGTGATGTCCAAACTTTGGAATTCGAGCTGACATGTGCACTTTGCACCCCTCTGGTCCTGTCTTTGTGTGGCTTGCCCCCCGTCGCATTCCTCTGGACTTTTCAGTGAGCAGCATAGTTAAGGTCTAATTAGATTGTAGATGGATGACAAAGCAGAAAAGCTGTCCTCAAGTGAGACTTGAATTGCGATTTGGCACTGTAAGACTGGCCTTAAATTTTTTTTTACCAGTGCATATATTGATGAAGGGGTTTAAGGAAAAAGGAATTAAAGGAGAGGATTTGAATGAAATTTCCTTCAAGCTCGCATGGGACTTTCTCAGTTGGAGTGAAAAACTACTTCACTGGGTCACTGAAATTGTTTATATATGTGAAAAGACTTTCAGTGCATAGCTCTATTCTTCAGGGTATACTGTACTGTGATTCATTGCTTTCATGCTGCGAGCCGATATATGGACTGTGTTCACACTCTGTGTGCGGCGTGTGTGGCTAGACTGCAAAAGCCAGCTCCTTCTCCAGTCTCTCTTACTGTTCGACATTTTAAAACCAGTGTGACAACCTCATCTTTAGGCATTTCCTCTTCTTGCCTTCTCCCTTTGCCTCCGTTCCTGTGCCGTTCTCCCTGCCTCCAGACTTATGCTGCTACTCAGGCTTTCTCCAGCCGCCTTCCTCCCACCTTTGTCTGTCTCTACCTCCCTTCTTCCACACCACATAACTCCACCTTTTTCTTCATTTCGTTTTTTTGATCTGGCTCCCTTGTTCTCGCATACTCTCTCCTACACTCACACTCTTTATCTAGTTGCATGCTGGTTCTCTGCTCCCTCCATTTCTCTTCTCCTCTTTCAAGCAAAAAGACCATATGCATGTAAGGCCTTCCTCACTCTCTCAGCATCATTCTCTCTCTCTCTCTCTCTCTCTCGCTAGGCTTCTTAGCTTGGCATCTGTTGCTGCTAAGAAGCATTTACTACTAGCGAAAGAGGATCCCCTCCCAAACTGATGCATGGGCTATGTCAGAGGGTGTCGGGCATGCCATGGTCTAAACTCCCTCCCCCATGTGTGATTGACGGCTTCCTTGGCACAGCTGCGCTGTAATGCAATATCTGCTTTCATATTGTAGCTGGTGGAGATGGCGTGTTTTTATTACATAAGTTTTCATTTGTGTCAGTCTTGCTAAAGAGGTTAGCTGCGTTGCTGGCGCTCTGCTCCGAGTGTGTTCCATTCAATCTGCGCCTCTCTGTTTCTTGTTCTTTTTTTTTTTTGTAAAACCTCAGTTTATGTTTTCTCTGTTTTGATCTTTCCTGGCTTCCGTCACATCCTCTCCTGCATCTTCATGTTGTCACCTCTCCATCTCCTCCTGAGCCTCATCCCATCGTCTCTTTCTCCACATTCGAGCATTTTTTAGTCGGGCTCTCTGTGGTTTGTGAGGTGCCCCGAGGCGAGGAGCTGCACAGCAGCGGCTATATTAAAACACACTAAAGAGGGACCGGCAGCAGGGCTCTACCCGAAGGCCGTGTTGTTGTACACACACACATCCACGGACACACACCCACAGCTCTCACGGTGCTAACACCTCTCCAGCCGACAAGCCTTAATATGAAATAAACTCACTCGCCAATACCTGGCGGGCCTGTCTTGACTGACTGCTCAAATAGGAATGACCTCCATTTGGCCCGAATAAGACGCTGGGATTGAGAGTCAGTGGGCGGTGTTGAACTGCAAAGTGCTGGTGCATTACGAATCATATCAAGAGGTGAATTTGCAGGTGAGCCAGCAGCATAAACCCTCATCAGTGCCAATCAGTAGCAAATTTAAAGGCAGATTGAGCTATCTGCAAGATTCATCACATTTTAAGAAGGAGGGGGCGCTCAGGGCTGGCAGCTTTATTTTGGTCCCTGGAAACTGCCTGAATTACAGAGGATGCATGAAGTGAGCGTCAGTGTGGAGAATTTGAAATGAAAGCTGGGTCTGTATTGTTTGATGCCTTGACCTTCTTAAAAAAGATTCCTTGTTGCATCCCTCACTTCAGATGTAGCCAAATAAATATGACCACTGTGGTGGCGGAAAAGAAATTTCCTCAGCCAGAAAATGTCTTTTTTTCTTTGAGGGAAGCAGCCTTAGTTTCTCTGTCTCTGTTGTGCTCATCCAAGTGAACTGTCTGTTATGTATAATTAATTTTCTCCTCTCTCCCAGTTTATTTTTATAAACCACTTTTAACCATTCCTTCAAAGGACCCCTCCCCCACCTCCGTCCTCCACAGTGCCTGCTGAAAGTGACAGCTGCTCGGGTACGTGGGGATGCTTTTTGAAGCAGGCACTAAAAAGGCCACTCACTCAAGACGACTTGGAATAGAAAAATCTCTGCCATTCTGACAGTATCAAAAACATGCCTGCTAATCTGGCTGCAAATTGAAAATAAGCTCCGGCTCCACTGTAGTCTCTGCTGCCTGTTGGGGAACAGAATTTACATGGTCTCCTTTTGTTCAAAGGGCTGTTGATTAGTTTGGTTGAAATGTAAAACAGAGTGACAAGATTGACTTAAGTAGGGCACGAAGAAATTCTCTTGTTCACTGTTTTGCAGGCACTTGGATTTGTTTTCCTTTTAAGTCAAACTGACAATCGCACAATTTGTGGAATGGGCTCTCGTCCAAACCAAAGAAACACTGCCATTGGTTGTATTTGACCCTCAGCCCCCTGGGCAAGTCACCACTGAGATTGAGTTACAGTCAGAGTGAAGATTCTGCCTGAAGGTCCAAAGATGCGGCATTGACCCCCCAGTTCCACTTCTGACCTGCTGGCCTTGTGTAGAAATCCCACCGCCTCCGCCACTTGTGGGCACAGCCACAGCATATGAGGTTTCCTCCTCTGCCATGCTAATGCTCTTGTCAGCATTCTGTCCATCGCTCCTCAGACACTGACCCAGACAAGCAGCTCCGGCCCCCAGTTTGCATGGACATAAAAAAATCGCTTCTCTTGTTGCATTTCCTGCTGGGGCCTGCTATCGATCAGGTAGCCACAGTTCCTTCCTGTAACATTAGACAACACCTATATCTGTCATCTGTATTGTTCTCCAATTTTATTGTTATGGTGCACAGCTGGTGGTTTAGTCTCTGGACATTGAGTATTGCAAAAACATAAGACACTTATTGCACGTAGATCTGAACTGACGGGATCTTGCAACTTCCTCCCTAATAATAAGTTAGATTTGAGTGGTAAAGCAGCCTTAGATTGCTTCCACATTCAATTTACATTAAAGCCATTGGCAGCTGTTTAATGGCAGGCTATAGTTATGGCTCATCATTATCTTTTTCATTAAAAATTCAAGGGTTTATTTGGAAAAAAGTTAATACAGCTACTGTTTTTTTAAGTCACTGCACTGCTGCATAATCACCAGGTCATGTGTGGTGTCTCTACCTCTTTCTTTTGGTGTGAGCAGTTTCTGAGCTATGTTCATCTTAAGAGGACATAGTTTACTGTAAACTCTGGAATTTGATTGCTTGGTTTAAAAAGCTTTTTATATCTGGTAAAAACTGGTACCAACTCAAAATCATGAGCCTTAAAAATGGTTTGCCGTGAGTGGTCTATGTAGTAGGTCTTAGTAAGTTTTGATGCATGAAGTGTCACATAACAATATTTTTTTAAAAATGTATGTGGTAGAGCAGACGTTGGGATGTTGTCATGGCTATCACCCATACCCAGTGTCTGTCCTCCTAAGTTTCCCTTTGGTAAAGCAAACCAAATTCCACTGGTTCAGTGGAAAAAGGCAGATCTTTGAATGGATTGTGTCTGGCCCAGCCTGTCAGAGTCCTCGGCAGAATGTGTGTGTTGCTGATGCTGAGATAGTCTCAGTTTAGATGAGGGAGCCTACTGGTTGTTTACCGTGCTCACTAGAGTCTGTCTGCCTCTTCAGGCATGTTTGGCTTGTTAATGAGAACCACTGTGTGAGAGAGGAGGCAGCGCACTGTGGGTGTGTGCCTGAGCATGTATTTGCATTGAGATAAGCAGTCGCATCCTCAGCGTGCATTTGTTGATATGCACACTGTATACAGGAGCATGGTATGCAGGATGCTATCTGAATGTGTTTGTGCTTGTGCAAGTATGGTGACTCCTCATGTTTAATGTAAGGTAACGCTCTCCACTGTGGAGGAGATGAAACGGGGAAGACTTTACACAGGCTCATAGCCATTTATTGTTGTGATTAATGTTAATGGTGCAACAACTCATAATTGCTCACTTCTTTTTTCTCCCTTCTCTGCCACTTCATTCTTGTCTTCCATCCTTCTTCCCTGTTCTTGCACGCACATACATCCTCCTGGGTTCTGTTGTATTTACCAAGGGGAATCTTAAATAATTCAGGCAGTCTGTACTCCCCAGCCCTGTAAATAAGACTAATAGAAGGCGGGCCTTTGAAGAGAGTCACTTGCCCAGGGAAAGCACGGCCGTGGGCTAGCCTATAAATCAGCTTGCTGCCTGTCTGGCCCCTTTACTGTGGCTGTGTTGAGGTCTAGCCAGCAAAAAATCCCATGTTAGCGGAAGGAAGGGCGGCTCATTCCAGGGAGGTCAGCAGTATGGTGGTGTCACCCCCGAGGCAGTGGTGGACATTGAGAAAGTGTGTGCATATGTGTGTAGGACATAGGTAGGATCACTCTCCCTCTCTTTTCCCTTAGTTGCACCCTGGCTTCTGTTTATGTGTGTGCACACTCACGCATGGGCACATGCTCCATGGCTCATAAACTGCACACTCTGATGTCAGCACCTGCATGTGTGTTTACCAGATGGAGATAAGTACTCATTTATTCATTTTGTTTACCACTCGTTTTTCCCCTGAGTGCCTGGCACTCTTTAGATGTGGGCTGGTGCTTCTGTCTAGTTTGTTGTACGTGTGTGTGTGTTTAGTGAGGTCTTAGGTAGGCAGACACTTCAATTTTCAGAGTAACAAAATGGGCAGTTTGCCTTCTTAAATCCACCATGCGATCCTACTTCAGCTGCAAAAAGAAGGGTAGATTTTGAGTAGCTTTAGCCCTAAATCACTTTTGAGCACTTCCCAGCCTCTCACCTCCGCATGTTTAAACTCTCAGTTGCCACTTTTCGACAGCGAGGCCAAGTGGGACCTCTCAGGTTTTTGGGGCAGCTCAAAACTTTTCTAAGCTCTGACTGAAAGCAGTTTATTTGAAACTGTGGCCCACATGACAAATGATTGCTGTTAGTAACAGATGTCCAAAAGAACCACACAAATGTTATTTTGAAGGAAACTGAAACATAAATAAGAGTTCAAGCCTGTTAGGCTTTATATTAAGAACAGGGCTACTTACTCTACATCTGTAATCACAGAGTTTTTTCCTTGTTTAAGAAATTGTTTGAATTCCTGGCATCCACTGCCCCGTGCTTACGGTGGAGCCAAATTCAAGTTGTCAAATAACAAATGTAGTCTGAAACTCCCCTTTAGCAGCATCGAATATCCTACACCTCCTCCTTCTCCTACCTTCTTTTCTTTCCACGGCCTCTTTGTCAGCTCCCTCTTTTGTGCTCTTCTCAAAGGGTTAAAGAGGGAGAAGTGATGAGTAGCCCGCCGTGTCTGGCCTCCATTGTGTGTTGGCATTGTGCCACTGCATAGCATGTCGACTGTAGACACATGTACAAGGGACTTTTCTCTATTCACCGGCAGTACAGTTACCCAGTAATACTACCCTAACCTCTTGCAAATCAATGCAAATACTTTCCAAAGGTTTGTGAGGTTAACAGGCTAATGATAACACTGACATTTCATAGCAGTCTGCTGCAAAAGGGAGGTTTAAAGGTTTTACTTTGCATATCATTGCTTCACTCCTACTCTACAATCTTCTAAGACTGCTGAACTGCTTGGAGCACCTTTTTCAGCAACTTTAGACAAAAGTTTTGGGATGCTCCAGAAAGACGTGTTGTTTTTCTTCAACTCCCTCAGTGGAAACATGTGCTCCAGGACCATAAAACCCTGCTTCCCTCCCTTTCCTCCCTTACATAGCTTGTTAAGGGGAAAACCACTCGACGGCATGTTGTGCATAACATTGGTGGCTGCACAGCTTAATTCTTTTAGCAGACCACAGTTACCTCCACACTGCAGCAACGTGAGTCCCGGGGGTGCTTTTAAGTCACCTCTCCCTCCCCGACCCCCTGCAGAGAGGCAAGCAGAGCATGGGCACTCTGGGAATAAGTACTCCAGGCCAGACAATGGTGGACCGCCTGGAAGGGGGTTGGGGTGTTGATTGTAACCAGAAATAGAAGAAGAGCAGGAGGAGGAGGAGGAGGCCTCCAAACTGGAAGGAGGGGTGGGATAGGAGGAGGTCAAAGGTTAGACTGATCCCTACTTTAAAGGTGGAGTGGGGCCATGGAGGTTTTATTGCCAGGGCCCTCTTGTTGCTTTTTGCCCAGCCAGGGGTGAACCTCTGAGCTGCTACTGCGCCATGGGGGTGGGGCATTTAGGTAGGTGTGAGTACGAGCTACACATTGCTGTCCCATGATGGCTCCAGTTGTGCTCAGTGACCTCTGACCCTGGCCTCCTCTCTCCCTACCAGGAGCCGTCACATAGGTCAGGAGCATGCCAGCTCCCACGTGAAGGGAGGCAGGGTAGTGAAGAGCGTCTTCAGGTGCTGCTCGCTGCTTGTTTCTCGACTATCTTTGAGTTTGCCCCAGTGAGTCTTCTCTCTCAGCTGGTAGATTTTCTGGGGCGGATAAGGAGACCGAGCATGTGACGAAGCAGCCAGCAAACATGAAGGAATGTCAGCGATACCATTCAGCTCTTGTCAGGCCGCTGCATTCCAAATTAAATGGAGTGTGTAACTTGTGACCAGTGTGATGTGCTGATGCGCGGCAGCTGGGAGGAGTTGCTCCCTTTCTCTCCAAGTCTTTCTCCGGGGTCTGTCCCCTCTCTTTCTGCCACACCAAGATCCACGATTTCCTTGGTTTCCATTGCATGTGGAGGAATGTGGCTGTAGAGTAGATTGGCTCGGCTCTCCATTGTTACCCGAGTGTGACCTCATTTGGCTCTTGAGATCAGCGTGACATGGCCCCTGGTGCACCAGCAGACTCTCTCTGCCTGCCCTCTGACACATGACAGAAAGTATTTGTCCAACTGGCGCTTGAGGCAACACTGAATGTTGAGTGTAGCTCGAAAACAATGGCATAAAACCAATGATTGATTTTAGAACAGACAAACCAGGCAGAAAAGGTTACATTTTCCAACCAAAGACATCATCAAGCCAAAGTATATTTTAGAAGCAGTCATAGATGACTTATTCTTTCTACCGGAGTACCAAAGAAGACACATTTCGGAGCCATTGCCACATGTGTTGTTCACAAAACATGGCACAAGCTGTTTTTAGCGCATTCAAGAGGCACACCTCATCCTGCCCTCGGCAATCAGTGCTGCAGTCAAACTTGGCCGCAGCACAGACACATTTTCAAAAGTAGCCCGTCTCCCAGTCTGCTTGTAGCTGCATCAACATAAAAGCCTTGAGCGTTTAGATTTTTGAAAGGGCGGGATAGGAGAAATCTGAACAAAACGATGCCAGAGCCTGCACCTTGGCCAGAAACAGCTGAGGGAAAAGAAGAAGACAACAGAGAAGTGAGGGAGGGAACTTGGCAGCGCCAGCTAACTCAGAACAGCAACAAGGCAGCTCGCACCAAAGAATAATAAATAATGTTGTTGTAGAGAGAAACTCTTGTGTGCAAGGCAGGGCGGAGAAGACGAGAGAGTGTGGGGGGGTGGGGGTGACAAAAACTCAGAGAAGCTGAGTCAAACTTTAATTAAGGCCTGAACACAGCATTGGAACAGCTGCTGTTGCTTGCGCCACCCCGCCACACCGGCTTTACGGCTTTTTTATTTGGAAGCCAAACAGATGTTACGAGGGGGTGGTGATTTTATCGGACAAGAAGTTTGGTTTCAGAGAAGGGGAGGAAATTAAACTCTCCCACTCTTTAGACTGGTGATTTCATGGAATTAGTGTTGAGGTCTGCTGGTCACAGCACTGATGATTATGACCCTGTGATATCTTGTTAGCCACCCTAGATTTAAGAGTGGTACAAACATCGAAATCTCTATTGAAGTGCTCTTGAGCAAATTTCCTGACCATCTGCCTAATTCAAGGGGAACATAAAACAGTGAGATGCATAAATTGTACCTATCTTCTTTCTTCTCATTCGCTGCAAGCCGCTCAGGATAATAACATTGTCTATAAATCCTAATCTGCTATTTGTATTCAGTGCTCTGAATAATGCTGCTTGCCAAAGGGCTGGACTGTAAGCCAGATCTATTGAATATTATTGATCTCTTACTGACCAAAATTTAAAAACTATAATTAGTTGGAACAAACATCAGAAGCGTGCCAGCAGAAGACTTTATGTTTTAAAATGGTTATCTTTATATTTGTCATTATCAAAGTAATGGGACAGTTAATCGTGATATAGATTTTATTGTCCAGCCCTATCCCGTCATGTCTGCTCTGTTACTGGGCTTTGTGCCATACTTGTCCTTCATGGTCAGCATTGAGGTATGAAAGCTATGTCCTCTGCAGCTCCCAGTGTGTTTTGTACTTTCAGGTGCTATTCGCAACAGCTTGCGCTCTGTGGAGTCTCAGCCTCTCCCACCTCCCTGATCCAAATGTCTATCATCAGTGTGGAGAGATGCCATTCGGTCTGCCTCGCTCACCTCCCTTATCAGTGTGTCTGTCTATCCACCTCTCTCCCTCTTTCTCATTCTGTCACTCTCCTACAGAGGACATGATGAAAATGGCTGTTTAATCATGCAGAGAGGTCAACCAATCAAAGGGCCCGGGCCGAGTGATTTAAGGGCCTATTCAGAGCCCAGCTGGAGAGAGTGGGGAAAAGGGAGGGTGACAGGGAGAGAGAGAGACACACACAGGTTGGGGTTTGATTGCTGTATGGCTCAGGTCACCTCTCATCCACTTACCACTGGTCTCGTTTTACCAATAATTGTGCCTGATAGATTGATGTATAGGCAGAGAGATGAATGGATAGAGCGCGTAGAGGGCGGATACGCAGAGAGACGCGCACATTAACAAGCTGACCCGCTGGTGATGAGATGCATATACACACACTCCAAACTCACACAACCTCATCAGCAACAGTATAGACCCATGTCTTCTTCCCATTAACTTTGGCAGGCTGCTTCCACAGTAACCTCCAAGCTCTGTACTCCTCATACATACACACATGTCATCTGCAGGCAGGGCACTTCTCACCTGAATGTCAATGGGAGAAAATGACAGATGGCTGGGAGGAGCAGGGGAAGTAAAGACAGAGACGGTGATTGTCTGCTTTCTCAAGCTCCCAGCACTCCCCAAGTAGCAAGTGTATGCTATAGATATTGTATGCTTGGTCAATCTGTGTTCCACCGTTTATACTAAACATATCAAGACCAAGGTCCTCTGCTGTAGCTTATACTCATTACTGCTAAAGCTGAATTTTACAAGGGCTTGTATAATTCTGTGCTCTTAACAGGATTATCACGTTTCAATGTCGTTTAAGTGGTTACAACAGTGTTTTTACACTGGAGACTCAACAAGGCAGACAGTGTGGACCAACTTAAAGAGGTTTTTATGGGTTCACTGTACAGAAAGTTAAAGCAACAAGTTCAGCATCAAAAGAGGAGGATTTATGGTGAGAGGGCACAAAGTTGATGCGTTTATCTACTCTAGAAGGGTTGTAGAAATGATAAATTAACTTAAGTAATTGTGCAGTTGCTATAGTAACCTCAGTTCACCCTTGAAGACCGAAGATGACTGTCTTCGTCACGTGCAGGATCATTAGCCAAGAAGTGATAACCCACGTTGACCCTGTCACGCCAACAGCAACAACATGTTTTGGATCATTTCAGAGGTTTATTTTCTTTCCCTTATCTCTCTGTTATTTGTTATTTGTGTTTATTGTTATTACTCACAAAACCTGTAATATTGCAGTGGCTGTGCTAGCAGATCTCCTCTTGTATAAGTTCTGTGCAAGAGATAATACATTCACATTACTCACATGATGTAATGGTCCCTCAGATGAGGTGCAGCCTCAAAAGATGTCATGTGTTCTTGTTCTGGCCTCTACTAAGGGTTTCCTAACATTTCGAATACCCTGTTATCACAAGAGCTTGGTGTGAATACCTTGAGGAATTGTTTCTGTCTCTCTTGTTATAGGTTTTTTCACTATATATGAAAGTATAATGTAACCTTTTGTAAGCCTGGCCTGGAAATTGTGTGTAGTTTTTACTCACACTAGCATTGCAAAGAAAGATTGAAGGGAATTTCACTCACTCCTGACAGGGGTATTGCCTGATCAACTTTATTGAGTCAACAGTATTGACTTCAGCTCCTGTTCACACGTCACCCTGACATGGCAATTTTCCACAAGGTTTCTGGGTGAGGCTAAACATTTGAAAGGGACGTCTGTCACTCCTGCCCTGTATTTTCTGCCTGACTGTCTCTCTCGTCAGTGTTTTCCTGTTCTTTCTTTCCTGTTTCTTTACCTCTCTGAGTCCATCGCCCAGCAAGCCAAGTGTTTCTTAGCTGGTTAGTAGACTCACATCAGTTTTACTCTGTGACTAATCATACAGAGTTAATATTTGGCCACTTCCAGTGTACTTAAATTAACAACCCACAAAGTAAATTTTTGTTTTGGATTCATTTGCTGTGCTCTGATGCATGATGCTGGCTATTCCTGCTGAGGTAGTTTTCAGACAATTTCCATTTAATGTGGCAAAGCACTAAAAGAGAACTACAGTGGTCGCAATTCATTGCATACACACAGGCACTTGCAACCTGTGCATGAGGAGGTAGAGATTTATCTTTAGCTCTAACCCTATCTATTTTAACTTATCAGGGTTAGCAGAGACAGAAGATATTAAGTTGTATGGTGGGCTGGTGGATCAATTCTCTAAGGCAATGCAGTACTGCTAGTTTGAACGTAGATTCTGACAACCACTGAGTGTATAAGATTAGAAATCTGGGAAAAAGTGACAGTTATCCAGAGCCAGCAAAAGCTAATTTCTGAGAAGAAGGATATATTTAGTGTATATATAGTATACTCAAGAAATGACTTCATAACAATTAATCAGTCAACAAATTTTTGTTCATTTTTTGGCAGTTGACCAGTTATTTCAGCATTTAAACATGATTCACATCTCTATTTTCCTGAGTATCCATATCTGTATCACAGCTGCAGTGTTCAGTAGTAGAGATTTAGTTACTTTGTGCTCACCATGGCCCTGCTTGTGTTTCTGATACAGCCAGTGAGCTAGTATTTGTAGAGTACCACTCCAGCAGATAGCTGGCCTCTTGCTCTCTCTCTCTTACTCTCTTTTTCTCCCTCTCTCCCTCCCTCCCCATCTCACTGACCTTGCGTCGGCGTGTGCTGATGAGCGCTGAGTGGATACACTCATAAGTGGTGTGTGCGCGCGTGTGAGCGCTAGAGAAACCGTGGGAGCTCCATTTGTTGTGTAAATGCAAGCCGCTAATTGACTGCCGGGCACGCAGCCTCTCCTTCAGCGGCTGAACCCTGCCCTCCGCCGGGTCCCGGGGATCCTGCCAGGGGAATATTTGCCCCCTCAAACACACATTCACACACGCTCACAGCACCCTCCCTTTCTCTCTCCTCCTCTGTCGGAGCAGGCCTGGCACCAGGCCAAAGTGAGGATGGGCACAGCACAGGCCTCTCTGTTCTCTCTCTCTGTCTGTCTGTCTCTGCGTCGAGCTCTTCTAATGAAAAGCTACACGGCATTTACTCACGATAACACGCTGTGCCTTTTGACACTCTTGTAATACAATTTCTCATCCTGTAAAACACAATGAGTTCTCTCTTTATACACTAATGTCATAATTTTGAGACAGATTTGATCTTCAAACAAGCAGACCTTGGAAAGTCGTTATGAATAGGCACTGGCATTAATTACACACACAAATAATGCCACAGGTCAATGAAGTAACCGACACTACGCTCAGATTTTAGGCTGTAGCTCAGTTAGGGCCCAGTTCAGTCGCCACAGTAGCCATATCACTGTTAGCTTTAATTTTAAGCTCGCATGAGACGGTTAGCCCAACTGTTGGCTGGCTAGAGGCCCAGATCACACACACCCGCACACACACACGCAGTGGTTTACATGTAAGACGTGCTACACCATTTAAGTGTTTCTGTTGGCAACAGAAACATGATGGTACACGACACAGAAAAAGGCATATACCCCTAGGCTGGACAGTTAGTTAATATGTTGCTTCTTTCAGGGGATATATCTACACCAAAGAGAATTTGCAGAAATAACACAGCCTGATTTTTCAATTTTTTTCACTAGTAAAATTTTAACTCTGTCACAGGGATGTTGTTGCTTGTGTTGCCACAAAGGCTGAATCTTTCCCAAAAATTTCAATCAGCCAGCAAATTTCTGGACGTGTTTTACATGGAAATTGGACTCAGGTTCCACTTTAGGTTTTTTTTAAATTTATTTTATTCTAACCTGATGGGTTAAAGTTAAGGTCTTCAGTCTGTGTGGAGATGTTCTAATCCGGTTGTGTGGATGTAGAGTTGTGGCTGGTGAATGTGAAGAAACATGTATTTAAAAACAGGCACCAGATGAAATTGTTCATATGGTTCACAGGTGGCACATCAGTGGTTAGTAACTGTGCTGTTTTATATCGGAGAATATTATGAGGGAGTCAAGGAAATGCAATCAAAATTACAATGCTCAAACGGAAGAATACACGCACACACACACTCTGGTTCAGACCTCCTATGCTCAAGTTTTCCCAGGGCAGTCCATTGTTCTGCTGAGGTAAACATCAGGGAGCACAGAGAGAGGAACAGACAAACAGTAAACTGACACACTCTCCCGTAACACTCTGTTTACACTGCAAACACAAAAGAGCAAGTGTGTGTCTGTGTTTGTGTGTCTATAGCCAGCACTACAGTAAACTACAGTCCTAGGAAAAAGAAAGAAATGCAAGTTGCGGTGCAGGACTTTGGCACAGAACGATGGCAACTTGCCGATTTCCCGCCGTTAACCTTCCCACGGTACGAAGCATCCAAATGTCAGCCGTGTCACTTTCCATTCCTGGCCGTTCAGAAATGCTGAGAATGCAGCGGATTGGCAGTGATGACTGAATGAGGAAGCCACATTTAAATGCTGCCATGTTCAGCTCGTTTGATGTGATATTCACATTGTACCTCACAGTATTTGTTCATGGTATACATGAGAATGGTACTTGACTTTGAAAACCTGCCTACACTAAAATGTGAAGGACTATTATTTTAGGTGTTCGATGGCAGCAAATGAGACACAAAGAGACAAAGGCAAGGATTTAACATCAAGCTCGCCACTTATGCTCAAGAGACAACAACAATAGGATTAGCTGGCACGCTAAATAACTAAGGCCCAGGCCAAGCCTCTTATGTTGTCACAAGGTCCTTTTAATGTACGTTAATATGGTCACCCGTTATTCCAACCTAGGAGATTGCCTTAAAAGTGAAGCATAAGTGCTTTCTAGATCACAATAGAAAAATGTGTATGTTTCTTCAGAGAAATTATGACACATTTTTTTTTGCTAGAGACTGGTAATGATAATTAAATAGAAATAAAATGCCCACTTATTGCAGTTTATACATTTTAAAAGAGTACTGTAAAAGTGGAAATGTCTCCTGTCTTGTTTGTGTTTACATTTCAGTGTAATGTAATCTGAGTCAGTGGAGCTGTTAATTCCCAAAGTTGCCCAGCAAGTCTGATTCACTACAGTTGCAGCTGGAGAACAGGAACATCTAGTATCCACAAGTGGAAACAAACAACAGAGTTAGGAGGAGAGAGAGAGAGAGAGACAGGAAAAGATTGATTTGGAGTATCACTGTCAGGGAAGTGTTTATCAGGCGCTCACCATTAAAAGCAAATGTATTTCCTGTTTTGATCCCCACTGTAATCCCCACCTCTGCTCCACAAACGCATTCGCTGCCAATAGCGCTTATTGGATCATATTGACTGTGTGCGGAAGCAGGGAGGAAAGGGGGAGAGACAGAAAATGACAGGGTGGCTGAAAAGTGGAACGAGGGAATGAGAAGCAGAAAAGAGGAAGTGAAACTGAAACATGCACAAAAAAAACGCAGTCGGGGGAGGATGGAGGGAGCAAAGAGAAAAGGGAGAAAGTAACAGAGACAGAGGAAAGAGCAATTTGCTCTTCCCCTCTGCTTAGCTGTACCAGCAGTATTGCAGCCAGTGTTGAGACTGAGTCAGCAAGACTTGAACTGGGGCCCTAGCCTATAGCCCCAGGGCCACCAGTAACACACACACACACACATGCACACATAAAGGCTCGCACAGACACGGTGTCAGACCTGTCGCCCTATTCTCCTCTGCCCTCCAGCTCTAGCCCTAACTATAGCTGTTCAGCCAACCACTCTTAATTAGTAGCTGCTGCTGCTGCCGCCTGCCCTGCCCCGGCGCCACTGTGGTAAAGCCCCAGCCCCACGTCTGTGTGTGTGTGTGTGTTTATGATGAGCTTCAGTTTGTGTTTATACTGTGCATCAACTGCAGTGCTGCCTCTGTGCTCTCTTTGCAGTTATGTATGCATGCCTTCTGTACGTGTGCAAACGTTGCAGGTGGAGCAGGAAAACCAATAGGCTACATATTGCTCTGTTTGCTTAGCAGACGTTTTACTTTCTTAGTGCCACTTGCTCGATGATCACATTGAGTCAGTACATAAGAGTAGAAATATTCTGAGACACTAAAGAGACTCGGAAGACTGTCGGAAATGTATATTTCCCCTATTTCCAATGTTCTGGGAGCGCTTGAGTAACAGACTGTTGACATCACAATTTCAGGAGATGGGTTCAGGATCCTGTTTCACTGTTGTTCTTGTTGAGGTTTATGCTTGTCAAGAGAGCCAAGTGTGTGTACATGTGGGTGCACATTTGTGTATATTTACTGCTTAAATACTTTACTGCTGTACTTCGACCAAAGGGGACAAAGACAGTACTGCTCCCAGTACTCACTCTCTCTCTCTCTCTCCCTGACAGTGTTCAGACTCCATACATCTTCCCCCTCCCTGTCATGTTCAGGGTACGAGGCTGCAGTGGGGATCTCGTCCAAGCCGTGGATCAGACTGACACATTTCTCCCCCGAGGACCGACCCCCTCCCTCCACTACAAACACATAGCTCGAATAACTGTGTCAGCCAGCTACCATGGCCACTGGCCTGCTAATCAAGACCATATTCCAAAGAGAGGGGGAGACAAGACTAGCTTAGCTCAGCACAGGAAACACACACAGCTGGAAGACAGACAGTGAATGAAGTTTAACTAGCCCCACACGCACGGTTTCTGTGCACTCACATTCATATCTGTTCCTGGAGGAACGCAGGCCACGACCCAGCAACACAGTGACCCAAATTAGTAGCATCTCAGCTCCTTTGGCTCCGAGGGTGGAACTAGGCCACACAGTCACGCTTGCTGGATGGAGCACCTCAAGCTTCGCCTGTCGCCATCCATTCATACACAACCACAACAGTCTATACATTGATGGATGACTCAGAAATCCACTGTGAAGTGAGAGATTTGGTTGTGTGCTCAGCCGGGAGCTTGTAAAATAAATGTTTGCAGCGCAGCGCCGCAGTTGAGGCTTTCCAGGATCTCTCTTATTTGACATGATAACAGCTTTAAGAGGTTTTTGGTGGTGGTCAAAGCGTTTGTGGTCACCCTACTTAATCTGTCGATCTCTTTTACCCCGATTCGCTCCTTTTTTCCATCCCTCCTCCTCCTTCCCTTGTGAATCAGCTTACAGAGAAGCTTCATGTTCTAGTGTGCATGTAAAGCCCCATATGTAGCTGCAGAATATCCCTTCTTTGGTGACAGACTGACGCGTGTGAGTACCCAAAAATGAGATCAAAATAAAGACTGCCGGACTGAGCCTTAAACTGTCTGCATCTGCTTTGCAAAAGCAATTTACTGACCAACAGTCGTCCTCATAACCATAAAAGCTATCTTAAGTTTTTCTCCCTCTTTCCCTTCTTTTCAAGAATTAATGACCTCCTCCATGAAGCCAGTTAATTTTGGCCTGCGTTTGCACTGCCTGCTGTTCAGGTCTACAGGTTAGGGGGAAGGAATAATGTCTTTTCATTTTTTCTGCCAAGAGCGAGTTGTCTGCATTTGGAGTAAGAGTTTTATTTGCATTTAAGATGCTAATGTAGCCTTTTGGGTGAACAGAAATGGCTAGAGTGTGCCGGCGCTTTGTTTTGTCCCGGTTATTCATTAGGCTTTAATAATTGCTCCCTTGCGCTTCATGCAAACACAGCGAGGAGAAATAGATTCACTTCTTTCTCTCCTCGGAAAGGTCAGGGCACATTGCAAGACACCTCCCTGACACGCGAATTCACGATTCATGCGTCACTTCTCTTGGAAAATGTGTTTTTTCTTGGACGATTGAGCTGAAAACCTGCTGTTTTTGTGTGTGTGTGTGTGTGTGTGTGTGTGTGTGTGTGTGTGTGCGCGCGTGCTACTGAGTTTGAGTCAGCCGCTGAAATTCAAATGAAGCATGCGACTTGAGTGTTCCTCGAGAGAGAGAGAAGGATGAGAGAGAGAAGCAGTGATCTTCTGAGGATCTCTCTCTCTCTCTCTCTCTCTGCTTGGGCATTATGAGTAGAGGCCGCAAGCACGACCCTGGTGACAGGTTCTTGTCGTTGTGCGAGTCTTAACCTTTCCCCCTTGTGAAATCACATAAGTTTTAACAAGCCAGAACAGATCATACAGGCCATCCTTCAGCACATCAAGGGAAGGGTCAGCCGACCTGCAGAGGAAAGTGGATTGCAGTGCCGCGATGGAGACCAGCTTAGTACTGAATCCCATTATCAAACAGCGTTTGTCAAATAATAGGTCAAGGCCCACTTGTACCAAAGACATATTAAGTTGTGGTTTAATTCCAGAGCTTTGTAGAACTGATTTGCTCTGTGGAAAGTGTAGAGAACAAAAGGTTGCTTGTATTAAGTCTTTTCAGACATTGGACTGAAGGCAAAGCCTGCTCTCTGTTGCTTTGCTTAAGAGAATACATTGATAACAAGGCTGGCAGGATCAAGAGGGCCTGCTCAAATATTGCTTTTACTTTGCTTTTTGTAGTAACATTAACATGGTGACTTTGAGTTCAACCATAGCAGGCACTTAATAAAATCAAACATCTCAATATTGCTACTGTTCCTATGATTTACGACTCTAAATTGTCAAAACTAAAAGCCCCCATGTCTGTGCTCCATCCTGTTTCACACCTATACTTACCCTCACAGCATATATCCCAATATTTCTTGCATCATTACAGATGCCATCTACTTCACTTTGGAGCAGAGAGACCTAGCTTGCATAAATACCCAAACAATGCATGATAATGGGGCCCGAACAGCGCCTCAGCCGTATTTTCAATCTCCTTCAAAAGTGGCGGTGAGTGGCCGAAATAAGCGAGAGATTGGGGAGTTATGAGTGGCAGTTGGTCCCTGGGGGGCCGTGGAACATGGCAGGTCATTTGCCTGGCCAGTATGTGTGTGAGTATATTTGTACACTATGGCGAGTTGGCCGGGTAAGAATGAAGAGGCGGGGGTGGAGAGGTGGAGGGAATGAGGCGCTTGTTCAGCAGGCTGCAATACAATAGAAAAAGACGGGAGACTTAATCACACTGGGGCAAATAACATTTAAACACATTTAAAGCCACAGGGAGCAGAGAATTTCTTATCTCACAATGATTATGTTCCCCAATGAGGTTGTGTCTGTCATTCACAGCAATGCTCTGACCTGAGACTAAAATTGCCAGTTTTATTCATCTTCTCTGCAGGGTTCACTCTGTGTGGGGCTCTGTAGAGTGAAGTTTGTCTTCTTTGTGAATTCAGTTGTCAGAAAGTTGGCAAGCGTACAGCGAGAAGTGCATGTGTGCAGCTTTGGGCCTGTAGCATCCGGTGCAGCAGTTGTCCTGTAAGCCATAGTTACACGCGAGACTGTTGATATCTAGCTCAATGTTATGTTGAGCAAGACGCTGATATATTTAGTCCCTCTTCTCTCCCGTCTTCTTCCCACTCCTCCCCTCTTTGTCTCCGGCATTCCTCTCACTCACCATTCTTCCTCTCATCTTCCCCCGCTCCCACCAGTCTCTCCTTATCTCTCTTCCTCTGTGCTCACATTTCTGTCTTTCCAACACGTCTCCCTCTGTGTTTTTCTTTCTCTCCATGTCTGTTCTTATCCTCCCCCATGCTCTCCTCCTCCTCCTCCCCAAAAGCTCTACCTCGTCCTGGGTTCTGTCGCTGTAACGATACTGACAAGCTCTTTAGACACAGTTTTGGTTTTGTTTCTCATCCGACTATTTCCCCTTTCTTTTCATTCACAGTTCTTTCTCCTCCCCCTGTCACTTGCTACATTTAGACACAGGAACGTCTAATGTAAATTTAGACGGACACAAAGACCAAGTGGACACCCACAGAATACACACACGCACTGTTTACACTAGCGGCAGCTTTATTAATTGTGCTGTCTGCCAAGTTGAAAGACAGTCTTGGTAATATGACCTAATGAACGTGTGCTCTAGGTTGCTGTGTGTTTTGTCTTCCGTTGAACCCCCCTGCTCCCTCCTCCTCGTCTGCCCTGTGACTGACTCACAATGGCTGATGTTACTCGTCCTTCTGGACCGACCAGTAGGCCCGGCCCTTCCTTTTGGGAGAGCTCCAAGAACAGCCAGGCGCCTCTCAAACGGCTCCAACTTTCTGATCATGAAATGGACGTGTTGAACTGAAGACTGGAATTCTACTTAGACTTCAGTTTTAAAACTTTCTGGCTTGGGGAGATATACTTCTGTAGTTGTTAGACTGCTTCTTCCTGTTTGTTCACTGTCAAAAATTTGCCCCACAGATTATATAGGGAAAATATGGCTTTCCCACTTTCTTATAACAAGTGCTAGTTTGGCACAATGGTGCATACAATGAATTCCTGTTAAAATATAGCATTTTCGTGTTAAAACTGTTTTATTTCAGGCAAGAAAAGTGGGTGCAGACTAAGGAAAACTTTTATTATCAGGTATTTTCTTGATTTCTCTTAAACATAAGAACATAGTTTAAAATGTCCTTCACAGTTTACCAGGGACTTTTTTTGTCCAACCAAAAGTCAAAAACTCAAACATTTTTCATTTAATTGAAAGAAAGAAAGAAAGAAATCCCAAACATGAAGATTGATGATGAAAGTAAAGATGAAGTTGTCCATTTTGGGCATTTTTGCTCAACAAAAAAATCCTACTTAGCATGAGACAAAACAGTTGAGGAAAAAAAGACTGTGAGAGTTGTGAAAATTCACACTTAAGCCTCACTGGTTACATTTTCACAATAACAAAACCTGTTTATTAAGGAGATGCTGTTTTGGGAAAGAAATGTCTCAAAAGCCCACAGGTTGTGATTTTAGGCAACACAGACATTAAATCTCCTGACGGGGTTACCTTATTTTACTTCCATATGGATATAATAATGGAGAAAGATGAATCTGAGACAGCCATTTTGTTCTGATTCTCTGTCACAATAGAGGGTACCAAACAGGTTTCAGCCATTACAAAGTGATTCCTAGCTGTTCTCATTTCAAGCCCATGTAGTGATAGATGCTTGACTATTGAAGCACTTGATTAAAACTCTAAAAAATGTGGAATCCTTGTGAAAGATGTATTGCGTTTCGCACCATAAAGAGTATTGTTTTGAAGTACTTAGTCTAAGTTGAAGTGGGCTTGGCTGTAGTTATGTGACAGGCACTCAGTTGCCCACTAGCTGAGAGGAGTAAAAAAAAAAGGTTCCCTTTTAGCTAAACATGCACAGACTGCTTTCCTCTTATCTCGCTCCATTCCTCCTCGTTCCGCCTCGCTGGCTATCTGAAAAAGTAGCGTCGACTCCTCTCATCTCACCCTTCTATCTCTCCCTCTTTTCCCTCTATTTCCATCAACTCGCCTTTTCACCTGCACCATTTTCTCTCTCCTGTCTCCTCATCTCCCGCCTGATTATTACATCCTCTCTCACTCGATCTCCCTCTTCTCTCAGTTACATTTTTTCATTCTCCTCTCCTGCCTATTGTCTCAGTCTGATTTTTTTTCTCTCTCCCGGGAAGAGTTGAGTGCATAGACATAAAAATATACATTAAGTGAATTTTCAGAGTTGAAGAGAGAACGGTGGACAAAGTGAAACCTTAGAGATGTTGGCGGGTGTCGCGTCGTAGTTACAACTAACTGCTTTGCGGAAGGTAAGGTGTGATCACATCAGCTATGCACACCAGTCTTTGTCTCAATCTCGTCTCTATAGTGAAGCAGTGATGCATTCAGGCGCTGTCGCGTTGCGCTTCACAAAGAATACAATATGCTGACGATCAGGGACAAGACGGGAAATCGCCTGAGTCCTATTCTTTTTCCGCTGAGCACCACGCATGGGGTGGTGTACACCGTTCACATGCCACTCTGCTGGCTTGAATATTCCCGGCAAAACCCAGGCTCCTGGGCCTAAGCGGCTGGGGTAGATCAGCTTCCACTTGTTTCAGCTCACAACGGCGCGACTGAAGATAATTGGCGTTGGCCTCACGCGACTCCAGATGTAACAGTGCCATTTAAACAAAATGAATGGTCCCGTCCACTGAGTTCCCTGGACATGACAAGTGTCTTGTTTGAATATTCACGCTGTTGCAGATCTTCCTGGGTATTCTGATGTTCGATAGCATGAGTTAGATGTGTTTGGGTGCTTATTTTGTTTGCCATTGCCGCAGTTTTCCGCAGAACAAAGCTTACAGCTACCTCTTTCAGCTCACCTCTTTTTCTTTACAGTAAACCCAGAATCCAGTGAACTTGTTTTTTTTCCATGTACATATACAGCAGCCTGCCTTCAGTGTTGGAGACCTGTGTACCCTTTTAATATACACGGCATCTTACACTTGGATTATCCATTTGTTTTGATGGTTTCCTGTTGAGGAATTAGTTACAATCTAGCCCAGACATCACCATTAACCCTGATGTCTTCTTGACCAATCTGAGGGGCATAAATCGGCTAAACACCATATGACACACAAGCCACCACGGCTGTCTTAAAAGCATTTAGGCGTAGGAATAAAACCATGCGGTCATAGCCAATGATATGGTCACTAATGCCTCAACAGCACCGTCCAAAACAGTAAGGGGCCTTAATGAATAAAGATGGATACAGGATACTTGTCTGCAAGACGATAGAGAACCAGCAGATACAGTGTGTAGTCATTTGTGTGAAGTGTACATAGGTACTTTTGCATGTGTTATCATTACAACAAAAGCAGGACATCTATTTGCTTATAAAACGGATGATGTAATAGTACAGGCCGGCAGGGGAAAGAATACAGATCAGCAGATGGTCAGTTGTCTGTCTGTTTCAATAAAAGCCGTAACTGAAAGACCATATTGGGTGTGATGGGGCGCGAGAGGTTGCAGCAGAGGAAGATATGAAGCTAGATTAAGGCTTGGACTTGTGTCAAGTCTTTGAAGTGCTCAGGTTCTATCGGCCCCTTTCATGATGTATAATCTCAATAGAAAAATTAAAAAAGGATTTTGGATGTAGCAGTAGCGTGTCTTTAGAGATGAGAGATGATTCACATTCTTCCTGTCCACGCTTCAAAACCAAAATACCACAGATATAGCTGAGGCCAACACCAGACTGTACTTTTGTTTTTCAGATTCATTTCTCAAGTCCCCTCATCAACACTCCGCTCTCAGGCAGAAACTTGTGTGAGACAGTTGATTTAGGTGATATCAGCTTTGAAATATTTTCTGACTATTTCTCTTTCGTGGTTTGTGGCTGATTCATCATTTACCAGTCCAATGTGGCAGTCCAAAAGCTGACCATTCATCATACTGACAATTACAAGCGGTCCATGACTCATTCTGGAAGCATTAAGTCCGAAAGGAGGCTACATTTATGGCGCCGTTAAAACAAGAGACAGTGATTCTTTTAATGCCTTTCTCCTTGAAGCGCTCCTCTTCCACCCCAGCACCACCACCACCACTGTCCTCAAATCCTGGAGAGAGATTTATAATAACATCACCTGTTTTACAACAATCAACACTTACTCTCTGTAAGTTTTACAAAATAGTGCATTTGGCTTCTTCAACACTCTCTCTTGGTGTCAAGGTCAATCAGCTCATAAGCAGGTGAGGAAGAGAAAGTAGGGGAGGGAATTTGGCTGAGACGGTAGTGTTGTGTGAAAACTGTTTGACGGACTGCATTCCTGCAGTACAAATATAAGCACCTCTATGGAGGAATGCACCAACTTTATTTATAACAAGAACAAAGCACACAGATCTTTTATTCATGGATAGATATAATAGATGAAAAAAAAAAAAACTTATGAAATTGTTTAATTGTTTTGGGTTTATCATGACTTTATTGTAGAGTTCTACGTCAGTTGTATTGTGCTATTGATACCATAGTTTCCCTCGCCGTCAGTTGGTTTCTGGCGTAACACCTGTACAACCAACGGCCACAACAGCTGGCGATAGATGTTTGACCCATTCTGGTTGATTATTTGCCGGTGATTCATAATGGTGCCGGCAATCTGGTGGTTTCTCAGCCGGTGTTCATCCGCCTTCAGTTCGTATAAATTCATCTTCATTTCATGTTTTTTTCCAGCAATATTGATCCGAGACGGGGTGGGTGTGTTCTTTTTTCGATCAGTAAATCATCTGGACAGGCCCAGCAGGTCAGCATCCTGGCGGCGGCGGCGGGCGGGCGGCGGCGGCAGCGCGGCGGCGGCGGCGGTGGCATGGCGCGGCGGCGCACGCTTGCGCGCTGCCTGCCTGCGCGCTGCCGCGCGCCCTGTTTGATAAAGTGTATCGTGATGCCATAGTCTTATTAATGGGACAGATAACAAGCAGCTGGAGACCACCAGATGCAATTTGTTATGCGATTCACACTCTCTCACATCAAGCTGTGGCTGGCTTAAATGAAGAGGAATTACTATAAGGACTTTTTTTTTTTTAACAGACTCTCTCTCATTCTTTATCAGGATCTCTCATTTGCTCATTCACTCACTCTGCCTCATTGTGTCTTTCCTTTACTTGAAAATAACAAAGGAAAATGAGGCAGCCGGCCTCCCTACGCGCCGCCACGCTTTAAATTGACATCTGCTCTCGTCGCGCAGTGCAACTGTACCGTTGAGCAAGAAATTAGTTTTTTTTTTATAGGCTGGCTCGTCAGTTTATTGCGGCTGCTTATGTCGAAGAGGCCGCCATCCGCGTCAAGTCGTTTTAATCTCACGGAGCGGAGAGTGGGGGTATATCTGATAACTGTAGCTCAGGCCCTTCTGTCTGCACTTACTGCGCTGAGGTGCCTCGATCTGCGGGGGCTCCCCTGGTGTTTGATTCAAGCGCCAGGTAGAGCCCTGATTAAAATGCAGCACAAGTGCCGCCTTTTGTTTGGCTCCCGCTGCTCCTCACTCACCCTTCTGCTTTTCTCTCTTTAGTCTTTCTGTCCAGGCAGTGTCTGCTTCTCTCTGTCTCTTTCTCTCACTTTTTCCTTCCTCTGTCTTTTTCTCCTTGTTTTTTCTCTCTCCTATACACTTATCTTCCCCTATCCTTTCATTTCTGGAAATTGGATGAAACCACCTCTCCCTGAACCTGGCTAACTTTGTCACAGCTGAGCTATGGTTTGTTATTCCATGAACGTCGCTGCTATTTCTCTTCTCTCCTGTTAGCAGCAGCGACTAAAATTGATGAACAATTCAATGACTCCTCTTACTGAGGTGTTTAATTCTTTCAGTACTTGCAAAAGTGCATTTTTTCCCTCTAGTGTTTGCTCACACTCTCATACATACCTGCCTTTCTCAAGAATAGCTGCATAAAACAAAAACTGTTAACTGACCACACTCCCTGACCTGTTATGCCTGTCAATTGATAGACAGGCAGACACATAGCCTTGCCCCTGAGTGTCTTACCAGATGGGCAGCAGGAGGCGGAAACCGACACATTCCTCTTCGCCTCTCCTCTCTCTTTCCTCTTTTTGATTTTCCTCTATCTCATGTTTTTGCCTCCCTCATCCCCCTTCGCCATCTCTCTGTAGTGTCGCTCATCTTTTCCAATTCGGTGTGGTCATAAAACACCCTTCGCGCAGACACTTTGATAGTCAAGGTGAAATTGAAGCGTAGGGTCCCTGGGAGAGTTGTGTTCGGTTTTGCATAATCAGCATTTACAGGAGAACTAATGTCCCAGTATTGCAGGAACATGATTGGCCTGTCAAGCAGCAGCAGCATGCGCCCGACAAAACCCTGCTCCTTATCATCATTGCATTGCCACTGGAGGACACCCAAAAGGAGCAAATACTCTCTTTTGACCGCTCCTCTTCTCGTCCTCCCTGTCCCTTATCTGTAAAACTTCCATCCTATAAATTACCTCACCCCTACCCTTTAATATACCCCCTCTGTTGTAGACATCCCGGGTTGTCAATGGATACCAGCTGTAGGGTATGCTGTGAGAAATATATTATTTATTTGTTGAAATCTCATAAATGAAAGCAGACCTTGGTAAAAGTGTATTTGCCATGCCCCCACTCTTCATTTCTCAGAATTAGCTGGTATTAGAGGACAGTGAGGCTAGTGAGGAACAAGGGCCATATGCAGTGAAATGTGGACAGAGCATTGGGACTGAAAATAGCACTGTGGGAAAAAAAAGCAAAACAACTGCCTATGCTGGTGCAGGCTTGTTACCATAGGTACTGGTGGCAGGATGAATAGGTCTAGGAGGTCCAGTTTTATAAATACACCGTTTGAAAGTCTGTCAGATATGATAACCGTCCACAGCAGCTTTTAATTCTACGAGGAGAGATTTAATTGCTACACAAAGTTATCACAGCAACCGTCATTTTATCCTTTGTCTTGAAGATTTTGTGGGAAAGCTGGAAACATTTCCAGATAATGTTTCATTGTGTTGCAGTAGAGGGTGAGCTTAATTCAACTTTTTCACAGAAGTTACTCCAGAACGCTCACTGTGCCAATGCAGTAGCTTATTTCAAAAGAACGATGGAGCAGCTTTTTTGATGCTGTCTGTATGTTTGAGATTGCTGTCTGGATGGAAGGGGCAGCATCGTGTGAGATTGGGACCTTTGGTACCATCCGAGAATTGTTAGTAAGACATCTTTGTCAAGGATTTGAATGTTTCTCCCTGCTTACGTTTTATTTATATGTTGTGAATGTAGCTCCCTGAGGGGAAGCAGACTGTTGGGTAACCTGCTGTGCTGCCAGTAGAGCCTGATGCCTGGGTACAGCTGCCAGAACTGCAGGTGTAATTACAATAAGGGGTTACTGGATACTGTGTTGATACTGTTCAAACCACTGCAGGAAAGACTTTGCACTGACCATAAATTGCTTGCTGCCAATATAACAGGGCCCACTGGCACTTTTTCAAACACATGCCTCCTCCAAAGCCACCATGGTAATGTAGAAAGTTATGAAATATTAAAGAGTTCAGTGTTGTGAGTCTATAACTCATTCCAGCAAGACTCACATTATGTGTACAGAGCCTTTAATAATCGGCCCATGCCTCCCCTGCTATCTTCACTCATAATTAAATGCCGACACACATTTGCCTTCCAGACTTGATTTGATATCATTTATTTATCACTGGGACAAATGTCAGCTTGAGTTTTTCTAATTTTGTCAGTGCAATTTGTGAGCCTTTTAGGCTTCTCTGGCTGCTTGATGCATAATCAATAAGAAATTTTCATTGGACACTCACCATGCTTTTTTTCTTTTTTCTTCTAGGGCTCCCACCTCACGACTCTGTGGATGATGTTCCTGATGACGGCTTGCGACGCTGAGAATAGGACAGCGAGTCAATAGGAGTTTTGCCTCCCCTTCCCTTATCCTCCTCTCTCTCCCTCCAACTGTCCTCCCTTATTCCTTGACAGTAGAGCAGGAGAG
The DNA here is from genome assembly GCA_033238685.1 of Lates japonicus. Classification (NCBI taxonomy): domain Eukaryota; kingdom Metazoa; phylum Chordata; class Actinopteri; family Centropomidae; genus Lates; species Lates japonicus. Next base: position 47,066 of record BRZM01000074.1, on the reverse strand, counting down.
AAAGAAAATCCTGACTTGGGACTTGGTACCAGAGTGTGTACTCCTCCTCCTCCTCTCTTTTTCCTTCCCCATCCCCCTAAGCTTTGCCTCTAGACAGCCCAGATATGTGTCCCCTAGCTCGGTCAGCAGCTTCCCCTGGCCTGGGGAAGTTGTTTCTCCTCTTGGGGTTTTTACTTATCACAAGCTCATCCCTCTCTGGAGGCCAACCCCCACCTTTCAAACGATTTACCCCTACTGACTGGGGGCTGACACATCTGGCTATACACAACAAAACTGGAGAGGTCTACGTGGGAGCTATCAACTGGATTTTCAAGCTGTCTAGCAACCTGACCAAACTGCGCAGCCACATGACTGGCCCTGTGGTAGACAATGAAAAGTGCTACCCTCCGCCCAGTGTCCAGTCCTGCCCTCATGACTTGGCCCAGACCCCCAATGTGAATAAACTTCTTCTCATAGACTACGCACAGAACCGCCTCATTGCCTGCGGCAGCACCTCACAGGGCATCTGCCAGTTCCTACGTCTGGATGACCTCTTTAAGCTTGGTGAGCCCCACCACCGCAAGGAGCACTACCTCTCCAGTGTGGCAGAGTCTGGTACCATGTCCGGAGTGATCATAAGCTCCCCCCACAGTCCTACCAGCAAGCTGTTCATTGGAACCCCAATTGATGGCAAGTCTGAATACTTTCCAACCCTGTCCAGCCGCAAGCTGATGGAGAATGAAGAAAACGCCGACATGTTCAGCTTTGTCTATCAGGATGAGTTTGTCTCTTCTCAGCTGAAGATCCCCTCGGACACTCTGTCAAAGTTCCCTGCTTTCGACATCTATTATGTGTACAGCTTCAGCAGCGAGCAGTTTGTCTACTATCTAACAATGCAGCTGGATACCCAATTGACTTCCCCCGATGCCAGTGGAGAACAGTTCTTCACCTCCAAAATCGTCCGCCTCTGCGTGGACGACCCCAAGTTTTACTCCTACGTCGAGTTCCCCATTGGCTGCACTAAAGATGGAGTAGAGTACCGCCTGGTGCAGGATGCCTTCTTGGCTCGGCCGGGCCGGCAACTGGCCAACTCTCTGGGGATCTCTGAGAATGAAGACATCCTCTTCACAGTCTTCTCTCAGGGCCAGAAGAATCGGGCCAAACCACCCAAAGAGTCAGCATTGTGCCTGTTCACCCTGAGGAGGATAAAGGAGAAGATCAAAGATAGGATTCAGTCCTGCTACAAGGGGGATGGGAAACTCTCATTACCCTGGCTGCTCAACAAGGAACTCGCCTGCATCAACTCAGTAAGCTCAAACCTTTCTATGTGTTTCTTTGAAGTTATTTTCTCTTAGAATTAATGGGTTTATTTGTCACATATTATGTTTTCATGGGAAAGAGTTCACTTTGACGCAGACCAAATTAACATTAGCATTACTTTAGGAATCAGTTTAATGGGAAAATGCTATGAACAAAAATGGACTGCTCACTTGAGAAAATATTATAGTATACACACATACAGTGGTCAGATATTAAAAACTAGTCTTGATATCCATAAGTCTGTGTCCCTTAAACTGTCTGCTATCCCTGTTTTTCCACTCCTGCCTTTTGTCTCTGCACGCCTGCTAATTGAACACTGCTCCATTCATTCACAAGGACCACTGCTACAGGCCAGCAGTGATTAACAATACAAAATGTGAAAAGCTTTTATTTTCCCACTGTCTTCTTTTCACTTTTTTCCTACACATTTTCTCTGTCCCCCCGACAGCCTTGTGCTGCTTTGATTTAGTCAGACATGGGACATCATTAGCCCAGTCCCCTGGATTTGTGAAATGTCACTCAGGAGCGGCACTTGCACTCGCACTCGCACATACGCACATATACACACCGCATGGTTCGGTGCACTGCAGTGCTAGATCCTGGGGGATACCATGAGCTAGTCTTGGTTTTTACTAACTGATCCACAGTGCGTGGCCCTGCATGTGTTTCAGAGCACATCCCTCACACAGAGACACATAAATGCACTCACACTGGAGAACTTTAATGCACTTCACAACAGCAGCACATAGACTAGTTTTCTCTATGGTGAACATATATAACTGCTCACATGCTTTATTTTCTCTGACCTTCGTTCCTCATTCTCTTCTGTCTCCCTCTGCTCACCCACTCTCTTCAGGCTGCATCTGCTTGAGTCATGTCTGAATATATTTTTATCCTATCTATAAGTGTTTAGTGCACCTCACTCTCAATTGACCACCCGTCTCAGCGACCCCGTCTTCCATCCTGTGAGCTCTTTAAAATCATCCATCCATGCCTTCCATTTTGTTCTCTCTTAAGATAGCTTAATTAGAAGACCAGTTTTCAAAGCTTTTTCTTTAAATGTCAGTGCACACCATTTTTACCGGCAGGTGTCTTCATGATACGCACACACATACACAGAAACCACTTATCTTGCATTGCTTCTAATGGACTGGGATTCTTTGTAAAAACAGCACTCTTTCTCTGTGTAGGTCTTCATTAGCTTGAGTGCACAGGTGTGTTTTGTGTGTTAGCATAAGTGATGTGAATGACCCAGCCTAGTCCTCTCTCACCTCCTTTTCTCACATCCTTTCTATAGATGTACTCCCTTTCCTATTTGGGGGATGTCTTCATTTGTTTCTGTGGCTTTTCTTTCTTAAGGCCCATCACACTGACAATAGCTCTGAGGCAAAAAAACAGGGTATCTCATTTATTTCAATTAGACCTTTGCCCTGGTGCAGCAGGAGCTCTAGTGTGGTGCTGTAGTATAAAATCACAGGTTAGTATAGCAAGGAATTTGACTTTTACCTTTTTTTGCAGTGGTAGTACAACGTCATTCAGTAACTCACTGTACTGGCCAGACAAACGCTGTATGTGCAGGTGCACATGCCAGGTAGATAACTTTGTCACGTTGTGCTGATATGCTGCTTACCTCATCAGCAGTTACCCAGAGGAGAAAATTATTGCTGCCACGATAACTTGCTATAGATGGACTCTCCAACCTCAAAGGAGAAAAAAACACAGTGGAGTGTGTTGGCCTTTGATAAGACTCCAAACTAAATGTACTGGTTTGCATTTTACCTACCAACGCCAGCCTACAGATCATTTTACTTTTTATAGCTGGGAAAACACAGGCACAATAGCATTTCTTGCCATGACACTGCAGTACTGTTTTTAAACCAGAACCCAGCATTTGATGAGTGAGTAAGCGAGTTGTTGTTCATTTCCAAGAGTTATCCTGCAGAAAGGACATTCAACAGTTAAAAACTGCTACTGTTACAACCTTCTCCTTTATCATTATGCCAGTCATTCATCCATTCATACATATATCCACTGTTAATGTATGTTAATTTGATCCTTCATTCTGTCCTTTCTTTCTTCTCCCCATCCCATTCCCACTGTCAGTCCTGTTACCATGGTTACTGGAGTTTTGAGGATTACATTCACCAATATTTTAAACAACTAATAACAACAATATTTAAACGTGGTCTCAAAAACTGTTGTCCCATAGAGGCTGTCATAAGTGATGATGTAATAACCTCAGAGATAAGCTGGTTGGCTGACCCCATGACAGCAGCAAGGCTGGAGGGGTCAGCATCAGGTTAATGATGGCTGCCACGTTTGCCCCTAAGCACTGACCTAATGTCAGCTGCTCACCACTGACCTTAACCTCAGTCAGTGGTCCGAAGGACCTCAAATCTGACCTCAGATGAGTGCCTGATATCATTTTTCAGAGTGGGAGCTGGTGCTGTGCCAAATAACTAAACATAACGAGCATAGAGAAGGCTAAATCAGTCAGGAACAAGAAGAGGCATTTAAGATACAAACATCCATATCTTAACATTAATGACTAGACCTAGATCTCCCATGCCAGATAGTGATGTAACTGTAAAAACAGTATTGCATGAGAATGATGTCTTGTGGGTAATTACTGTTACTGTAGATGACGAAGGTCATAGTATAGGCAAGTCTAGTCTAGTTACTTAAATAGCTGCAATAAACACTGGCATAGCAAAGCAATGATGATAACCAAAACGAAATATATTTCATCCTGACATGCGCACAACTCCTTGACTTTACCATAACTATTGATTTTAATGGTCAAGTCTTCACCATTAAATCTGAAGATGATTAGGAATTCATGAAGAATGAAATGACTGATTCTCTGTCGCTCTGGGTGTATACCAGCCACCTACCAGGGGCTAGTCCCCCCCATGTAACAAATTTCTAAAAACTAACTGGGAGTCATTTCCGCAACTCCATTACTCCCTCTGATCCAGGTATATGAACTGGCAATCTCCTACTCCACAGCTCTCTAACCTTTTAAGCCACTGGTGTTTGGCACTGAGCCCCGCCCAGAGTTTCCCAGCCACTCCAGGAATTCAAATGCACTTCTCTAACCTCTAGGCTACAAACTAATAATAATGCCTACTTCAACTACATTTGACTGAGCAGTGTGGGAAAGGCTTTGTGATGTGGGGGTGGAGGGTGAATACGTTTAGGTTGACCCAGCCATAGAGCAGGGGAGAGGGCAGGGCAGGGGGGAGGGGGGAGGCTCGGACAGCTGTTAGCCACACAGCAATGATGGATGACTGGGTGCTCTGTCAGCTCCCTGTTTGGAGTTCATATTTGTGCTGGATCATAATTTCAGGCCTCCAGCCATCATTAGGATATTTATGATCACAGTGAAATGGTGGCTGTTTTTCTGTAAACACAAATGTTTGGGCATATTACAATCAGCTCTGTCCAGGAAAAAAAAAAAAAAAAAAAGTGTGTGTAGAACCTCAGATGTAGCAGACACACACCATTCATCACTTCAGCCCTGTTACCTGGCTATATTTGTCTGCTGTGTATGTGTGGCCGTGTGTGTTTGTGTGTCTCTGTTTTGTCCCTGAGCTTTATTAGTGAACCTCTGACCTTCTCCCTGGTTTGAGAGAGTGAATCAATACAAACTATTTCCACACAGGGAAGGAGAGAGAGAGAAGTTAGGGTGGAGTGAGAGGGAGATGAATGCAAACATTAAAAAAGAAGAAAGATAAAGAGGGCAGCGAGAAGGGGGGAAAAACAAGAGAGAGGCATGTAGGTGAGCACAAGAGGGGTTGAACAAGTAAGTGCAGGAAGTAAAAGAGAGAGACGGCAACCAGCTCCAGAGAGAGGGAGAGAAAGAGGTGTAGGACGTGGGCGGGTGTAAAAATGAGAGAACAAGAGGGAGTCCGAGAGGGAGAGAAAGAGTTAGATGCCAAAGCAACATACAGCAGAGAGTTAGGGAATTTGAAGGATGGTGTTGAGGAGATGAGAGAGACAGAGCGAGTGTGAAAGTAACAGAGCGAGCCAAGAAAGAGGCTTGAAGGGAAAAGGGATGGGATTGAGAAAGAAAGCCCAAAAAGCAGGAGCTTTGTAGACTTCGTGCAGAATACAAGCAAATTTGCAAGTTTTTAAACCTGGTCTTTAGTACTGTCATTTTCACTTATTTGCAGGTGGTGAGATCAAGTTTGTGTGTTCTTTAACTTGCCTGCACTGGTCACTGTGGAAATGTCTGCACTGTAGGCATGCATCTGTATGCTAACTGATGCTCTATTTTGAAAAAAAAAAAAAGCTAAACAGGAAACCAAAACAGCAAGCTGCAGGCTAGATGAAGAATGTAGATATGTCCTTTTACTGTTAGCACCATGAAAATGTCCAACAATATCAGTCATGAGGCGTTTGATGCAGTCATGGCTGGCTCACTGCGATTTGGATATGACGCCAATGTTATGTTGTGCTCTCATGTGTGTGTGTGTGTGTGTGTGTGTGTGTGTGTGTGTGTGTGTGTGTGTGTGTGTGTGTGTGTGTGTGTGTCGTGTGTGTGTGTGTGTGTGTGTGTGTGTGTGTGTGTGTGTGTGTGCGCGCGCGCGCGCGCGCAGGCTGTGAATACTTTTATTATCTGATATGAAAACAAGGTGGTAGGCTACAGAGGAACAGCTCCTGTGGTTGATGTCATGCAGTTTCTGGTTCTCTTTCTCACTGTCTATTTCTCTTTCACTTCTCTTCTGCTCTCTCTCAAACACTCCCACACACACACGCATACACACTCACACGCCCTCTGACCCTCACAGAAATAGGCCATTATGAGCACATACTGTATGTCCACAGTAACAACAAAACACATCACCTGTTATGTTTCTTGAAATGTGTGTCTGATGAGGACACAACACAGCTGATGACTAGCAAGGAAAGAAACATATTTTTTACTCTTTCACTGACACTCACGCATGCACAAACACACATGAGCACACACACTGACGAATTGCAGGCTCGTCTTGAAACCATGCCGTCAGCGTTAATACCAGCCACTTCTGTCCCTATCTCTTCAGTCCTCTCCACTCCTTTCCTGTTCTCTCATAATAAAACTATTTTCAGGTGCCTGTTAATGCAACGTGTGACCCAATCCATTCGCATCTTGCTAAATGAATGAGTGTTTCTGTGTTTGCCATACATGTTTTCCTTTTACCCTTATAGCCGTAATTCACAGCAGTGTATTCAATCAACAACACCATGTATGTTCTCGTACATAAGCCCATATTGTATTCTGCTGTTTCCATATGTTTCACTGAATGGAGGTGACTATTGACGAATTCCACTTGAGGTCGGCGTAATGTGTGCCCAGACATATTTTCCTGACGTAATATGTTAAAGAAATAGCAATCATAGGGGTATGATTATTCCAGCATTTCCTTCAGCGCGGTGCATCCAGCGCACATCTGTAATCAGTCAGTGTTATTGTGGGCTGAGTTGTGTGCAGACACGTGTTTGGTGCCACATGAATGACTATATTTCATCATTTTGCAGTGTGAAGTAGGTGAAGCAGCTCCACTCAGGAGGAACCAACCACCACAGTTGTTGATGTTTGCCAGAAACACACGTGACCTCTAGCGAGGGACCATTCTGGGTTTTATATATTGTGTGTGTGTGTGTGTGTGCGCAATCCTCATATATTGTATCAGCAGTATCTAGGTCACATATTTCTCTGTGACCTTGAATATCAACTGACAGCTCACATGCACTGTATATACATACCATAAGTATAATGGTTCACTGTCAGCCTGCGTATAAACCCTTTAAAAACTCCCATTAGAGATCAGAGCTTAGGCAGCTTTAGCTAGTTCTCAGTCTGGGTATGCAATAATGCTTAAAGGATTAATTGAATCTATTAATTGATCGATTATTTGTTTTAATTGATTTTTATAAGCAAAAATTGCAAAAACTCACTGGTTCCACTTCTCACAAGTGAATATTTTTGATCTTACATGAGAGTGAACTGAAGAGATTTGGGTGTTTGACTGTTGGTTGGACAAAAACAAGACATTTTAAACTTATTAAATAAATGTCTTTTTCTGTTTCAAATAAAAGATAAGAACTGGTATGAAAAGAAAAAAAATCACTAGCTTGTGTTTTCATTTTTCACATTACCACCTGAAACAGCACACAAGCATTAACGTACACACACACACACATCCCTTTTTTGGGAGGGGGGCTCTTGAGTGGAAAAGGCCAAGTGCCTGTGAACTACAAATCCACAAATTCATTCAGTGCGCACCACATGCACCCTGTGAAAATCAAAACAAGAAACCTCCTCTTCTGCATTTGTAAGACCCTGCTGCCAAAGTCAGCGGAAGGTTGTTGGCTTAACTCTTTCATCCCCAGAGGAGCTCTGCGTCTTTGAAAACACTGCAGGACGTTAAATACCATCTCCAGCCAATAACCCTGCAGAGACCACAGACGGGAATATTCTTTCCGTACTGAATATCGGCTCTAATTCACGTGGGAATCTTTTAGTGCCTTAAATTGCAGAACCCACATATCAGAATGTAGCCTCCATTAAAATGTTTTCCAACCTCAAGGGAAACGCCTTTTATTCCATGCTGATCTATGCTGTTTAAATCCTCCAGACCTGCAGGAATACTATAGCACCCTTACCCTCCAATTACCCCCAGGGGCCACTGCAAACTTCTCTCTCTCTCTCTCTCTCTCTCTCTCTCTCTCTCTGTGTGTGTGTGTGTAGTAGTAGTGATGTGTGTTAACCCTTATGGACTCTAGGGGCTACTGTATACTGTATTTTCATTGAGATTAGTCTCCCTCCGTAGAAGATGGATTAACCCTTTTAACCTTAGGGCTCTGACGTGATGGGATTGCTTGTGTGCATATGTGTGTGTTTGTGTGTGTGAGCGCGCATGTGAGGCTGACACTAATCCAGATTGATGGATTTCTTTCCCGTGACTATGTGGTTTAAAATTGTTGCCCCTAGTTGTATGTCATATGAAGACGATGGGAGTTCTTTTGTTGCTTGTAGCCAAATCTGTGTGTGCACACAGAAAACAAACAGGATGATTTGACTGAATGTGTGTCTTGGTGTGTGTGTGTGTGTGCGTGCAGGTTTACAAGTCCATACATGTGTGGCTGTCGGTGTGTGTTGTCTGTCAGTCGCCTTTTTTCCGAGGAAAGAAATTGCCCCCTAGCCATTAGCGGTTACAAAAGAAAGTTGTTCCAGGTAATGGCTGTGTGTGTTCCTGTCTCTCACTTTTCTAAGCACTCAGACACACCCACACCCACCCATACATACAAAGGCTTCCATTAAAATCACCTCTGTTCTTTTTTTCCCCTTTTCTTTTACCATGTGACATCTCTGCACAGAGTGAGCAAGCAGGAGCAAGCTCTTTGTTGGCCGCAGTTGATAGCCCTACCACCCTACACACACATAGACTCTTATGAGAACATAATGTGGGTCCAGAGAGGAATGTAAGGGATGGAGGGAGAGAGAGAGAGACGTGAATGAGGCAGGGGGAGAGTTGCCGAGGAGGGACGGATGAAGAGGGCGATGCAGAGCGATTAGGCGAGAAGGGATGGATGGACAGAGGTAGAAAAGGACAGGGAGGTGATATTGATGTTTGCTCAGTTACTGTAGCAGCTGGAAGGAGATGGAGAAAAAGAGTGAGAAAGTAGAAAAAGGCAGAATAACGGGTTATTGACGTGTGCTGAGCTGCAGGCAATTTAGGCAGATCGGGAGGGAGAGCGAGGGAGGGGATGTTATCTTTTCTCCTGTGTGGATCAATCAGATGATGTAGTGATAAGACTGTGGATTACACTGCCATTTACACACTTCCCAAGTGTGTGTATGTGTGTGTGTCCACTAACTCACACATGCCTCTTTTGACTCTGGTTGACACACACTGATGCCCATTCAGTTCCACACTTTAGCAGTCAGTCAGCAACCTCGAGTCTGATGCGCACACACACACACACACACACACACACACACACACAAACACGTGCGCACGCACACGCACCTGTGCTTTCACCCTCACACATTTGGTCTCTGTCAAACCAGTATTGCCAAAGCAACGTTCAAAAAGTACTGATTTTGATTAACACACAGATTCTTATATTATCAATTAATTATCGGGCTAGTAGCTGTAACTTTAAGTATCTGTTATGCTCACGATAATTTTTGATTAATTGATTAATTTGCTTTCTCTACAAAATGGCTGGAAATTGTGAAAAATGTTCATCATCATCTATGATATACAATCCTTACTTTGAGAAGCTGGTTTGTGGTTTGTGTGACTGAACAATTGTCAAAGCATTGTCAGTTTTCTGTTAATCATGGAATTGATTAATCCGCTAATTATTTCAGCATCAATCAAACCATACTAAAAATAAATTTACATTGAAAATGTGGTCAAAAGAACAAAATGTGTTAGTTTAACAAACCATTCATTGTCTGTGGCACTTGAACCCTGCTTCACAGGCAACTGATTATACTCTGTGTGTGTGTATGTGTGTGTGTTTGTGCATGCGTGTAAGGGCGTGTGTGTGCACGGTGACTGGTTAAGGCATCATATGGGTCAGTGGATTACCCGGGGGGATAGGCCCCTCGTGACACTGGAATGCTCCAGATATTGTCACATGGTCACCAGCATTACCGCCGTGTCACCACCGTGACTGAATAGTTTACAATATGCTGAAAGTTTTTGCATGGTGGGACTCTATTTTGGGGGAAATAAGGGTGTATTTATGAATGGCCTGTGTTTGAATAGCCTTCTCAACACGTTGGATAATCAAGTAAAAGCGTTGAAGTTAGATGATGCACCTATAGTCTTTAATGCACTCCTGCTGTGTTATGGAAACAAGTAACAAGGAGACTTTTAGACTGCTTCTAAAATTTGATTTTGAGGGGCTTACTATAATGAGTTGGGCTCAGCACCGTTTTCCTAGTCCTTCCTCTCTCCATACTTTAAACTGTTAAATATAAATTAGACTACAAAATGCAATCTAAAATATAGATTGTTGCATTTTAGAGTGAAATCCTTCCTACCTTTTGTCACACTCCTTTTTATGGTGAACAACATTCAATCCATCACTTAATCCAAAGAACGTATCTGTTAAATGTAACATTTGAGTGTTTTTTCTTATTAATACAATTTAAATGACATCTTCAGAATCAGAATTTGGTTTTGTACACTTTTATTCTTTTGTTAAGCTTCCTCTCTGATTGTTGTCTTCTCTGTCTTCCTCCAGCCACTGCAGATAGACGATAACTTCTGCGGCCAGGACTTCAACCAGCCTCTGGGGGGAACCAGCACCATCGAGGGCATCCCCCTCTTCATCGACAAAGACGACGGGATGACCTCAGTGGCGGCATACGACTATCGCGGCAACACTGTGGCTTTTGTCGGCACACGCAACGGCAAACTGAAGAAGGTAGGAATGATGGGGTTTCCCTTTTCCCCTTCTTTTTGGAGCACTGTTGCTGAGGGGAGTTTTCATGTAAGCCATTTCTAAAGAGCAGGACATTAAATCTAGGAAAAGGATATAACTCAGTGAGTTTTCTTCTGTTTTGGAGGGCGAGTAGCTTTTCAGCCAAAGGTGATCGTCTGTATCCTCACTGAATCTGGGTGCTTGCAGCTTTATCATCACACATTTACACCAGGCACTTTGCAGGCGCTTTTTCCACCAAGATTAAATGCAGCCAACACCATTTTTCTCGCGAGTGGCCATTTCCAACAAGACATTCAAGTGCCTCCTTAAAACCTGCTCGTTTAACAAGCAGTTTAAAGCGCGTCTGCGGCTCCTCCCTCATCAATTGTCATGTTGGTCACGTCAGACATAAAATGTTACTGCGGTGTCCCAACGGCACGCGCAGCCTCGCCTCTAATTTTAAGAGCTTGCCTTCAATCTATCTAACAGCTATGACTGGTGAATGGCTTTTCTGTTCTGGTCAGCTGTGCAGCACTGACTAATTCAGGTGGAAAGAGAGAGGGGAGGACGGAGGGATAAAGTGATGATGGATGGAGGGAGAGTAACTTTCTGCGAGTCTGATTTTGACCAGTAATGTAGTAAATGTTAACCCTTATGTGGAATGTGAAAGCTATTGGATGAAACCATGTTAGCTGTACATTTATGAAGCAGACGAACAGTCCTCTGTAGTTGATGCGGCTGATTCGCACATAATATTTGTCTTTGTGACTTCATGTTAGATTCAGTTAAATTACAATCCTATGTAATATTCTTGTGACCAGCCTGAGTATTCGTTACTATGTTTCACATTTTTGTGTGTGTGTGTGTGTGTGTGTGTGTATGTGTGTGTGTGTGTATCTGGTCTATGGAGGACAGAGCTCCCGGGGTAAATGGTAGCTCATTAGAATTCACCCTGTTTCCCTCTGCACTGCTCAAGACCTGTCATCCATTCAATATTATGAATGTATAATCAGCCTGTGTGTTTGTGTGCTTTCTAATGTGTGTTTGTGTATGCACGCAGTGTTTGTGTGTTTGTCACTCACAGCACGCATAATAACGTGTGCGCTTGTGATGGCATGGATTTGTGCGTGCCGGCGTGTGTGTTTATGAGGAAGCGAGAGACAACAAACAATACAGTGTTGACTAAGATTCAGCGCCGTGCATTTGTCAAAGTGACACCCATTCACTTAGCTTGGCAACAGTCCCTTTATTTATTTAGCTATTCTCACACGTCTTTTCTTCTGCGCTGTTTTGCACTCTGGTTGAGGTGTGTGTATGTGTTGAACATCACCTGGGAAAGCAATGCTACACTAGGATGTTGAGGTGTATTGTTTTTATGTGTGTGTGTGCCTGCATGAGTATGTGTGTGTAACAGCAGAGCCAAAGAGCCTGCAGTTCTTTTGGCTGCCTAGTGTTTCAGACAGAAAACCCCAAAACAACACAAAATCCGGTTTTGGAAAATATTCAATTTGCATAGAAGGAATAATATCTAAAACCTGACATTGGAGCATGTTCACACACAGTGTGTGTCTTGCCATTAAGAAAAACTCAGAGACAGATGAAGAAAAAAATGGAAAAAAGCAGCTGAATCAGAAACATATGATAACAGATTCTTCCTCTATGATTCGCCAGTCACTCATCCTCTTATACTCTGTGTGTTTTAGTGGGTCACTGTCTTTATCAGTGACTATATTTGAGTACTTATTATCTTATCAGTGAAATAAGATGATTGAGTCTTCTTTATGAGTGTGTTTTTAGCTTTTGACAGCTTGGTGGGGGTTCTTACCAGACCATGATGTAATGACGAAGCATGTTCCCTTTCTTACACTTTTCTCTGGAGAGCACTAGTGTTGAATGCTGTTTATATAGCCGCGCCTGAGGGTGTGGAAGGGAGAGAAGGGTAGAAACGGGGAGAATATTGGTAGGATGGATGAATGTGCTTCAAGGGGGCAGTTTCCTAGTGTGTTTTTCAGCTTGCTTTTCAAGAGAGAAGAGAGAGAAGGAATGACAGAATTTGAAAAAGCAAGAAAATTAAAGCAGCAACTGCTGCATAGAAAAAAAAACATCAAACAAATTGAGTGCCACATTTTCCTCATTAGCGTGTTGGAAGATGTTTCCACCTTCAATAACATTATCTTACCTGAAACAAATTTTCTTTTGTCATTTGGCTAGACTTTTTTTTATATATATCTTGTTATCTACACTATCTATTTTTAACTAACTATAATGCTCAGGGTTGTCCAGAGCAACTAGATGGTTGCATAAACAACATGTTTAATGCACTAATGAAGTCCCTCTGTGCTCAGTTGGCCTCACACATACACACACACACTCACAAACACACACACATGGGGAAGCTTTTACTAATGAGTCCTGGTTGGGACATAGATTGGAGAGATATACAGGGGGAGGAAGGGAGATAGATGGAAAGATGAAGCAGATAGAACAAATAGCAAGAAGACGGAGAGGGAGAGAAGGAAGTGATGAAGAGAGGTGACGTCCACTGGTGTGATTAACTAATTCCAGCGGTCATCTGGACACCGCTGCGGTCAAGGACACAGCGGAGGACCGGCCGTCAGCTGCACTTAATATTTAGGATTAAAAGCCTCCATTCCCTTTGACTGTTTCATTATTTCTGGCTGCTTGGCTGGACTCGTCATTGGTCACCATGTGTCTCTGTTCATCTGTCAGCACGCCAGCTTTATATACTGTACCATATCTTGCTCTCTCCTCTCTCCATTTTATATTTTTCCATTTAAAGAAACCCCATAACTAAGCCACCTCAGTGAAGTAAAGCAGTCAGCAGATGGACATTCAAGTGAAACTGTGGTGATTTGGGCAATTCTCCCGGCCACTTCTGCACTTAAAGGCACTGTTGAGCATTGACAATGAAAGGGCATTCACTATGACACACACACATACACACACTTGCACGCACATTCACAATCTCAATAGGTGGTCTTGGGACATCAGACAAAAGGAGAGGATCAGTCGATAATTCAATAGCTATTGTAAGTGCCTGTTTTTGACACTGCACACACATTTGCACACAAACACTAGGATTCCTCAGCTGCATCCTCCATCAGGGGCCGATGGGGGCCATCTGCTGTGTGTATGTGGCCAGTGTGCCAGGTGGTAGGAGCCCCCAGTGCCCGCTGTGCACCCATTGTGGTGGTGCCAGGCTCAGGTGGGTGCGGAGGTGCTGCCCAGTGCCCATTCATCTGATCAGGGCATCAATGAAGCAAAGTCAAGGCTTGTGACGACAGCAAGGGCAGAGGGTTACAACGCAAAACCAGCTTTAATGGCTAGTAGGACAAAAACATAACAATATACTGGAAAAGTAACTATTATAAGTTCACGATTGCAGCATAAATGTCCTTCAAAATGATGTTCTTTATGTTGAGGGCTGCAGGTTGGTTAGAGTGAATATCTCATTGTGTCCTTGAGCGAGAACAGGAACCACAGTCGGTTCTCTCATCAAATGATGAGAGGATGACGACATCAGTTAAGCAGCTCCAATCTAAACATCAAGTCCCAGTTGGGATTTGACATGTTGTAACTGCTCTACACACAGCAGGCCTCATGACGCCATAGTTAGTCTTTATGAACCAGTGCTTTTGACATTAGTCTTTGAGTTTGATCTTCATTTGAGTTTCATCCAAACTGAAATGCGCACTTGCAGCGATCCAGTTACTTTAAAATCTGCAACAAATTGGTGAAAAATGTCCAACAAACCAGCATCTAACGTCTGTAAAAACCTATAGGAAGTTGGACTATAATGAAGCAGCGGCTGCGGCTTCTTGACCATTAAAACTGTGATCACCTCTCTTTCCTGTGAAGGTCCTGTGAAACTGTGTGAAATACTGTTTAACACACATAAGCAGTGGTGAGTTCAGATGCTAACAACAAGGTACCTCTGCACAGACATGCCCTCTGACAAAATATCTTGACTTTCTTAAAGAAAAATACAGTTGTGGTCTGAAAGGTGAATCGTAGAGAATACATGCATTAAAAAATGCTAACTTCTGTGAGTTACAGGAAAATATTTTATCTTTAAAGTTAGTTTCACATCAAGATTGAGTAGAATGGTCGGAGTATGTTTTCTATTGCCAAATTTAATGATGAAAACAGCATTTACTGTGTTTGGGGAATGTTTTATATCATCTGCTTCATAGATATTTTTTCAATAGTAGCTGTCCTGGCCACATGACTTTCTAGGGGTTAATAACAAGTGACAGTTCGTCGTTTGTATGTGTATATTGCTGTGTGAAGTCACTGATGTATTCCGCTGGGACTGCCGGTGTCACCATCAAGAGACTGTGTCACGGCCTAATTGACTGATGATTGTTATTCTACTGGTGCATAATGCTGCCCAGTCAAACTCCCCTGTGTGTATAGGTTTGTGTGTATGTGCATGTGTGGGCATGTGTGTTTGTGGTTTGCATTTTAATGTGTGTGTCCACCTTCCAAGCCTTTACAAACAGGACCTCCACCCAAAAAGGAACAAATACACACACTGTGGAGACACACCAGTAACATGTGACCAGTGGGTGTAATTGCTAAGGAATGATGAGGGAAGGAATGTGCATGTTAATTCATTCTTCAGCTCTCTGTATCTGCTTAAGAGGGTACAAATCTAAAAATCTGAATTAGAAAATAAGACGTAGTGACTTTGTCTCTGCGGGTGTATTTGTGTGTGTGGTTTGTGTCATCATTTGGCTCAGCCAGCCGAGCCACGAGTTGCTTGGCCGGGGCAGCAGCACAGAGGCTGGCTTTGTGCAGGCGTTTGGTAGCCCTCGGTCATTAGTTCACACAACTGCATGCGGTCTCGCACGCACACACGCATACACAGAGCGGATGAGAAAGAGACAAGGGAAATGGAGATGTAGGGAATGATGAAAGGGATCAGATACGGCAGAGGGAATAGAAGTTAAGACCGAGTGCTCGAGACAAAACAGATAATTTACACTTTGCATTTAACACTGAGTTTTTCCAGTTAATTTAGATCTTTCCCAGGGCGCCATCAGTCATCCAATCTTATCAGGATGTTCCCACATTAACAACAAAATATTCATTTTCTGCAGCCTTTTGTGATTACATACAGCCCAGTTAATCCATAATGTGAGTGTGACAAGCCAAGCACATACAGTGTATCTTCCTCACCCCTCTCTCTTAGCATGCAACCTAGCATAAAATCAACTCAGTCAAATGAACTATCTGGCCGGCTGGCCTCTATAGCTGTTTACACAGACATTTGTCACAGGCTTGCTCAAGTGCTATCCTACCCAGAGTGACTTCAACGTCCAGGGCTACCACAGCTGGACTAAAGGTGACTGAGAGTCCATGTGTGTTTATCTGTGTGGGAAACACTGCATCTTTCTCAGGTTTTCAGAATGAGAGTGTCTTCGTATGCATGTGCATGCATGCGTCCTTCTGAAGCATGTGGATATCAATTATCTCTCGTCATTGCCAGCCCGAGTCTTTCTCCCATCTGTGGCGTGTCCTCTCGTGCAGCTACACTCAACCTAACAAAGCACACAACATCTCCCCGTGGACACACTCGCACACACATTTATACGCAAAAGATACACTCAAGCCTTGGAGGGTGTCATTGCGGAATTTCACACAGTGAATATACGATGCACAAGTGACTTCAGGCCTTGGGCGCTGCCACATTATTGATGTGTGAGAAACAGCTATAGATTATTGGATATTATAAGCTTAAATAATGTCTAAAAGGCATCCATAACTCTCTTTCTAACTAAAATAGCCACTGTAAAACCACAGTTATGAATTAGTAAAAGGAATCATCCATTGCTTCTTCTTCACGTCGCCTCTCTGCTTCTGTTCTCCCTCTCATTTTCTCTGTTTCATCTGCTGCTCACATATTCTCTTTCCGCTCTGTCTTTCTGTCTCCTTCTGTGATCAAAGATTCCTCTCCCTGATAATAGTTGAGTGTTGTGCATGTGTGTGGAGATGTGATGTAGTGATCGCTGTGTTTCTCTAATCATTTCTCTCATTAAAGAGAAGGGCAGAGTGCACATACACACACACACACACACACACACACACACACACACACACACAGAGTATAGACGTCTAAAAGTACATACAAGTGTGAAGTTTGCATTTAAAAGTATGTGGATAACCTTGCATATGCACACGCATACTTTCACGTCTTAGAAAATGGGTTGTAGCATTTAGGTTGTAAGGGTTGACGGTAATGAGGGGTCTTTTTAAAAGATTTAATGCCACCCCATCTTCTACACGCACACATACTTGCAAATCCGCCCACGCAGTCTCATTAAACCAGCGTCTCTAACTTCACACCTTTATCCTACAAGAGCCTCATCTGCCATAATGATCCATATTTCCTACCTTTCTAACAAGCACTGGCGACATGAAGGGACACAGTGAATTACTTCAAGTTGATTGTCCTCTTTGGAAAATCGTAACAAATATCTCTTCTTAATCTCACTGCCAACTATTACCCAGTAATTTCAGCAGCGCAGCGTCAAATGTTCAAAGCAAATCTCGGGTAAGGCGCGGGATAAGTTACAGTGGGCTCTTGTGTTAGCTAACGCCATTGATGAGAACGGTTCGGTCCTTGATAATCTCGGTGCTAATGCACTTCAGCCCGCTCCAACAGTATGTGACTGCACTGCATGACTCCCATTCACTACCTCTGCGTTCCCATCGTAATTCACCACTACCAGGGGTTAATGAGGCAAAGTGAAGGGTAGATGAGAGAGGGAAAGAAAGCCGGGAGAAAAAGAGACAGAAGGAAAAGAAAGAGCGATGGAGATGAATAATAAATGTACCATGCTAGAATCCATTTTTAAGGGAAGATTAGAAGAGTCTGGATGCAGGCAGGGATGCTCACATGATACAAGTGAGGACTGGGCTAGCCTGTTTCTAGGTCATCTCCATAAGACATCTTGGGACAGAACATCAAAGAATCCCTGTTTTTCATAAAATATATATTTGTTAAGTTACATGCTTTTAACTTTTTTAGTGGCACTCTAAATCGGAGTTTTATCAAATGATAAAAAGAAATGTAATGTATGATCATGCCTTTCTTATCAGCCAGTAATGGGATTTGTGTGCACACTATTTTAATTATAATTAAAATTATATTAGCCTCTAAATTACACTTTTTTGGGCCGGTTCTTGATGTTGACATGTAGCAATATTTATACCTGTAGAAAGGGAAGTTGTGGGTAGAGAAGGGAATTTAGTGTCCTGGCATAGCTTTGTCCATGCCAACTGATGCAGCTAACAGCACACCTGGTGGATGGCACAGTGCCAGGGCTCCATGGGCACACTCACTTCTGGCAAGATACACAAACACACACACACACACACACACACACACACACACACACACACACACACACACACACACACACACTGACACCAGAAGGGATGTCATATATCAAGCTAACAAGCCAAAAAGAGCACATTCATGCAGGTATATACAAACCTGGACACACACTGGGGCACATTGGACGGTGGCACAGTGTCCAGAGGGTTAGGCATGAGTGGCACAGCAGGCGTAGATTATCTTTGGCCCACAATGGCTGTATCTCGCATACTGGCACACACACGTGTGTTCACACAACGTCTTGCACACTCATTTCCTTGCAATTAAGCCCAGCAGCTCACACTATATGCCTTGGCTTAGAAGAGGCTGCCCTTAAATGGCTATACAGCTCTCCACAAGCCCTTAACATCCGCACATGGAAGCTACATAACCTCTTAGCCATTAAGTGGCAGGAATGATCAACTGTTTACAGAGGGATACACTTGCATAGAAGTAGGACACATAATGGAACAAGACACAGCATTAAATCTCTGTAGATAACAGGATGTGAGGAGTTTCTTCATCTCCATTACACAAATGACGAGTGTAAATGAGTGTAAATATGTGAGTTACTATCAAATTAGCTAATCTACTGTGAAGAATGCAGACTGTACTAGATACACATGCACATACTCTCCTATGGGAAGTGACTGGAGCGGGCTTATCAGATTACCCATTGCCAAGCTAATAGATTCTTAATAGATTGTTTTTGATTAGTTCCTCTGGTTTAGTGACGTTAAGATGATTAACGTTTGTGTGTATAGAAAGAAATACACATACACACCCTTATACATTTGCATACAGTGTTTAATTGATAGAAAATGCTGTGTGTATCTCGGTGTTATCATGTGGCTGTCATATGCTGTGGGAGCATTTCAGGACCATGATGTTCTGGCTGGGCTGGCTGCTCTCTCTCTCTCTCTCTCTCTCTCTCTCTCTCTCTCTCTCTCTCTCTCTCTCTCTCTCTCTCTCTCTCTCTCTCACACACACACTCACACACACGCACACACACACGCACACACACACACAAAACAACTCCAAATGCAACAGCTCCCTGCGTCTATCCCTCTCACACAGCATGGTGGCGTCTCCTGCCGTCTTACTAATTACCACCCTGCACCGCGTGTCCCCCAGAGAGGATGGCTTCAGCCTGAAGCCTCGTCACAATGTCAGCTGGCTTGGTAACTTGCCCCCAGCCTGCCTGCTTTTAGCCTGCTTGCCTCTTGACCAATGCTAGCCATATTGCACTGACCCTGTGGTTAATCCTGTTAGCATAAGAGTTGGCGATAGCCAAGCGGAAAGCCAATCTCCCATGCTGGTCTAATGCCTTCTGGCTAATCTTGTAGGGTAACAGTTGGCTAAAGTAAACTTACTTGAGTTTCTTTGGCTCGTTTGTCATTAGTTCTTGTGTGCAGGGCAGCAAGTCCATTCTAATTACTGAGTTGAGATTTCATTTACTGCTAATTTACTGTTATTCCAGCAGTGGCTTCGGCTCTTGTTTTTAGCGTCAGTGGAGCTAGCAAAGAAACAGCTAATGGCTCTATTATTGGTGCAGCTGACCTTGTGGCTTTACAATTTCCATCTGCTAAGCCCTTAAAAATGAAGAATTAGGCATTTAAGAGGAGGCTCGCTGAGCACATGGTGTTATTTCCGTTTCTCTGAGAGGGTTATTTCTTTTTCACCTCCTCTCTCTTTTCTATTTCCCTGCATTCGTCGCTCTCCTCTCCCCATCCAGAATCTCTTAAGTCTGAGAGACAGAGAGAGCTCATCGTCTCCTCCTCATGGTAAAATATTTATCCATCCTTTCCTTTGGTTCAAATGTTTCAAACTGATGGAGTCTTTAATTAGTCATTTCGGCATCTATCTCCCTGTCTATCGTTCCCCCATTCAGTTCTCCTCTCTTTCACCCAGCCCGCTCTGTTTTTCTCCCTTTGATTCACTCACACCATTGCTACTCTCTTTCTGCTCCTCTCTTTCCTCCATGGAATTAGTCATTAGCTGACTGACTGAGCTGATTGCATCTATTCCCAAGGCTAGCATTTGTTTGTGCATCTTCTTTCTTTGCCTCCCCTCTCCAGTCCTCTCTTTCACTCCCACCCTCACTCTCCTCCCACTCTCTCCCAACACAGTCATTCTCTTTCTCCTCCCATCTTATTCTAGCTCTACCTAAATTCTTTACATCCCTCCTTCTTTTCCCCACACCACCTCTCCCATTTTTGCTAAAATGGTCTTGGCCACAAATACTGGTTTGATCCACTAAATTATTCTACCAAGGTACATGGACACTCCCTACAGTATCCTCCATATCTTCTCTGTAACATTAATTGCACAGTGTCACTCTAAATTGGCTAACACCAATTAAGCCCTCACTATTATATTTAATTGGTGATTTAGCTTGGCTACTGTTTGAATGCAGCGTCCCCCTGGAAATGGTTTAGTTGGCCTCCGACAGCACATGTGGCCATTTCGGAGACAGTTTCCTCCTCCCTGTGGGTTTTACAATGGTCTGGCCAGCTACCACCACTGCTAGGAGCCAAGATGGAGGAGTGGGTGGGTGTGCGTGTGTGTGTGTGTGTGTGTGTGTGCGTGTGTGTGTGTGTGTGTGTGTGTGTGTGTGTGTGTGTGTGTGTGTGTGTGTGTGTGTGTGTGTGTGTGTTTTGGAGAGGGACTAACAAATGGCAGGGGGAAGAGATTTATTCTCCTCAGTCTACCCTTCCCTCTCTGCCACCTCACACCCCTCTCCTCCGCCCCTCCTCCATCCATGTGTTGCTGGTGGATTAAGCTAATTAAATCATCGCAAACAGGGTCCCCTGAGAGAGGCTGCATACACACACACACACACACACACACACACACACACACAGATATTATTACACACACACACCCATTAATGAAGCAAGTACACACACGTACACAATAGGCAAAACAGGCAGGAAACATGAGAACAAGAACACATACATACAAAGACACAGACTACACTCTGCATGAACTGCAGTAGCAGATAGTGTTTTCTTGCACGTTAATGAAGCTCACCATACATTACAGCGATGGTCATTATATGCTCCTTTTCAAAGCATTATGTAAATACTTTATGGACCACTTTCTTGCTCTGTAAACAAGTTAAAAGTCCTCTTCAGTGGATTTCAATGGATTTCTGTGCAGATCGAATTATTTGTCATTAGTGAAGAACTCAGCTTAAGTCTGCGTAACCGCACCCCATATGCACTGTACCCGTGTTTTTAAAGCTAACAAGCAGCATCTTTAGTCAGCGTTTGCTCCAAGCTTCAGCCTAAGGACTCCCAGCTATGAGTTATCATCCATAAGAGTCTTGTGCTGTCTATTTATGGGTCACTGACAGGGAAGTAGTGGCCCAGAAATAACACTAGACCTTCTCACTTCAGCCTTGGTGTGTGTGTGTGCATGATCTCGGAGAACAAGGCTATACTGCGGCAATGAGGGTGTTTTTAAGACATGAGTGCCAGTCGGCGTGGGATCATTCATTCCTTTATGTGTATATATCACTATTACTGTCAAACAAGTCTGGACATACAGTGTGCTGTGTGTGACTGTGCACTTAAGCGTAAATAAAATAAAATACATGAATCAACTTGTCGTGGAGACAAAAGAAAAAAAAAGAAATGTGAGGAATAGATGAAAGAAATAGCGCAGGACGGAAGGAAACCCTTGATCCTGTCATAGAGAAAGACAGGAAGAGTGGGAACGCTCTGTCACTTGCTAGGAATTCCTTCCGGATGTTTCTGCTTTCAGGATGTTGTCTGTGTCTTTGGAAAACTGCCTGCTTCCAGAAACCTATTGGATTACTGATAATCTTGGAATGGGTAGGGCCAGCACAGAGGTGTATATACTGTATGAGAAGGAGGGGAGAAAAGGATTGGTGGATGAGCTTCTCCCTCAGTTTGCTTCCTCTTCTTTTGTCTATTCTTTCTCTCACGCAGTTTCCCTTTATTGTATTCTCATGTAGTTAAATCAATGACAGGTCTGATGTTAAACACGTGTGCGTTTAACTTTCAATGTTCCCTCTAATTTGTATTTGTCCTCCTGTGTCGTGGTGAGGGTATGGCTTTCGACTGCACCGATGCCCCCGCGAGACACCTGTTTTATTATTGTGCAGAAGATATCACAGTGTTTTGAGCACACAACAATAAACACAGTCATACCCGAGCACACACAAGCACACACCCAATAATAAGGCTCCAATAACATAGGGGTCTTTACTCCAAGTTCTCTCCAAATCCCCCAGTGGCGGGCCTTCTCCTCGGTTGCCATGGCAACAGTAGTCAGGGCAGCCACGGCTGGCGATAGTGAGGAAGAGGAAGGATGAGAGAGAGTCACAGGGAGCATTGATGTTTGTGGTGCAGGCAGGGGATTTGAACACAGTCACAACATTGAAAGTGGGTTGCTGCAACATTGCTTAACGTTAGAGCTGCACACGGCAGCAGCACAGCGCTGGGAATGCAGTTTCAGCTGGGGTTGGAAATAAGTGGGCTTGTAGGTCATGTTTACCCCTGTGTGTGTGTGTGTGTGTGTGTGTGTGTAGAGCAAGAGAGAAGGAGACAGAAATGTGAGAGAAGGAGAGATGAAACTGCAGAGGCAGCACACTTGCTCATTAACTCCCTCGGCATGTTCATTCTGTCTTCATGTTCGTGCGCTTGCAGATGAGCTCTGTTTGTGAGGACATGCTCATCCATGCACAACACAGAGGCTGTGAACAGGATTCAGTCTACACTCTCTGTTGCTTTGATATTACATCTGCTTACAACAACACTATAGCATTTACATGATGAAAATGTTCCCAGTTTGTTATAAGTTAATAAAAGTGAGTATTATGTAATATATAGTAACATAAGAATAGTATAATCTTACCTTAACTGCAATTTTATTTTCTATATTTTGGCTCCATGTAACATAAGTCAAAAGCTATCCTCACATTTCTTGACTTCAAGGCAGTATATAGCACCTGGATAATGTTATCGAGTTGACAAACCGTTGCTAGAAGAACGTGAAAAAATTACAGAAATTGTGTTGTAGGAGTAATCTCTTCTCTCCTCTCCTTTTCTGTCCGCATATACTGTACAAAATTGTGCAGCAGAGACTAGATGCACAGCAAACAGGCAGTTAGTGTCAGGACTCCGATGGAAAATCCATAGTTTCATTACAGGCCCAGTGGTGTGAATGTGGCCGGGAGGCGACCAAAGCTCTATCATGGGCCCTACGGGAGCCAAAATGGCTGCATTTAGTGATGCAGTGGAGTGAAGAGGAGGCAAAAGGGTCAAGGCTGCCGCTGGGAGTGAAGTGTGCGTTAGAGAGACAGAGAAAAGCGGCCAGATAAAGTTCACGTGCAGTAACTGGCACGACTACAGCTGTACTCTCCTCACCTTCGGAGACTTCTGCCACACTGTCTCTGCGTGTGTTTAAGTGTCAGGGACCTCACAATATGATCTGACATCAGCGCTGGGGGTCACAGCATAATGCCATTTATTACACAGATACTTGACAGTTTCCTTGTGAGATTATATAACATGCACCGTGTTTTCCTATTCTAGGCAATTTAAATGGCAATAGTGCAGATTTATGTTAGTTCTTTCAAATACCTTCAAATCAAACTGAAGTATACTGAACACGCACAGCTCTTTCTGAACTGTAGCCAGTCACACTATTAATTATGAGGGATTTTACCACAGTGATTAGTTTTGAACATAACCATATACATTTTTTTTGCTGAAATTCTTATATACTTGCACTGGTATTTAAAGTCTCTCCACATCACTGTCATGCTGGATGCTAAACTTATTAGACGGAGATTCCCATGTTTAAAGCAAATCACACATGTTACTCACACATAAAATATCTTTCACTTTTCCATCACTAGAAATCAAGGAGCACATTGAAGGCAAGAAGCCACTTAGAGTTATTGGAAAGGGCCTGAGGTGAGTTAATCTGTGAGAGGGTAGGACTCAGGAGCTCCTGGCTATTGTTTGTCCCTCTAGGTGATTAGAGTTAAGAGGCAGGCTTTAAGGGAAATTAGCTTTCGATTGGTCCTTCTGATAAAGAGGTAGGATTGTAATTGTTAGTGACCTCCAAGGCCAGAAAGTAAAGATCCAGTGAGACGTATTGTCCACAGTAATGTGCACTGATTTGAAATTGTTTATTTGCTGAACGTTTTCTGTCCGCACAGTGCCAAAGCAGCAGAAAAAAATGCTTAAAGATCTTCCTTCAGTGACACCTAGAAAGCAATAAAATAGTGTTTTACAACTGTTTTATTGTCATATCTTCAAATCCAGCTCAGTTTTATATGTACATTTTATACTAGATATGTGTATTATGTCAGCCATGTTTTTGCAGGGTCAATCACATGGTTCACTAACCACAAGGACACCCTCTCATCCTTCCATTCTCTGTCCACCTACCCCTCTACCCATCCTCCTCTCTTGGTCCCCTGATGAATTGACGGCTGTATTTTTGACACACTCTCTCGTCCACGTTTACCTAACCAGGTGATATAATGTCAAACCTGGGAAAAACAACCTAATTCCTCTGAGGAAGAGACAAGTGAGGGATCACAGAGGAGAGCAGGAGATGAGAGGAGAGACCACACACACACACACACTTAATCAGACTGATTGCTTGTGGCTCTGACTCCTCTCATTGCATCATCTCTCTAATGCATTGGTCCTGCATCACTATATCCCGCTTTGTGTGTGTGTGTGTGTGTGTGTGTGTGTGGCAGTTTTTAGAAATGCAGAGTCCTCAGTAGACCTGTAAAAGCCACAAGGGGCATGTCCTGATGTTATGAAACCATGTGTCTTCACCAGAATGTCTGTTTGTGTGCTTCTGATTCACATCACTTTTAAGACCCGGAGCGTTAATATGTGTAACATTTATCATTGAGGATGAGGGACATTTATACAGAGCCAATTTCATTAGCAGTCAAAGCTGAACTGCATCATTCAGTGAAACAGTTTGCATGAGTATTGAATGACTGGATGCCTGAATGGATGGAGGAAATAGCTGAACAAGTGAATACTCAGTGTTAAAAAAGCACAAACGTTCTGTACCTTTTCTTTTTGTTTTCAAGCATTAAAAAATGCATATTTCTCAGCATTGACTTAAGTGACGTACATATTTTGTCTCCTCAGTTATGACACATGGTGGAGACACATATGGACACATACAGGCACGCATGTACACACACACACACACACACACACACACACACACACACCCTGTGACTTGTTCTTCATTCCCATCTCCTCTCCTCAGAGAGAGCGATGGAGCCAGGAGCAATGCAAATTGGGTAAAATGTTCCGGAAAGTGGCATTTCCCACTGGGACTTCTCAACTCCAGCTCTGAGTTAGCACTCTCCCCCTGTGTGTGTGTGTGTGTGTGTGTGTGTGTGTGTGTGTGTGTGTGTGTGTGTGTGTGTGTGTGTGTGTGTGTGTGTGTGTGTGTGTTTGTGTGTTTGAGCGTGTGCCACAGTTCTTGCTCTTGCATTTGTGGGCGTGTGAACACAAATTGTTCTGCATGTGCTTGTGCGCATGAAAGTGTGTGCGTCTGGATGTGTGTGTGTGTGTGTGTGTGTGTGTGTGTGTGCTGTTCCACCGGCTACAGTGGCTACAGCCCATCTTCATGCGAGTTTATGGAGGATGGAGAAAAGAAAGAACAAGGGTGTATAAGGGAAGGCGATGGTGGAAATTGAGGGCACCTCTGTCAGACCTCACCAATTAGCTGCTAGAAAGGCTTGGCCAGCTGTTAATTTGATCATCGGTATAGATGGAGAGAAAAAGACAACTGGAAGAGAAGGAGAGGAAGAATTAGAGAGAGAGTTTCAGCTAGAGGGATTTATTGGGCTTGCAGAGTATCGATATTTGTCAGAGATGGTTCACAGCTGTTCAGAGGTCCACCAGCTCATTATGTCCTTTTTTTCTTATTTTGAAAGCCTTTGCTTCCATGCCAGGAGTTGATGATTGTTTACCATTAGGAGTAAGGGCTTCAGTCATTCTCAGTCTCTGTACAGTATTTGTTCATTAAGTGCTGTACAATAACAGGAAAAAGTCTCTGATTACTTTTCACATATTGCTTGTGACCCACAGAAGCCACATTTCCCATTTAGTTGTTTTCTTTGTGTTAGTGATTGAAAGCCAACACAGTCCTCCATAAGCTGCTAAACTTGACTGACTCCGAGAATTAGTGGCAGACAATACGTTTAACTGCCAAAAATTCCATAAATAAAAGAGAAACATTCCAAAAAAATCCAGCTGCTGTTGAAATCAAGTTTTTCTGCTCGCTGTAACAGTTGAACTTCTAAGAGAAGCTGAAAGTTTGAATGACAACAAAAGTCTTTCATATGTTGCCAAGTTCTGTCATCATTGAGAAACTGCATCACATGCCCTCTTGTGAGTATGAATCAAGTTTACCTCCAGATGAACTCAGGGACTTAGTATGTTTTTCTGGCATTAGCCGTCGCTCCCCACCACGTCCATTGCGGGGGTTGTATTGTGCTGGTTTGAATTTATTGCCCTCTCAGCATGTGTGAGCGAGTGTGTGTGTTTCTATGTGAGCGTGTGCCCAGTTCGGGCGGACGGCGAAGCATTGCCCTTCCACAAATAGGCTGTGGAGAACCTACAGGTTGGACCATCTGCCTCTCACATGTGTGCGTTTCTGTGTGTGTGTGTGTGTGCACGCAAGCGTGTGTGTCTTGTGACTTTTTTCTGAATGGGAAGGTATTGTCTATTCAAAGTTTTCTGACCTGGCCAACAGCAATTTACCCAAGTACACACAAACAGTAGATTTATGCAGCGGCTGACTCAACAGACTTGGCATCGGAAGACAAGGAGGATGCAGGAGAGGAGCACAAAGGGACTGTGTTACTTAGTTTTACTGGAAACAACGCAAAGAATGAAGGAGAGGGAGAAAAAAGAGGAAAGGAAAGGAAGAAAGGCTAGAGCATGAGCAGTGCTTGGGAAGGCAGGACTGTAAATAGTTTAAGTACTGGGGGAGGAAATGATGGAGAAAGGGAACAAAACAAGCTTGTGAATGTGTTTGCGGAAAGACACAAACACTGGCTATCTCCAGCTATAATCACAGAGCAAGCAAACATTACCAAAGGGATTTCAAACCATAGATGTGAGTTGCCCTTTGAAAACACACAGTATCATATTAGTATCAGCAATATTGCATTTTAAGGATGTGGGAAACGTTTTCATCGGGCACTTATCTCAACAGCCCTGGCAAACGTGGAACCATTAGACATATTTACATCAAATCCCTCCCTCTCCTCTCTCTGCATCTCCCCTGTGTTGTTTCCCAGGAGGAAACCAGCAAAGTGTGTGTTTTTAGACGCAGAGCGAGCAACGCCATCTGTAACACGCTCATTTCTGGAAATAAGAATATAAGTCTAATTGAGCTTTTTAATTGTCCTCTAAATCCTGCTGAGCGCCCATGCTGCTGCTTAATGGTGTGTGTGTGTGTGTGTGTGTGTGTGTGTGTGTGTGTTTTGCGTGTTTATGCATGTGTCCGGTCTGCTGGGATGTGAATGGTTCTTTTTGTGAGTGGAAAGGGATGAGTGAGCAAGCAGGCAGGCTCCTTATGTGTATAATGAGCTAATAGCAACGTGTGGTTACCCTTTGAGGAATGTATTAGCGTGCATTGTGTTTTTGTAGTTTCCTGAAGTGTGTGTTTGTGTGTGTGTTTATATGAATCAGGAAGCAAGAGAAAGAGAGTCATCAGTGCTGGGTTTGGTGCGTCATCTTGCGTTGTGTTTTTACCTCTTTGTACCTACTGTACATTTTTGTGTGTGTGTGTATACAACTGACTGGTTGCTATTGTAAGTGTTCAATTCCAGTGTAATCCTCCCTTGATTTTTAAGTAGATATTGATAGCAGATATTGAATTTCTCCATGACACAGCTGGAATAATTTTGTGTGTGTGTGTCTCACTGTATAATTAACACCACCTCCAATCAGCCCATATCTCTTTGATTGCATGTTGGTGCAACTGTCCGTGTGTGTATGTGTTTGTGGTTGAGTCTGTGAGAAAGTAATCTAGGAACGAAGGATTTCCTCCATTTTCTGTATGGACAACTTCCTCAGCTCATACACACTTCCTGTCTCTGTGTGTGGGGCAGTGGGAGAGAGACGGGAGGAAGTGAATAGCTGGCAGTGTTTGTGTATGTGTGTGTGTGGGAGAGACAGAAAGAGATTGAAAGAAAGAGGCAAAACAAAGAGCACTTCTATAAAAAGCAATCTTGTGACAGTCCAGTGCACTCAGCTGACTGTCTGGAAACTTTGCTGTGCTTTCTTCTCCTCGCGCCTATTTAGGTACCAAGGAGGTCTTCTCACCAGTTTAGCATTTTCCCTGTGTATGTAAAGGAGGTGACACACATTAGCTCTAACATAATTTTCACTCACTTCCATGTTTTTTTAAAAGCTTTATTTTAAGCACAGTGCCCTAAAGAAGGAGAACGAGAGAGCTGGTAGAACGCAGACTGAAGAGGAGGACGAGGAGGAGCCGGGATTTAATGCTCAGTGACATGTGTCAGAGGCTGCTTTGTCAGAGACACGCACACACAAAAAAAACCCCACACAGATACTAGAGGCTTGTCTTTAGATGCTGATGGTGGTGCACAGAAGCCTGATGCCTTTGCCACTTCTTATCAAGTGAAGGTGTTCACACTGCCATCACTGAATGACTCATGTAATTTAGCACTCATGTAAATTATTGATCAGATTTATTACATTTGGAATAAGTGTTAAATGTAACTACAGCCATCACACGAATCAGTTTGTTGATGACTGGTAGCCTACTGGGCAATTACAAATGTTAAAATATATCAAAATCGAAGCGACTGTCATGGCTGTGTCCTTAGCAGAAGAGAAGACGACTCTGCTCCTTTGAATTATTTCATTGAACCGCCGCCTCTGCTTACATCAGCAACATTGTAATAAAAGACAAATACACAGAGGAAATTCCCCTCTCTGCCTGGGAAAAAGAAAGTGTTGTCTGCGAGTGAAACTCAAATGATACTTTCTGTATCGACATCGTCGTGAAGGTCTGTGTGACACATTTTTTCTTATCTGCTCATGTCCATGAGTGAACACGTCCATCTATGTAGATGCCCTTTTATGTGTTTTATGTGTTCAAGTTTAAATCTGTGTCAGTTTTAGAGAATATCTGACACTTAAATGATCACAAAGACCGAGTCGCTGTCTGGCTTTGGTTTGTTTTTTTCTTAGTCCAAGTTGACTGTTGCTCATGAAGACACTGATGAGACTGACAGACTTGCCGGTTGGAGGAAAAAGAAAACCAGAGCAGAGGACTACAGATTTATCTTTATGTCACTGCTCCTTCCTTCCTTTATGTTCCTGGCCAGGCTCAGATCGTTTCCCGACTCTGTTCCCCACTGAAAGTGACTAATAGTCAGCATCTCCATCTCCCTTATTCATCATCTGCTGTCATTGCCCCCACCCATCCCAAAAATTCTCTGTCTTGTCCTCCCTTGCCGACATAGAGGAATGGCAGCTGACCCAGCTGGCCACCACTTTAGACAAACTCTGCTCTCTCTTTCTCCCTGTGTTTACCTTCATCTCTCTCCCTCACTCAAACAGACAAACCACACACACATCTTATCTGTTGGTAATTGGCAGCCAGCAGCCTCTGATTTCAAAAGGTCTCACAGTCGGCACTCCGCTTTCTTCCCTTTTTCTCCTCCGTCATTCCTCCTTTTATTCTTCTTTAGTTCCTCTGCTTTTTTCTCTCTTTCTTTCAACTCTGCCCTTCTTTCTGTTTGTACTCCGAGCCTGTGGGACTGCTCTAAGTTCAGTCCTTTCAACACATTACAACATAATATTTTAGTTACGGTTTCATGTACTGTAAATCATGTAAACACAGTTTCTCCATGTGGGAAACAAACTCTATCAAAAACAAAAGACTCACGAAAACGTACAAAGTTTGCAAACAAGCACTTCCTGGTTTTCTTTGTAATGTCCCTGTTGATTTGAATGTTGCCAAATTTGCTCATGCTAATTGTATGACTGCCGTCCAGCCCAGAATGAAACAAGCACCCACAGAAACAAGCAGCAAGTCGATTACAGCTTCTAATTGTCATAATTTGACAGGAATGTGGTTGAACGTGGGTGGGCTGTATCATCTGGATAGCTTTGGGTGTCAACCAAACCCATCCCCACCACCTCCCCAGAGACTGCAGCCATTGGTTGGGCCCCATTGTGCTGCCATGGCTACGGGCCAAACCAGAGGCGGGGCATCTGTCCTCCACCTGGTCATACCAGCTGCTCAGGCACTGCTGCTATGGCATGCACTTGAGTGTGTGTGTGTGTGTGTGTGTATGTGTGTGTGCGTGCATGTGCACAATTGTGTGTGCATGCCAACTCCAGTAGAGACTGAGTGGTGTGTATTGCTATATGTTTGAGCACACAGTACACTTCCCCAGCCATAGTCCATCTCTGCCTGTGCCCTCTGTGACCCTGCGGTTACATAAGGCAGTGTAAAGTGGCTCTAGTTGAGCAGTGGAGGTATTAATAAACGTCATTTGAGTGCAGCACGCCAAGCTTGCAGCCCACATATAGAAGCATGCGATGTGTCTACTCAGCTGGGCCCAGAGGCTAGAAAGCTGTTGCCACTTCCTGGTTCATTGTACCTGCCATCGCTTTTCATCGACTAGAATGCGGTGGGTGAATGATTTATTACCCCTAAGCTCCTTTAACCGCTTTCTGGTTTTGTGTATTTACCTCACCCCATTGGCTGGGAGATGAGAAATAATTTTATACTGTTGTCAGATTCCCTCATTGATGCCTCTTCCTGCAAACAGATACTACAGGAAGCAACACCTTGTGTGCCGTAGTCTCAGATCCTTCCTTTTAAGGTTTGGGGCTAACTTTCTGAAAGGGACAAACATGCATCTGCGCCTAGTTTCTGTAGCAATTAGAGAGGTGTTGACAGGTGTGTAAATGGTCAGGACACACCACATTCCTCCTCTTACTAGTCTGTGTTCACTGTTGAACCACAATGAGACAGGTGGAGTGAGATCGAAATCGAGATCAAGTTCTAAACAACAGCCAGGACAGATCCATGTTTAAAAATAACAGAAGCACAGCTTGTTATCTGTAAATGCAGTATCTGTTTTTTTATACTAAAGAATACTTAGGCTTTATCACTTTACAACATCCTCTCTGGAGTTATGAACACCTTTGTATTGTTTTCAGTTGGAACTCTACACTAAAAACTGACCACAGGAGATGCTGAGTTAGCTGATCTAAATTATT
The DNA here is from genome assembly GCA_033238685.1 of Lates japonicus. Classification (NCBI taxonomy): domain Eukaryota; kingdom Metazoa; phylum Chordata; class Actinopteri; family Centropomidae; genus Lates; species Lates japonicus. The sequence continues at coordinate 15,635 of BRZM01000074.1, read as the reverse complement.
AAAAACCCAGAAACGGGAAGGTCAGATATTGAGAAATCACAGTATTTCAAACATTTCAAAACCTTTAAATAGAGGAGATGAGGGTGAAAATCATGTCATAAATGTATCTTCCTCATTTTTCCTTTCCACTGGCGTCATTTAATGAGTAATATCACGACTGTAAGGGATTAAATAACACTTGGGACTAGGTCATGTCTCGGTTTTAGTGTGCGCGCGTGCACATATGACTAGCACATCTGCTAAATGTCACCGTGTATTCTCCACAGCTGTCCCTTTCCTCTGTCACACACACACACACGCACACACTCACACTCAGGGTGTAGTGTTGAGTGTATTTTAATAGGGTCCTCTTAGAGCTATGTGTGGTCTCTTATTCCCTGTCCTCTCTGTGGAGGACTTCAGCAGCTCAGTCTCTGTTTCTCGTCCCTTAGTTGTTTAATTGTTTCATTTCAGCTTGTACTGGACCTCACTTGTTTCCACTTTTCCTCTCGCTCTCTCTCTCTCTCTCTCTCACACACACACACACACACACTCACACAGATGGAGAACAAAATTTTCTCCCTCCCTCTCTCTCTGTCCGGTTCAGTCTTTTGGCTCTCGAATCAGTCATGCTCGTTTTGTATTTGGTGGGCAGCAGCCAAGACCGCCCCGGCAGACCATTACAGCACGCTAGGAGAGCGGAATGAGCCGACAGAGAGGGAGGGAGAGAGAGAGGTAAACGGGAACTGGGATGAGAGATGGAGTGAGATATAAAAATGTAAAAAAGGGACGAATGCTGAATGAATAGAGATGAAGTGGTGGAAGAAGAAGCTGTTTTGAAACAGTGAAGGGGAAGTGTGAAAGCCACATTGCTCTGACTCTCACTTGTGTTCTTGTCAGTGGCAATCTTCCCCCCTCCCTCTCCTTCTCCACCTCTGGTTTCAGAGGTGGCACCAGGCCCGAATACAAGCCAGGGACTTTCCTCTGGCTTCTACCCAACAAAAAGTTAGCAATCTGGGAACAAAAAGTGGGTGGCCTCACCTGGGGGATGGAGAGATGAGGGGATTGCCGTAATGCTTTGTAAGGTTTTTGGTTTCATACAGGGCCTGATGTTGTCTTTGCTTGGGTGGAGAATGGAAGTGGAATGGGTGACGTTCACTGGAGGAAATGAGAAATAACACTGCTACCTTACACTAGTTTTTGAGTGCATGTGTGCATACAGAAAATACGGCTTTAGAAAATACTTTTTCTAATCAACACTGTCGGCAAACCACCCCCTGCTCACCACTCCTCATGGATTTCTGATCTTTTGAAGATGTGTGTGCACAAACATTCACTTGCTCAAGTTCTCTCAGTCACGTACCGAAGATACTTTAAGTTTCGAAACATTTACACAACCCCCGTCTCCACCATCTAGATTCGGTGCATCAGACAACTTTTTAACCTCATCCATCAGGACATCTCTCCTCTAACTCTCAGCAAAAGGCATTACGTTTAGCCTCACGCCAAGAAAAACAAGAGTTCTGCCTCATGGACAAACACAAATAGAGTCCAGCCGTGTTAAGCTAACAGCAGAAACCCCACCAGACCTACAGATCACATACCACAGCACCATTAAATGCAAAAGCAACACACAGATTTTGGTGTTTTTGACTCAAAACCAACGGTCATTTTTCCTGGTGCATTTTTTCTCCCTCCCTCACGCTGTCCTCTGTCTTTTTTTGGCATGTGTTAGAACTTTGCTCATGTGAACACAAACACACGCACTCCCTTCTTTTCCTCTGTCACCTCCTGCACTGATTGTTATGAGGTTGCCATGACAATGTCTCTCTAGTTCCCCCTTCACATATGGAGTGTGTTGGTGGACGAGATTAGACTGGTGTGTATGTATACGTGTCCACAGTGGTGTTTTCGCACATACAGAGGCATTGACATACTTGGAGGTATACACCAGGGCACACAGACCCACAAAGCGGTTGGTGAGGCAGTAGAAGATTGTATTAAAGGGCAGGATTAGGGAAGTCATGCCAGGAATGTGCCTCCTCCTCTCTTCTACAGAGGCTAGGAGTGGCACAGACACACACACATACACACACAGAGCTATCCCTAAACACTCACACACTATACCTCTCCCTGAGTCTGCACTTTTGACCTCCCTCTGCAGTGTGTAACAGACAGGTTGGCGATGTGGGTAAAATTAGTGTTGAAATGATTAGTTGATCAATCAGTTTTAAGGCCTGTTCACGCCAGCACATACAGGGGTGACTTCAACAGGCCAAGTATTAAACAATGGGCCAGGCTGGTGGTATTTAGTCTTCCATTGGAAAAGGTTACTTACAGTATTGATAGATAATGAAGAGGAGGCATGAGTGCTCCTTGGTGTAGATCCTGCACAAATGTTTCTCAGCTCAACTGTCACAACTCTCCAGATGTAACTATGTGAAACTGATTAAATATCATTTCACTATTTAGATTCTACTAGGGACTACCAATGTCTGAAAGAATGTTTTGTATCTGAGAAGCAACTTGTTTTGTATTGATTTTTGTAATGCCTAAATATGTGCTTAGCTCTGCTTTTTGTGAATAAATAAATATATTGTCCAGAAGAAAAATAAAGGGCAGCTTTAACTCTGGTGAACTTTGACACACAAATTTGTGCCTCTGACAAAGAGCAAGCCACCATCAAAGCACTGACCTTTGATGGAATGGAAAGCCAGAGTCCAAAATGGAGTGAGACATTGTACCTCCCTGTATCAGTGTGTAAACTGCTCCACAAAAAGGGAAAGGTTTGCAGACTTTTATGAGGAGTCAATGGAACAAATACATCTTTTGAGTAAACAGTGAACTTATTGTCTCCGTGGTGAGAGACTAACAAACTCTGTAACTCATAGTTCGTACTAGCTCTATGAGCAAGCTAACTAGCTCATAGAGCTTGTTTTTTTATTTAAATAATCATTGAATACAATAAATGGTACAGTAATAGAAACAAGGTCAGAGAGCAATTTTAGTAAGTTGTGACAGGCATTTTTCATTATTTTTTGACACTTAATCAACGGAACAAGTGAAGTGAAGACTAAGAGAAGAAATAAGGGATGGCGTGAGTGTGTGCATCTTAGGGCGGAGCAGTTCATCTTACTGGAACACTAAACTCACAGGACCACGTTCTAAATAGCGTACCATGCTAGGAGACTGCCAGTCACTGATTAAACACACACACAAACGCACAAGGCCAACCACTGCTGTAAATCGTTCTAAACCACGCTATAAAAGCTCATTTTAAACACCATCTGCATTCCTCATTCTTTACAACTGCCAGACGTTATTTGTGTGTGTTCTGTCATTACCCTCCACCCCCTACCCCAAAATCTCCTCACATTTAAGCCACCAAGCTTCCTATTGTTACCAGTAACTTTATTCTTAATATAAAACATCTTCTGTGTTGCCAACGGACGATGTTGCTGTTGCTGGTTTCTGCCATTTTGCAGCCCGCGCTCATCTCGACTTTGTTTACCTCAACTTCTCTGTTTCTGCACTCTCTCAGTTTTGTTTTTCTGTTCTGGGTGTTTGCGGTATGCGTAAGAGCTGAGTAAGGTTTTTACTTTGTTGCTGGTGTTTTGAGAAAAAACACAGAAGAGGAAGATACCGTTGAGAGACAGGACGAGGGCTTAAAGAAAAAGTGGAGGATTGAGAGGAGAAGGAAAGTGTCACAACAAAATAAAAAGGAGGAGAAAGAAGTTGAACGTGAAGTAAAATCAGAAGTACTGCCAGGAAGAATGGGGGTGAAATAAAATGAACAGAGGGGAAGATAGAGAAATGAAATAGGCGGAGGAGAGGCAGGCATTTGTGGCCAGGAATGGTTTGGCACACATTTCACTGAGGTGTGGTTTTGGCCTGGCTCCCATTAGCCTCTTGTGTTACATCCATTACAAACATCTGCACACACATGGCATACACACACACACACACATGCAAGAACACACTCTTACATGACGGCACAGTCAAAACAGACCCACATCTTAACCGCCATAGAATTCCTCTGCCATAATTCTGGTCCTTCCCAAGAAAGATGGAAATCACTCATCTCTCCCCCCTTTCTCTCTCTTTCTCTCCCCTTCTCTCTCTCCCTAAAAGATGCTATTAGAGGCACCAGTGGCCATGTAATCACTTTGGCTCTCCCACAGGAAGACACATGCACACACTCACACACACACGCCTACCTAGGTAATTACAGCCGAAGATGAGGTCCTATTCGCTGTAATCCCAGTGAATGGCTGATCTAGTCAGTAAATGGTGGGTCAAGCAGCGCTGCATAGTGTCACATCAAGAACGCAAGTGTGTGTGTATGTGCATGTGTTATGTTCTTCATTTCTTCAAGCTATTAATTGATGCCTTTTTAATGTGACTGATGTCGATTAACTCTGTGCACACGATTGCACGCTTTACTTGTATTCACTGCACGCAAGCACTCTGCTACACATGCAGATTGATAGACTGCCTCACATGCTTTGTATGCACACACACTTTCTTTCATACAAACACAACCTCCCCCACTCCCGCACACATACTCAACACAAACACTCTACTCCCCAGCCGATCTCTTCCTGCGTTTGTATGTGCTCCACTTCTCCCATCAAAGCTACATACACACTCTGTATATGATAGCATCTGTCCCCCCTCATTGCATCTCGCACTCTTCCCAATCTTTGTTTAGTTTCCCACCTTCCTGTGCTTGATAAGGCTAGCAGCTTGTTAGCATAGCTCTCACTTTTTCTCAGTGGCTTGGTGAGTTAACAGTGGTTCAAAAATTCTAGTGTCACTGTAGGATTCATGTGCCAGATTGCTTTTCTTATATGCACACAACCATTACCATATAAATATTACATCTAGTCTTTAAGTGTGCGCACGTTACGTCTTTAACATAAATATCCTCTCAGCACTCTTTGATGTAAATTTGTAATATTGTTTCGGTTGAGATATCCCATAAGGGATTTGTGTTGCGACTCAATGTAAGAGGAGGTCTTTTCTCATTTGAATGGCGACACTAAAAAGGCATTCAATTGGAAAGCTCTATCTTCAAGTCTCATCTTATTGTATATGATAATGTTGTGGTGCAATTTCTTCCCCCGTTTGCAAGACAGCTGATAAAATCAGTCATGGTAAAGCACCTCTCTAGATGCAGTGCTTTTTGCACTTGCAGCCTTGTGTGTGTGTGTGTGTGTGTGTGTGTGTGTTTAACTCCATGCAGATGATTGAGTTAGCGTGATTTAGTGATGGTTGGAAGATGAAATGCCGCCGTTGCGCCATGTCTAGCGACTCGCTACACACACTTATCTGACGACTGCTTGCTAAAGGCATTTAATTTGGAGGGAGAGAGGAGGGAGGGAGTAAAAGTGGAGGAGAGGAGGGGAAAATGAGGTGAATTTGTAAGGGATGAGTGAGAGAACAGGAGAGAGAAGACATTGAGAAGGCAGAGGATGCGAGACACGGGTAGAGATGGAGGGATAGAGCAATGACGAGGTCTTTTAATTTCAGCAAGCGTGAGGATTAAAAGGCCTTAACAGTGATGAATAGGTTCAATTTGCAGTTGAAGCAGCTCACTTTCCTCCACCATATTTACATTATATTGAATGCAATAGTGCATTTGCGCTGAGAGAATTATACCACATGTGGCTTGGGCTTTGTTCCTTTTCATCTCCTTTTTGTTTTTCGTGCCTCCTGTTCCTCCACAGCCTGTTATATGTTTGTGTGGCTGTAGCTCTGCGTGCACATGTGTGTGTGTGTGTGAGTATGTGACCTTTTGTAAGCTCTGCTGGTGAAAGGCCACAGGCTCACACATGAATAACCATGGTGTAGACATGCGGGTGAATACCAAAGCCGGTCAATAAGAGTTGGCATAGCAAGTAACCCGATATGACAGAATACACTGGATTACCCTGCTGCATATTTGAACTCATTGACGAGCGCGTCACGTAAGCTTCAAGATCTTTGATAGAACCTGTCAGGTGCAGCTTCAAAAAAGGGGTACAAATACTGTGTTTTAAATGGACTGCTTCACCTGTGTTGTAAGACGAATGAAGTGCTCATGAAATCACAACCCGTTTTGACCGAATTTCAACTCACCTCATAACAGATTTTTGGGGAAAATGAACAATCGATAGTCATGGCAGATAAAGACTAGGAGCTAATCTCATGTAGAAACATTAAAAAGATAAAAATAAATGACTTTTGTGAGCACTGTCTTTTAATGGAGCGGGGATAATGATAGACGAGCGCTTGCGAGCTCGCAGTTCTTTGTGCTTTTAAGTACAGGAGACTAGGGGGTGTGTGCATTATTGTCAGTAATGTGTGATAGTGTGTGGAAGAATTACTGGAGGAGTATGTGCTTTTGTCTGAGAGTTGCTGCTAGTAATGACATTCACGTGACTTTATGACGAAAAGAAAAGGGAGAAGGAGAAGATTTTTACCACATTCCCTCTGCTTTCCCTCTGTTTTCTCCATGTAGGCTATTTAGTCTATAGAAGTGCTTATATATTTACTTGATAGAAGAAGCAAGCTGGGAGTATTTTTTAAACTAAAATAAAAGAGTGTAAAGTTCATGTTTGCATCTGCTCTCCTTCCCAGACCTTAAAATAACCCTCTCCAGACACACACTGTGTTTTGATAGTACCTGCACTGACATTCCACTGTGTGTGTGTGTGTGTGTGTGTTTGAGTGCACGCCTCCTCCATCATTGTCACCATAGTTCTTTGTCTGTCTTGGTGCTGCTGAAGGAAAAGCTGCTCAGTCTCTGACTGTCTGACCCACATATGGTATAGGTTTACTCTGAGCTCTCCTATGTGTCGGCTGTATATGCTGCGTATAGTGGTGGTGGGGGGATTTGCCCCATAGATGTATCGGGGTGATCGCTCACTCATGTGTGATGCTCCATCTGCTCCTAGCTTCTAACCACTCAGCCATACATGCACGTACACACACACACACACACACACACAGACACACACACGCACGCATGCATACCACCTTGAAGCTACAGTGTGGGGCATAGAGAATGTCTTCTTTCGCTAGATAAAACAACTTATTCCAGCAAAACATTTTATCATATATCGAGGATGCTCTCCTCTCCCAAACAATGCATGGCAGCAGTATTACAGGACTAAGTGTAGTACTACTCACTGCAATGTGTGTATGTGCGTCTTCTTGAGTAGTTTCAAGTTCTTAATGCTTCCTTTGTGGCCCTGTCCTCCTGTATCACTGTTAGTAACTGAAAATGGCACAACAGCCTCGAAAAACACACATACACACGCTCAGCGAGAAGAAAAAGGGTTTTTTTTCCTAATGTCTCTAATGGTAACTGTTGCCGTTCGAGAACAATTGATGGATTTGTTTTGCGTCTTGCTGCGCTCAAGTTCTGCCAAGCTCACAGTGAGATAGGAAGTGAGTGATTCAGCCCTTTATCTGAACGCCCCTGCGGCAGATAGAAAACACAGCTTAAAGAGGGACAGAGAGGATATGGGAGACGTTTACATGAAGCTGTCATTAGGCAGTCTCCACAGAGCCCGGTATAATGTGTGTGACTGAATTTATTTGGCTTTTTGAGAAAGGGTTTTGGTAAGATTTGTGGATAACTTTTATTGATATATATGTTTTTTGAACTGTGATGATACTAAATAACAGCAAATTTTCTGATAAAGTCAAGAAGTTCCCATCCACGTTGGCTTAAAAGCTGAGGATCAGAGTTTATTCTTGACTTTGGAAACAGCAGTTGAAAAAATAATCTTACTACAACAACCATTTAGTAGCTTTTCTGGAGCTTTCAATCATATCTCATGGTCTTTAACAGCAGTGCACGGGGGGGTAGAGAGAGAGAGTGGTACTCTCTTCCAAGGCTGGTGGGTGCCTCCTGGATAAAAAGCAGATCCCTGATGTAAATTAAACATGAGAAATTGGTAGTATTAACAACAGTTAGGCCTAGCTAAGTACAACAAGTGGTATGTTACAATCACAAGATCATCTAGGTACTTGAGTCCACCAATACACAGTATTGTCTTCTGTTGTTCACTCCTGCACCCTCCTCATCACTCCTTCCCACAGCCTTTTCACTATGAGACTACTTTCATCTCCCCTGTTCATCACCATCTTGCTGCTTTTCCTCATTTCCTTTTGTTCTGAAGAGGGCCACACTGAATTCCCAGCTTTGGTGGGGCCCCCTAAACACACACATGCACATATACTTGGGGGGCCCTCCTCCACATCAAGTCGATAATGAGGCCTGCTGCTATTATGCATGGGTAGGCCTAGTTATGTCAAGTTGACCCCTCAATAAAGGTGGTGCATATGTGGCGTGTGTGTGTGTGTGTGGGGGGGTGTTCTACATGCTATTAACAAACCAAGTCTGCTTTATGTTCACACATCACAAATCTGCCCCAGTAATAAAGCCATTACTTGAGCTATGTGCACATGCTGGTGTGTTATGGCTCTCAGACAGACCTGTGAGGACACCTGGACCATTCTGTTCTGTTCCATTCCATGTGAAGCCAATTCATTATCTCAGAGTGTTTGAAGTTCCTCTTTACCTCCCCTTTTCTTTATTTTCCTTCCAATTTTTCATTGAAATTTACTGCATAGAACAATATTTTGATAAAGCGTGTGCTTCTGTGAAGAAAGTTTCATCTTCTCCATCCTCCATCCCTCTCTCGCTCCTGAAATCGTTCTGTCACTCCCTTGCTCCCTTCGCCTCTCGTTTCCTTCCCCTCTTTCCTTCCCACAGTGCACCTGTGCTATAGAAGACACACAATGGATGATCTCTCTCCCTCTCTGCCTCTAAGTCTCTCACTTTCATGTACACAAGCTCCATCAGTTGTCACTTGCGGCTATGACAGGCATCATTCTCATTGACATGCTACTGTCTTATCGCCCAACTCTCTCACCCTCACACCGCCAGCCCTCCCCATCTCCAGCTATAGCTATCCTGTGTATCTATCAGAGCTAACCAGGCCTGCCTGGCACAGATAAAACCCAGCATTAGGGGCTTTTGGGTGGATTGGTGGGTTGAGGGAGGTGTTAATGCTCAGATAACAGATATAAAATGGATGTTGAATGTCGGAGGAGGGGTGGTAGTTGGGAATGTTGTGTGGTGATGGCGTGGTGTTGCTGTGTTTGGTTGCAATCTTTGTAACCATGCAGGGATGTGAGTTTTCTGAAAATCAAGAACTGTGTTGCAGATGGGGGAAATACAGGGAAGATGATAAAATCCCTGGGTAGGTTGGTGAATTTTAGAAATGGGACACTTTATGGGGATGCACCTGAAATTATTCTACAACTTATTTTGCTCATTTACTGCATTAAATTATAGATTTCAGTCGCTTTCAACATTTCAGGGCCACTTCTCTCCAGAGACCGCCACTGTAGTGGAAAACACCCGTTACTGCTTCATCTCTTTTTACTCCGAGTTTTGCTTAGCTGAAAAAAAACATTCCAGGAAGGAATAACAATTGTAGGTCATGGAAACACTCTGAGTAGTAGTTATGAAAAGTCATGTTTAGAGTTTTGCATCATAAGCATAGAGATACTGTAATTTCTTCATCTGCTGTTCTTTGTGGCTTTCACTCCTCATTATTCCCTACTCTTGTACTCTCTGCTTCGTCCTCCTCCTCTCTCATTACTTCTCTATGTCCTTACTTAAGACAGTGGCTCTAATGTGTTTAGGATCTGTTAATGTTACATTATACATGTTGACAAGAGAGTAGAGATGGGGCTTTTCCTGAAAACCCAAGCGCAACAGCACTCTGTGAATCCATCCATCAAGCACTTAGCAGAAAGCTGAGCAACACAAAGGAGACAATGAGACAGTAGCAGCATCTCCCATCATCACTGACTTGCATTGATTTCTTGTCGTGGTGTACACACATACACATTCACACAGAGCGGTGAATATTCATATAAACATAAACCTGTGAATTTATATATGTGTGAAAAAAACAGACTTACGCATGTTAAAACACCACAGGTGGGCATAGATAAATGTGAAAACCAACACACATATGGGCAGGCATGTAAGCGCACACACACACACACACACACACAGGCGTGCTGGATTTCTACACACATATTTATACACCCTAAGCTATTCTTGTAGAAGCTATAAACCCTCCTAGATGCGCAGTCCCCCCTCCCTGTTAACCTGGTTAAGAGATTGTAGCCTCGATTGCAGGGAGCTCAGTTTGATTCAATTAGACGTTCCTTATGCATCCCATCCATCCATCCACCCATTCATGCATCTATCCATCCATCCATCCCATCTGTTCATATATTCCATAGTCCTTAGTTCTCTCCCTGGTTTCCATATTCTCTGGCCATCCTTGGCTGCAGCTCCCGTGGAATAAATCGATTTGAGACGATTTATTACCTGTTGTTTTCACACGTCTCCTACTCTCTCTCTCTCTCTTTCTCTCTCTCTCTCTTGCCTACTCTTCTTTTCTCTCTCTTTCTCACTTTTCTTGCTCTCTCCACACATTTTTTTCTCCCAAATGTTAGCACTGCATATGAACTGCATCCTCAGAGAGAGAGAGAGAGAGGAGGGGGAAGATTGAGTGAAACAAAGACATAAAAGGAAACAAAGACAGGAGAGAAAAGGTGTTGCCAGATTTAGTGTTTCTCTTTCTGAAGTGATATTGGAAACAGCAACGGACAAAGTGAGATGAAGAGACAGTTGTGTGTACATTTGGGATTCAGCAGACTGGAGGGTGCACAGACAGAGAAGCAGATGGATACAAACAGGAACAGTGACAGAAAGACAGACTTTATTCCCTGTATTATTGTGTGTGCAAAACCAGTCTAGGCTTGGACTGGTCATTAGCCAGTGAACTGGACTTGGGTGTCTGATCCAGAGATAGATGTGAAACTTATACAATGAGGCGCTCTTTTTTTCTTCTTTCTTTCTTTTTTTTTATTTGTCTTTTGTCAAGAGACGGTGAGAAAATTGTGCCCAGAGCCTGGAGACAAAAACTGGTCTTTTCACACTCTGTGTGTCAGCCAGCATTTTCCTTATTCAGTGGTCTGTACTTAAAAACTGTTGCCATGTGTTTTTGTTATGTGTGTGTGTATGTGGCCGTCTAGATTCGAGCCATCCATGAATGAAATGTATCCTTTGTTTACGGGCCCATTATCTAGATAATAACATCCATATTTCCTTTCATCTTCAGTGCTTTATCACAGCCTTATGAGCTCTTTCTCTTTCTCTCTATCTCTCTATCTTTCTAGGCTTCTCTCTCTGCTACGCACTCACACACACACACACACACACATACACAGGCAGTGAGAGATAATGGAATTGTTGCCCCTGGTTTCTTTTGGTGAGATGGTAAATAAATTCTTTCATCGCAAAGTGTGTGCGTTCAGCATCCACCCCGTGTGTTTTGCTTTGTGTGTGTGTTTTTGTGTGTGTGTGTGTGTATGCGTCTGTGTGCATGTACATATCTATCAAAGCACATATTACTGTATGCATATCTATCATTGTCCGTGTGTGTGTGTGTCTGTATGTGTGTGTTTTCATCTTATCATTTCTCATCTATCTGGGTGTGAACCTATTTGTCTGTGCGTATCTATTTCTGTGTGTGTGTGTGTGTGCGCACATTCAGTATCATTTCCCAGCTAGTCATTGCCTGCTGTCCCCTCCTTGTCACTGTGGGCTGATAGCAGCGCGAGTCGACAAAGCCCAGTAATGGAGAGCTGATACTTGCCCTCCCCCCCCGTCGCTCTGCGCTTTTCATTCGCTGCTGAGATGACTTTGGCTCACAGCCATCCCAGCTAGCCAATCTCCTATCTTGTATCTGAACCATTACTTTCCATATCTGGGCAAATTATTCGCCAAAGCTCACAAAGAATATTTGAACGTCTGCCCACATTCGCGCATGTGCCTGCCTGCTTGTGCTGTGAGATAAATAGTTATGTTTGTCTTCAGGTGTATGGGTGATTAAGTTTTCATTGAACTGAAAGATAGTGACTCACTCTTTTTCTCTCTGGGCTTTATACAGGACTGTAATATTTTCATACAGAGTGCATCTTGTCATAATTTCAGCTGTAGAGGTGTTCTCATTAGTTCTTCTCAGGTGCTGAATAGCGCTGTCTTTTCTACGGTTGTAATAACATCATTATCCTGTCAATAATGTTCCTTTCCATGCATCTACCACTGTAATCATGTCTCTGTTCACGATAATCATACTATATTCAATACTGCTATTAACACAGCCTTTCAATTAAGCTGTTTACATGGCTCTGTAAAGCAGGCGCTTTCAACCTTTTTCCAAAATTTGGATAATTTCACGCTGCCTACCACTGTAATAATAACCACCTGTTAGAGCTGAAATGCAACCCCTCTTCCAACAGAACATGCACAAAGACACAGTGGTACAAACTTTGGTTTTGGAAATATACAGTGAGACATGTTTTGTATACTGGATATCTCACAAGGGGATATGAGATGTGAGAAACAAAAAGATTAATGCGTCACAGTGTTCATTTGCCGTTGTGCTGAGAAATATAAGATAATGAATACATTAGTTTGATGTGTCTAAAAGTAACCCGGCTTATTTTCAGTTTTATTGAACACTATCTTAGCTCACTTAAAGCAAAAGTTATCATTCAGGGCTCAAGCACTGCCTGCAACTGATTCAAAGTAAAAGCCCCTCCTAGCATTGTCTCCTGGCTCCATGTCTTTCTTTTTGAAGGCTTTTACTGTGAAAGGTTTTATTGTAAAGCAGCTGCTGGCAGGATTCATTGCAATAATAATGCAAATACAATACTGTACAATACTGTTCTACATTGTTTGCAGTTTTACATAAACAGTGCAAGGTTATATAATGCCTGATAAAGTGTTAGAAGAGTTATTGGTGAGGGATTATATTTCTACATATATTCAAATTACATTTATAAGAATGTTTATATGAACATTTCTGTGTGTTTCTAAATATGTTTTCCAATGTGTTTCCCTGTAGATTCTGGTGAACTCTGTGAGTCCCAACCGTCCAGCAGTGCAGTGTATGAGAAGGTGACCGTAAGTGAGGGAGGAAGTCCCTTGCTGAGAGACATGCTGTTCAGCCCGGACCAGCAGTACATCTACACACTGACTGACAGACAGGTGAGTTCACTGTCTGAGATGCACTCAAAAAGATGCTCAAATTACGAAACACATGCACCCACAACCTCCACTACTGCAGCCATTGCATCTTCAGAAATTATTACCGCTATGATCCTGCAAATGGCGACACTGTAAGTCATGGAATCAAATTAATGAAATTCCTATGTGGTAAACACAAACGCACACAGTATGAGTGCTGCCATCATTAGCCTCCATATCCGTCATGCCCTAATACAGCCGTTACCACAGGTGACTGCACGGGGCTAACAATGCCTAGTTAACATATGTGCATATTTGTTGGAATGCACCCTGACCTGTACACACACACACCTTTTACGAGCCACACCTGTCTTTTGATTGGTTGCAACAGTCATTTCCTCCACAGCACTCTCGCACCAACTGTCCAGAGTAGACCTCACCCCCATTAGACATTAGTTGCTGTATATCTTTACCCTCCTACCCACAGTACAATCACAACACAACTCATCTCCACTGGATGTAATTACACAGCCACACACAGGCCCTTTTTACAGCTACAGGCTACCCACCACCAGCCCGGTTCTCTGTAAATGAACATTACACACACAAACAGACATGGGGAGTGTTGCCAAATTCTACGTGGTGACAATGGCGTAATATCTTGGTCATTACCAGCCCGCTTCGCCCGAGGCTGTCTTCTTTGATAGTGAGACACGGGGGAGGTGTAGGGGGAGGAGAGCGAGTCGCATCTCTGTCGCTCCCCAGGCACAGCTGCTCCTCTCGTTTTTCTGTCTCATTAGTGTGGTGAGTGAAGGAAGCAGAGATGGAGGGAGGGGAGAGAAAGGAAAGTGGGGTTATACATGATGTGAATATGTCTTGTATTTAATAGATCTAAAACGGGCTTTGGGAAAAGACTGTCTGATTAAAAAGTGTGAGATATGCGTCTGAGGTCTGTTTAGGGACATGTATTTGAGGTGAGTCAAGTCGATTCTGTTGCCTGCTAAAACCAAAGCCTGGCTATAAAATGCCTTTTTTGCCAAACTTTGCCAAAAAGAATGCAATGCCAGTTTTTGTTGCTTCATTTGCTATTCAAGAGTTATTGAGGTAAGATAGCCAGGCCTAGTTATTGCCGCTGAAATGTAAAATTTATCACTTCTACCTGGGAAAATAAGTTTTCTAAGGGTGTTTTTCTCCATCTCAGATGATTGGATACACAGGCCATGATCCAATACAGAAACAATGCACATAAATTTGTGATGATCCGGCTCTGATTTAAAGCTGATTGTATTCATTCGTGCTTAGGATGAATTACCTCCGTTCATGGGTCAGTGTCGTGCTTCTGAGTATGGTATTTGAATAATACTGCATGGGCGCACATTACCTCAGAGAGTTAATGTAGAGTTTGCATCAGCTGCTAATGTTAGCATTTTTGACCTTGTGTTGACAGCCCCTCTCAGTAACTTTTTTGTCAGTACACATTTTAAATTAGAAGCAAGGGCAACCAGCAAATTTTAGGAAACCATTATGTATGGTTAAGACTGTTAGTACAGTGTTAAGATTTCAGGCAGTTTGGTACACAGACAAGACAAGTGTGCGAATGATGTGGATCACCTGAAGCAGGTATGTGACTGGGGAAAACACATACTGGAGGTACAGAAGCACACAAATGCTGAGAAAGTTCACTGTAGTTGTATACTAGACAAAAAACAGAGATAAATAATGGACATTTATTATTAGATTAGACTTGAAGATAGGTTCAGCAAAAATACATGGTGACACAGTTGGTGTTAGTGTTTGTGTGAGCATGTCTTCGTGACTTGGTGGCCTGCTCCACTTTATCTTGGCAGCTAGAGCAGCTAAGAGGCATGAGGGACACGCACGCACACACACACACACACACACACACACACACACACACACACACATTTTTTTACTGTGAGCCCTACACACACACACACACACACACACACACACACACATATGCATACACATTTTTTACTCGTAGACCCTAATACAAGACAACAACATACGCTCCCCCATGTTCTAGTCACACATACACACACACACACACACACACACACATTCTCACACTCTACCTTCATCTCGCTATGTGTTTGATCCCCATTAATGGTTAGCAGGCTTGGGTTAAGCAGAACGGGGGGCTGCGGTTGCCAGACCTCCTAGCTAAACCCCCTTTCGGGGGTTCCTCAGACAAGCCAAGCACATTAAGGTGTCACTGGACATATCCACTGATGCGTAGCCCATGACAAGTCCTCCCTTCTCCCCCCCCCTCCAATGCTCACACACATACACACAAATGAAGGCCCAGGCGGTGAGTCAGAGTTAGGGGAGAGGCCCAGTGATTTATGACTTGCTCTGTTCCAGCTATATTCATCATTGTCATTATTATCAATGGAGGATATGACAGCAGGAGAGGACGGCCTGCTGTGTGTGTGTGTGTGTGTGTGTGTGTTGATGAGACAGTATGTTATTACAGGAAACTTAAATCAGTTTATTTTTGACTGCAGTCGATGTTGAATGG